>OX377206.1:74175351-74381420 GCA_947396885.1 Heligmosomoides polygyrus polygyrus | reverse complement strand
ATTTCAGATAAGCGCAAACGCGCGGAAACCTAAGATTCAGTTAAGAATTACCCAACTATTAGCCTGCTACAGAAGACAGTATTCTACTATTCCATAGTGGGAACGATGTTCTTTGAAAAACATGTAAAATGGCTTTGAGAAATGGGCAGAAATGATTAGATTTTCTTTTTTCCAACAAGGGATTGGTCAAATCTCAATATGCGGCGTCGGATTTCTCCTATCTTTGAACTTCGGTTGCTGCTGTACAGGATAATTACGAAAGCCGTGTTTTTTGTGGACTACACTAGACCACAAGCACATTCGAATCTAAAAAGAACGAAAAGATTTTGGCCGTTCAAAGTAGATTTCTATGTGGCCAAAGTTTGACGAAAACAACAAAAAATTTTGTTTCAGTCGCTTACCTCTTTATGGATGAGTTTATTCGAAAAATCAGCTGGACAGCATTTCTCAGCTCGTTGCGAGCTTTCCAAGGATGTAATATTGTCCGTATTCAAACTGAAAACCATTTTCACCTCTTCGGCCGCCGAACCAAGTTTGGGGGCTGCGCTTCGGCCCGAGAGCGGACACGGCGGCGGCCGCTCGCTGCCCTTGCGACCTCCCGTGGCCCTCTATCCGGGGTGATCACTGATAGACCGCGGCGCAGGAGGTGTGAATACTGTACATAGGCGATATACGACATGTGGAGTGCCTACTGAAACAATAGAGGATTTCTGAGTTTCGATGAACCTCGTCAACGGAAAGCCTTAAGGACATGCCACTGGGATCTCGGAGGGGTCGTAAATCAATTAGCGGAGCCGAGGAAGCAAAAGCTTCATAAATAGGTCACTGTGAAATCGTTTTAGACGACGTTTAGATCGCTGGATAGAAAATGAGACGAGGCTTCTAATGGTGTTAATTAGATTTTAAACAAGTAACTTTGAAAAGAGTTATGGCAATGCGACGCTTTGTGACGGATTAATCCGTAGCAAAGCGTCTTTTTTGCAAAGAATTTGAGCGGTATTGTACTTTATTTGCCGCAGCAGGACGCATTTTTGTAGGTCTTGGTACTTTGATTTCTCAGAATTTCATTGGCACATTCTCCTCTAATTTATTATCTGCTTTCTAAATTTTGCTGGGATCTATACCAGTAGTAAATTCAGTAGTGTGTTGATTTATAAATACTTTCCGAAAGTGATCACTTGAATGCTATCCTAGAAATGCGACGGTTCGAGAAAACTACTTCCTCCCCATACGATTCGCAAACCATTTTTTGATATTGTTTGTAATCATCGCTTTAAAAAAGTGACCACTGTTTTGAAGAAATATTCGTTCTTGTCCCATTAAAAAAGGAATTCAAAGGTTACCAATGGCAAATCTATCTGCCGAGACGCTTGATTGTATGAAAAGTTCAGTCCAAGCGATTTTCTTTCTCCTTTTATGCAAGTAGGCGTCCCAGCAGAATAAGTTTTTATATAAAAAATATATAAACTTTTAGCTAACTTACGGTAGCGTCGCTTTGGCTTATTTTAAGCAAGGCTCTCCATTACTTTAAGTTTCTCAACCTCTAGACCAAAGTGTCTCGTGTCATGGTTTCACTGTTGTTTTTAAAGAAAGAGATCCTGACCTATCTGCTAAATTTCGATTTAGTTTCGACTTTGAGTTTCCGAGAGTCAAACTATCTCCGTGGCACAAAAATCGGGTTGTTCTGCTGTCACGGAAAGTGGTTCATACTCTTTTGCAGTCATCTCAGATATTTCATATCCATTTGAAGCTTTATGTTCTTCTCTACGTAAGGGTATCAAAACCTTTTATGAAGTCGTATAGTACAAAACTTTAACAATGGCGTCAGTAAACTCAAGGCACTAAAACGACGGAAACTTTCGGTCCTACGTAACACTTGAGTAAGTGAGAAACCCTTAGCACATGCATTTTATGAAGGCAATCGAGAATTAATTTATTATTCATTCTGAGGTGTGCGTGGTAGCCCAGTCGGGAAGGGCGCCGGCTGTCACGGATGGCCACCGCAAGTTAAACCATAGCCCATATATACTTTTAAGTTGCCTCCACGATATCCAGTAGAAGTCGAACAATTGGGGCATTCCACAAAGGGTCTGACTACCGTCGTCATTTTTTCTTTGCTCATTTTCAATGAAGGCCTCCAACTTCGCTGACAAACTCTAGCCTACATACCATGTTTGGCCTTCTAAAATTCCGAAACAATACCTTTGCCGGTTCAAAACTTTGCTTGCGTTTTTTTTCCACTGAGCTTCACTACTGAACCACCTTGAAAGTGGCAATTCGAAGCGCTAGTGAGCCTCTGAAGTCGCCGTTACCATTATAAACCTTTAGTGTTATCTGCAAAAAAAAAAATATGCAATCCTTTGATACAGAGTAAAATTGAAGTAAATTCAATTATACAAAGTAAAATTGGTAGTAAAATTTTACAAAGTCTATACAAAGGTTGCTAAATCTGGTAGATCAGGGTCGCAAAAAATTGCTATAAAACTTCACACAGAGGCACTCTACTTGGAGTTTCTACTCAATGCTGGGATGGGAACTCTAACCCTGGTGCGGAGCTGTTAGTTTGGCTTAAAACTGATGTCGGATTCTGAAGGTTCACACCACATCATGTTGTTGAGTACATTTTTAAAAGAGGGTTGGTGAGGGGAACAAAAGGTTAAATATCATTAAATGATAATCAAGTTCGTCTTAATCATTGCAGCGTTTTCTTTAACATGGAAGGTACAAGCCATTTTCATTAACGAGTGTAAAATTTTCGCTTCATGTGTTGGTAAAAAAGGAGGGTCCCACAGAACATTCAGAGAGAATCAGTATTCAGTTATGTTCGAAGAGCGTGGCGACGTTGACGATTTCCATGTGCAGGGACTAACCAGGACAAAAGGAGGAAGACGGAATCTTCAGCCATCCGTTTTCAAATGGGATATCAGATGACCTGCTTGGTGAGTAGGTAAGCAAATGTTGGAAAATAGAGTCACCATTTATCAACTTCTACAAGCCATTTTCCAGCTGTTGTGCGGTCAGATATAATGATTTTATCTTCTGTGGCGATGGAAGCCGCTCCATGAAACATGTGACTTTGAGCTTCATGAGCATTTTCTGAGCTCGAATTTGCACCCGGTAATGGTTGTGTCAACTACATAGTCGATAGAAGATTTTCCTTCAGAACTATCTGAAATTCCAAAAAGCCGTTATGCCAGTGCAGAACGTGCATGAGTCAGTCAGTCAGAGTCAGTAAAGGAACAGCGTTCAGAAGCAACTCCGAAAAAAGCTAGCCAGCAGACGGAAGCGTATTCATGGTGCTCGATCGTATGCTGGGAAATCGGCTCCCCAAAATCTATACGCTTGGAATAGCATATGCACCTGTGGTGCATATATCTCCCCGAAACTAAATATCGCTTCAATAAGACGCTGCTGAATCTCTCATTCAAAAGCTACATGGATTCAGTACAGATTCTCTGGTGAGGCGCCACCTACAAATTCGTCGTCTTCAGAAGCCTAGTAGTTGATAAATATGAGACCATAGCCTGAGGTTATTATCAGCATTTACATAAATTAATAAACTGGTCTCTGAGAACTGTATTTTAACTTGAATGTGATTGCTTACACGCGGCACTATTTTTGCACGAACCCAATGCTGTTAGATTGTAATATTTGGTTTCAGTTTCCGAGCCTTGTATTCAAACACGCGCGACTCGTCTCAAAGAGCACCTTTTTCTGCAATTTGAGAAGCTTTATATATGCCACATATCTCCCGATGTGAAGAGCCTTGATAGAATGCATTGCCTTAAACTTTACTGTAAACTGTAGCATTTCGCTTCCTATAATCACAGGAGGCAATTTCGACGTAATTTTGTTCTACAAGCATTAGTCCTGTATGAAAGCATCTAGATGTTTGACGAGAAGCATGCAGTTAGAGCCAAGCCTTTTAAATACACGGCACGATAATTACTATTAATCGTCGGCCAGTTCAACTGTTACACGATGCAACTATGAGTGGTGACCGGTCGTCATCAAGGAAGCATTAGACCGCCGAAAATCATAGCGTTCCAGTTCGAACATTTCAGATTTGCATAAGTCATTCTCCATACCTCTACAAATCTATCCATCTTTCCATAAGTATTAACTGATATGTGGTGCGTTGACGAAAATGAAGCAACAGATACATCAGAATAGAGACCTACAAACAGCTACAGATGTCTACCGTTTAGGGAATATGGGCTTGCAAATGACTACTAGAAGCTTGCATAGGCAGTCATTAATCAAAGCGGTTGCTCACGGTTGTGCTAATTTGTTACTTCTTTGATGAAGGTTAAAATCTAAAGAAGGCGTGTTCCTGCATTACCCATGCTATATGACATGGCTTACGACAGCAATGTATAATATGCCTGTGTCACTAGCCATTTATTTTAATATCTGTCGTTGCTGTTTATGACTGCTTTCCTTTACATAGTTCTGATTAGCTTCAGTGGGTATGTCGATCTTTACTCTCCAAAAATATCCTAGGTCTAACAGCAAGTAGTACAGTTTCTCTTACTGCATCTATCACTCTTTGGTTATTAATAAGTATTCCAAAAAAGAGGTAAAAAATAAGGGAACCCAAAAATTATTTTGAAAAAACGCAGAATGTACGTTTCCGAAAAACCGTTGTAATAATTCTAATGTGCTAAGAATTCTTTGGCAAAACATATAGTTAGAAATAACAACATTTACGTTTTCCAGACAAATAAAAACCTTACCTGAGATGTGAGGCATTAAAGGTTAGTGTGGCTTTTATATCAGCACCCTGCGAAAGACAATAGAAAGAACATTTTTCACAACCTAATAACACATTGCAAATTGTCCTTGCGTCTGTCTCTGTTTCCGCCATCTGCACCCTAAATAGATTGGTATGTTTCCGTAACTGTTCGCCTTCATGCAACGCTGTTGGCGCTCAGGAGATGAGCAGCACAGACCGCCGCGAGCAGAAGAGGGCCAGCCGGCGCGTTGTACAGGGTGCGTAAAAAGTATTGACGCACTAAACGTAAGCGTTAGAAATGACGACACATCATAAAATTTAATAAGTTTATATATGAAATTTCAACAATGATCTAGCGAACAGAAGAGCATCACTTGTATTCTATATGGGCTTCTTTGTTGCGAATGCAGGGGCGAAGACGACGAATAAAGGCATCGACGGTGCGCCGCAAGTGGTCCACGTCGATTTCGCTCTATGTTTCGACCTTCAGTGACTTGATACTTTTGTGCCTTCAACTTATAGAAGTGCCACATACCCTTCAAGGACCTCTAAAGTGCTAATTTCGGCGGAGGGATCGCTGCAAGAAGGCGCATTCGGCAGGAATCATGGTTTATGCCTTCATCACAAGCGCCTCTCGTTTTCGTGGATACAGGAGTGAAGATAAATCAGTAGAACTATCTGTGTTGATGTCTTAAAGAAGCAGCTGGTTCCTTAGCTCGAATCCCACTCAAGAGTAAGCCGTACGTCTTCCAGCAGAATTAGACTCCTGCGCAGAGTCGAGGATTGTTCAGGACAGGTGCCGCGCCAACTTGAAGGACTTCATTTCGACCGAGAAATGACCTCTGTATAAACCGGATTTGAACCCGTTGAATTACTCTGTAGGAGAAGTTTTAGATGACAAGGCTTGCGCTACTTTCCGACAAGGTATGAAGTCAGTGAAGGATGGTCTGGTCAAAGCATGGAACGAAATCGACATGGACTACTTGCGGCGCACCTCCGATACCTTTTCTCGGAGTCTTCGGCCCTGCATTCGCAACCCCCCCCCCCCCAGCAAAGAAGCCCATATAAAATACAAGTGACACTATTCTGTTTGCTAGTTTATTGTTGACATTTTATATATAAACTTGTTAAATTTTATGATGTGTTGTTATTTCTAACGTCAACCTTTAGTGCGTCAACACTTTTTACGCACCCTGTATTGAAGCGACGCGAAAGGATAGCGCCATGATGCGTTAGGTTGGTGTATAAGTTCTCGGACATTTGAAGCGCAAATTATTTTATTTCATAACAATCTAAACGACAACGGCGAATTGCTTGAAATAAGCACCGTTAGTATCAATGGTTTTTAGCTAACGTGTTGGCAGAACATGGACGTCTTTCGTCCAGAACGTGGCAGACTGCTCCATGAAGGACGCTTTGAGTGCCTGTTCGATGTCGTTTCGGTTCGTGAAATGCTTCCAAATGGGTTGGACATTCGAAAAAAATGGTAACCCGATGGAGCGAGGTCTGGGGAGTATGTGTGCCATGATGTATTAGGATGGGGAATGATTGTCCAGCCATGCTTCTGTAGTCCAGTCTTCGCTGACCTTGTCATGAATCTAAAAATAGAGTAGACGTGGTATACCTAGACTTTTCAAAGGCTTTCGATAAGGTGTCTGTAGGTAAACTATACTATGCTCAAAATGAACACTATGGGATTCATCCAAGGATAAGGAGTGGACGCACAATTTCTTTACAGGAAGTACATACCAGGTGAAGGTTGAGGGAGCATTCTCCTCTGTGTTCAACGCCTACACTGGCGTTCCACAAGGCGGAGTGCTCTCACCTCTACTCTTTCTCCCATCCACTTACGAGGTTCCAGAGGCAATCTCGAGGTTGAGGGTGACGTACAAAGTGTACGCTGACAATGTAAAAGTATACAAAACAATAAAGGAAGACCAGGACACTCACTCCGTCCAAGCAGCTCTTGACTACATATGTAAGCAGTTGGGCTAACAATTGGGATCTGCCACTTGCACCAGAGAAATCTCCTTTCTTGCCTTTAGGAGCGAATAATGCGACACACGTACCTGTTTATAAGTTAGAAAATGTTGATGTAAAGGTGGTTGACGATGTCCTTTCTTATTATCTAAAAAGCTTAATTTTCGGTTTTCAACCCCGTCAAGAAAAAAGACGTTGATATGTTGGAGAGCGTTCAAAATAATTTTACTCGGAAACTCACAATGACATGCTTTGGCGTAGATTATTAACAAATAGCAAACGGCAGAGAAAGGAAAGAAATAGAATACTTGGACTAAAATCTTTGCTGTGTAGTAGAAGGAAGGTTGCTGACTTCAAAATACTGTTCAAGATTCTCACAGGCAAAATTCACCTGAGCCCTTCAAATTTTTTCGGAGGTCAAGTAGTAAGAACAAGACGAAGTAGGCTACGTTTGCAAGTTTCCATTGCAAAAACCACGATCAGATCTTCATTTTTGACCTACAGAAGGCTGCGGGAGCTCAGCTCTCTGCTTGCAGAAAACGAAAATCTCCTGTGCTTGTCCATGCATGTCTTCAAGAAATTGCTGTTGACTAAAACGTTCATCCGTTCGTTGCTGTTTATAGCGAGTTACAATTGCCTCTTATCTATGTTTCGTTGTTGTTTGGTGACTATTTTTTAGTAGAACTTGTTTGTTCCTTTTTCACCTTTGTTTTCCGCGTGAGTATCATGCTTACGCTGTGAGTAAATAAATAAATAAATGGTCTAGCGTTGTTATGCTAGAAGTATTATTTGCTCTCCACGTTTAATTTGGAGGTGGGCTTTGAACTTCTGTCACATCTTCATTGAGCAGCTCCCGATATTCTACTTCATGGACGCTCCGCTAAACGCACAGCATCGCTTTCCTCATGTTTAAGTCGGGTTTCGAGACCTCTTCTGCCTCGTCTCGTTCGTCGACTGAGCACGGCGGGCGTGAACGTTAGAGTACAGCATCCACTTCTCATCCCCAGTTATGAGATTGTCGAGACGAGACGTGGGTGAGTCTGAGGATAAGGAGAGAAAAGAATTCTGCGTCGGCTTTGCGATCCATGTCGCGCTGGGACAGCACGAAGGGTATCTATGAACCAAGTTTTCTAACCTTGCCAATGGACTTCAATCTACGGAACACAGTTGTCTGGCTAACACCAAGCGTGGCTGATATTTCGCTGGTGGTCTGATATGGATCTGCCTCAACTTGGCTTTGAAGCACGTTCAAATTCAACTCCCTGTGCTCCTCGACCTGTCTTCATCTTCCTGGGAATCGTCGCTATCTCGCCATCTTTGAACATCGAGAACCACTTGTAGACTGTGCTTCGAACAGGGGCCCCTTCCTTATAAACCTTCTTCAGACGCTCGTAAGATTGGTTGGCGTTGAGTCTAGAAAAGAAGAGAAACAACATCACGTTACGGATGTGAGCATCAGAAGGCATGAATTGCGAAGCCATAATTGCTGGCTGTAGACGTATTGAAGCAAACGTTAAGAACGGTTTTGTACACTTTTACCTCTATCGATTGGTTGGTTACAGTTCCGACCAGCGTCCAAATTGACGAGAAAATCCTTTTCATGCAAAGATTCGCAAATGCCTTTCGCATCAACCTAATATGTAGAACACAAGCAATCGTTCATTGCCTTACGGGCTGAAAGCACGTCTGCCTGCTCTTCCCTCCTACCCATGGCCCATCGTCATTTCTCATTTCGACTATTCAGCTATCTTTCTATCAAGAGGGCGCCGGCAGGGGAAATGAGATGTGACTCATCAAGTTTAAGAAAATGTCCTAAACATAAAAATTTTCCTGAACTAAGGTCCTAACACGTTCCATGCGCCTTTCGAAGCACTCCTCTTCGGTTCTGCTTTTTTACCAAATAAGATTTACAAGGTGGACAGTAGTTTCCTGTTATGCACTTAAAAGAAAGAAAAATAGGGAAAACCAAGTGCGCCTCGTATCTTGAAGAAGTGAAGGATGAACCCTCTTACAGGTAAAGGAATTAAGCTTCGGGCTTGTTCTAGGATCTGACAACTCTATTTTGTTTAAGCTAGGAGTTCGAACTATAATAGTTTTTGCTCCACCATTTGCAACTATGGCTAAGAAATCAGCACAACTATCACCCTTTTCTGTTGAGAATACCAGCACACCTTTAATACTTCGGTTCACGAAAGAAATTAACCGAGTAACAGAACTCATTCAATATCAGGGAACAGTATTCTAAGAGCGGTACGTAGTGCTTCTGTAAGAATCTTTTTCTCATCATAGAGCAAATTTGCTGCAATACAGGGTGTCACACAGAGATATAAACTCTGTGTTTGAAGGGTCTTAACTTTGCTTCTAGTGAAGCAGTGGGAGAAATTTAGGGCGCACATGAAACCACAGAAAGTAGAAAACTGGAAACCTGTGAATATCGTAGATTGCGCCATGCACCACCATGCAACGCTTCAAAATTTCAACCTGACCACACCCGCTAAACCAGCAGCGCTTCTCGAATAGCAATGCTACAGTTTTCAAGCACGGCTTACACTGCCTAGGTTCGATTTTACTTAAATCTCGGCATGATATCGTTCAACTATGGTGTGTTCCTGTTACGCTGTTGTTGATTGCTAACGGGCTTCATTTCAACCACGTTTCGGCAACTTGAATTTCTTCGGATCGTAAAAGAGGCGGAAACATTCAAGCGCCACTCTCAGGGACATCACAAACCTACTCGCCCAACTCCTAAAAGGGCGAATTTGCCGGAAAGATGTATGGAATAAAGTCGGATGCAGCTCTAGAATGGGAGGAGGGACTCCTCCAAACCTGACAAGTGTGCTCTAGCAGAAGCAGACTTAGACCACATTCACCCGTGTATGTGTTCAATTCTAACGCCTCCATTTTGATCATGTTCCTGGGACTTTACTGAGGAAAATGATGGTGGGCCTCCTTTTTAAACTTTCACCTACTATCGTTAGCGGTCAGATACAACGCAGTGCTCACATTTTGCTTCCATCCTTTAATTCGAGTCGCCTTGGCGTGGCTACCTCCAAACTAAGGATTCATTTAGTGCTTCCTGAGTGCGGGCGACTGCCTCCCTGCGTGCACCGTTTCCCGTCTTCAGGAGACGACCTGCATGGGTGCCGCGGGCTGGAGAAGGCAGTCGGCGCGCCGTACTGAAGCGACGTCGTCGGGATTCTGTAGCGCGAGAGGGCGCTGCGGGCGGCGGCGGCGGCCGGCGGCTGTGACGAGGAGCCGGACGAGTAGCCGTGGGCCGACGTCGGCCGGTCGGGAGTCGGAGTTCTGTGCGCTGCTGGTGGCGGTGAGTGAGATCGAAGAGGTCGTCTTTCGAGGTTGTGGCAGAGATGGTGGGCGGCGCTTAGAGCAACCCTCACTGTAAAGCCGCGGGCTTCCGGGCAAGCGCGCGCCAGTCTGTATCGATCCTACCCCTGAGGACAGAAGCACCCTCCTGACCCTACTAAATCCAGTTACGACCGACCATACACAGAAGCGCAAGAAGCCACGTCGTGCCGACGTCGTTCAGCAGCTCCCTAACGGCTGCTCATCGACCATGGTGGAGATCGCCGAGATGCCGTCCATAATCGTCGACGAACCGTCCGCCTGTCCCCAGTGCCCGAAGACGTTCGCCAACATCCGTCTCCTGCAGCAGCATCAGCAAATGTTTCACTCGGACAAGGTACGTCGCCTCTACGTGTCACTCTTTGCATCTTTATTCGCATCTACGCACTCACACGAGTAATTACTCGTGCTTGTTTGTGATTTCTCGACGTTGAATTACCACGTCGTTGCCGACTGCGGCAAATGTATGTGCGTGTATGAATCTACGTGTGTGTGTATGCTCTACGTGTGGGCCTGTCTGTCTGTCCGTGTGCGGGTGTGTGTGCGTCTGCATTATTGCGTTCCTCATTCGATGCACATATTCGCCCTTACTCTCCGGCTCAGCCTCTCCGTTACTTACCGCTTGCCGTTGCGTTCTTAAGCGCTCTTATTGTTTACAATGCCACCTGACCTTAAGTCGACAGTACAGCCTGTGGCAAGCCAGCTGTCACTGAACAGATGCTCTCCGTCGCTCGGTCTCCTCTCGGAACGCCTGCATAATTTGACGAGGCCGGCGGCGGCCGCACTGTCTCCCTCTCTCTATCTCGGCCAAATACATGGAGCATGTTGTAATCGGGACGGCTAGCGCTCGGGTTATATGTCCCGTCACTCTCAGAAACCGCGACGACGAAGCTCCTGGCTCTTGGGAAGGGCTGCAGCAGGAACCTGACTCGTACCGGTCATTTACTTGGCTGCCTAATATCGTTTATTTTGACGTACAACGAGTGAGTGTCCTTTGAAGAGTGAAACTCGGCACGGAAAATTCAGAAAACCTAGAGCCCTGGCAAAAGCGCCTAATGCGCGGCGAACCGGGAAGGAACGTCTGACGTCACCAGTTTTTGTCCAGGCTCTTTTATTGATGCTCTCCAGCATAAATAACCCTGCTGCAGGTGAACGCTGCCCTCTTGTGAAGAAGCGCGTCCACCACAAATGACCAGGACTGAGACGTTTTTCCACAGCAGAGACTGCCCAGGCTGTACGTAACAACCTGACACGAGCCGAGAGTGGGCCGGCGAAAGTATTGATTTCGAATTTGGCACTGGTTGGGTTACTCGAGTAGCTTCGGTCTCGTTGCCGCTGTAAACTGTCGCCTGCAGCTGAAGCCCACGTCAGCTAGAAGATTGAGGCACCGTAGCAGCAAAGGAAGCCATGGCTACAGACGAGGCATTCATCTACACTCCTCTCACGGCTGCTGGTAGTAGTAGAAAAGGCTACTGGACTGGGATTGTTGGCAGAAGTATCGACACAAACGCTGACAGTAGAGGTGCAGCATTTCCGAGAAGACTCAGAGAGTCTCAGCAACGCCTATAAAGCCGGGTTAATTCGCGGCACAAAATTCTGTAAAATGCACAAAAACAGGATTAGTGTGACTCATTCTCACTTCATTCGCGCTTCTCGTAACAGCGATTTTTTACGGTTTGATTGTGAAATAAGCCGAAGCTTACGAAAGAGGCCAACCGCCTTTCCCTACTAGCTGCTCTTTGTTCTTTGTACGACGAATTCGAAACTAATCCCAAAGGGCAACTCTATTAGCGGTATGCCATCTGTGATACATGCCGCTAATAGAGTTATAATTAGCAGCACTAACTGACACAAATAGGATTTCTTTATTTACGAGCATATTTCCATTGTTTTTTCTATACTATTTGTTCAGTAGGCTCAATAGAAAAAATAACATGCTGTCCTAATTAAGAGGACCATTTATTTAGGCAAATTTTCGGCCGTCTTCTAGGCACGAAGTGAATGTAAAGTTGTGCTAAGTGTAACTTTTGCTGAAAATGTCGAATTTGGAAAAAAATTGTGAACGCATTGTGAGCGCAAGTACACTGACTCTCTTCGACTAAACTAGAATTTAAGGTAAATTTACTTACATTTATTGTGAACTGGCGTTTGACGACGAAAATTTAATCCACTTCCGTCATTAACTTTTTGTGGCTACCTTTCTAGCAATTCAAGCACGAGGCCTCCACTACACATAACTTGCACTCTATAACTTGAATAAGGGTAGCTGTCCCAGTGGATCACTCCCAGCGCTACGTTCCATTGAAGTCGGCGACCTGAAGCAAGTGCTAATCTTCTGAAAGCCGGCTGAGCTCTAAGACATGCGACTGGCTTGGAGGTACGGCAACAGTGTCTCGAGTACAAAATGCTTCAATAAGGCCCGCACTAGCACGCTACGTTCGGTCTTCCCCTTCGTCGTCGCCATCTTCACCTCTCCTTGCTCGTCATTACAATAGCTGGCGAGCCAGGTTTAACAGCGTGACAGACAGGCCCACCCGACCACCACCGGCAGCACCGGAGAAACAACGATACGAACAGCTGCTTCTATCCATCCACCACCTATTCTCGGCAAAACAGGCCCCCGTGCCGTCGCGGCACCCTGGCGCTTTTGTCCGAGGCCACGCCGGGGGCCAGATAGTCAGTCATTCAGTCATTTGGCCAGTCCCTTAGTTGACACCGGCCGGGTCGAGTGGATCGCTTTCCGTATGCACGTGTGTGTCTGTGTGTCTGTGTGTGTGCGACGTGTGCGTGTGTGTCTGTGTCGGTGACCTGAAGCTGAAGCCGTGGCGGTAGCTGCACCACCTCTCTCCATACCACCCACCACCGTACTTCCGATAATTGCAAGCCGACTGGCCATCTGTCAGTTCGCGTCGCCGCGCATGTAAAATTGATCCCGACGCGCGTCGAGAGGGCAAATGCAGGAGGAGGAGGAGAGACAGGCCAGGAAGGGCGAGCCTGACTGACTGGCTGGTTGACCAGGCGGCTTTTCCGAACGCATGGTTCTGTGCCGAGACGAAGTCGGGCTCCAGTCTCGCCAGTGACAACCACCCCACGAGTACGGTATTCGCACACGCACGTCGAACACGCGCCACACATGTATTCACAAACAGACGCAGATGCGAGTGCACTTACAGTGTGACACCGGACCGGCCGTGCCCGGCTGCGCGCACACAGAAAGACACACGCACACCCGCCAACAATTCTGCAAAATCGCGTTGGCAGAGGAATTAAGTACGGTCTCATTTCAGTCGTTCATTTGCGAGATATGTGGCAAGGCTTTCCGATTCCGATCGAATCTCGCCGAGCATCGCTCCGTGCACACCGCCCTGAAACCGTACGTCTGCAAGTACTGCGGGAAGAGCAGCCGTCTGAAAGGTACAGGTTTCTCTCAGTTATCCGAACACCAATGAACCAATAAGCCGTCCGAGATGTGGGTAAAAAATTGGTCTCTAAAACAGGCATCAGACTTGTCCAGAGAAGCCGCTGCAGCGCCGCCGGACGACGAGCTTTAATCAGTGTCTTCCGCATGAGACCGCATTACCAGCAGTGCCGATGTTATTCCCACCCGCGAGGGCTATTACCGCTAGCATCCTAGGTTGTCCAGCATTTCCTAGCATTTAAAGAGATCAAATCGAAGCATAAGAAGTAAAGAAGCGCTTTATCGACGGCCACTACTTCGGAACTCCACAGGTCGTTTGACAACGCTAACAGGTAAATAGTGCCGCTCGATAACTGAGAGGCAGTTCTCCTATCGGGAATACCCTCACGGGGATTAGGGGTCCCGCCTGGTGGCTCAGAACAGCTCGACCCACGGCGCTTGTAAATGTAGACGCCGTTGCGGTTCAATTACCGTATTCGGCCAAAGTGTTTTCGGCGTTGGAGAGATCTGCAGGATACTCGGCCTCAAAAAGTATCGATCCAGCTTTATCTTCATCATCGCTTTCGGACCATCCAACTATAGAGTGGTTCTCTTCCTTCAACACCTTGATGATTATGTAAGTAAGTGGAAGTTGGGGTCCCTTTAGTGTATATTGGAAGGCGTCTTGGTCTTGATACAGTGCTTTTAAAAATTGGGAAGGAGGAAAAGGAACGGCGTCGAGGAAGCGTTGGAAACGAAGAGAACGAATTAAAAGCAAGGTGTGTGGGTACATAGTGACGAAAAATGGACCAGATCGTCCCGTGTTTGGCTGATTGTCGTCCCGCACGGAGAATTACAGAGATGAATACGTTGATCACACTGGGAAAGGTCAGAAGTACGTGGGATAAGGAAATCGCCAGAACCGGCATCCAATTCTGAGCTGGTAATTCGGACGGCTTGAAAGTGCCACGAAAAAGTCGCTGTTATAGCAACTTTTCCTTCTCTAGGTAACCTCACCAAGCACATCCTGAAGCATCACAAGAAGGAGCAGAATGAGCAGATCGGCAAGGATGACATCATTATCAAAAAGGTGAGCGGAAGTTGGCGTTGAGTAGATAGGGCGTGCTAGTTGCACGAGTTCTGTTCATTTCGCTACGGGACTCATTTAGGGTAAAAAATCGGTTAAGGACCCGGCTGCGGTCGACTTCCTGGAGAAATCCATGATCGTGATGGCGCAGAATACGAACAATGAGAGTTCAACGCCGTGCCTCTTGCAAAACGAGGAGTCGAACGATCAGGAGCGGTACGTGCACCCTCCGTGGTGCTCAATTTTGCTTTACTCTGTCTCTTGCTGTGCTCAATTATGCGCGTCATTTCCCTTGTGACCAGAGTTCGCGCTCATTTACGTCATGCTCAGCTTCCTACGTTCTCTGATCTGTGCTTCAGCAGCTCTTCGTCATCTGTTTCGGTCACAGCATTGTAGCCGCTCATGATGCTCCCCTTCGAAGCGTCTTGGTCGTTTTCTTGAATATTTTCTGAGCGCCTTTGAGAGCGATTTCGTCACGTCATGCTCGCAATACCCACCCTGTTTCTCCGAATTCATGCGGTAGATGTTTCCAAGAGCTCAAAGTTCTTCATGAACGCGGCTGCCGGACAACCGTATATCCCTTTCGACCAAAGAAAACGATCCGTAGTGTAACGATCCGAAATATAGCGTGCGTCTAGCCAGAGAACCAGGTTGATGGATGCAAAGACGCGGAGGCAATCGCTCCCATTCATTTTTAATAATTATTCCATAGTTCCTGGTACTTTTAATAGGCTCACAAACTTGCCACTGACACGTTTTTTCTGCCGTCGTCCTTTTTCCTGGGCGAGGCATTTATTGGGGGTAGGCGTTATGTCCCACTTCGGAGTAGCAATGTCTAGAATGTCGTGTCTGCTCTAGACTTCATTGCATCATGTCACGTGGCTTCCTTTTTTCTTCTTGTCGTAGCGAGTCAGCTGACAAGCGAGGAACACAGAGAGCGGCTACTATGCGATATGCGATCATTCGACTTCATTTTCGAGCGGTCACGTTCTTGAGTTACACGAAGGACATCATATGGGAGTACATAGTGTCATACACCCTGTTCAGTTGGAGTTTTCAGAATTTCCACTCTGAAATTGATTACGTATCCTTGTCGTTCATGTCAGTAGACTGCTTCGTAACTAACGTGCTCTCATGTGCCTTGCCATTGCTCAGTAGTTCTTGCCCATGCCAGAGTACTGCCGCTCCTCCCACTCGTTCTCGTCTCATTTTCCTCCCCACTCCAGCTGCTCGTGCTCCGTGCACTCCAGCAGTTCATGTGAAGGACTTCGAGCTCTACCTTCACTCACCTGTTTCCCTCTATTTTTCCCTTTTAAGATGCTCATTATGATTTTTAAAATTGTTGTTTTAGTGAACATTTTTGAAGAGGGCTATCACATTGAGTTGCATTTATTAAGGTCGATATTGATATCACTCGGTCTCGACTACAGCCACTCCCTGGACCTTCGAGACAGCCCGGAAGCCAGCGCCAGCCCCGAAAACGGTAAGAGACCTCTGTCAATCATCGGCTTCGTTCTCGGGAAATGAGTAGCTGTGCCGTTGTTGCTGGCGACGGCAGGTCCAAGTGTGTCTTCCGCCTCGCACGCACGCACACAGTCGAATTCGCGCTGCTGGTCCAAGGCAGTTGTTTTGCCGAATAGTGGGTGGTGGATTTTGTGTAGGGCGGTAATCGTTAGGGAAGTGAGGGATGTGTGTGCGTGAGGGGAGGCGAGGCGAGACGAGAGAACGCCGAGCGAAGCCCTACGGCTGGCCAAATACACACCATCGAAGAGCAGGGAGTAGACAGGACACGTCCGAGAGCAGCGGCAGCTGGCTCAGCCCGTCCGCTCTCTCGCGCTCGCCGTCCTGTAAGCCCCTGTTGGACGCGGCAGGACCGCACGGAGTGGTCGCCCTTCCTTCAAGGTCCTGCTGGGAGGGGATCGGTGTCCATGTCTGGAAATCGCCGCAAGCCATTAGAGCGAAATGTTCCCACAACACATCAAAAACATCGCGAACAAACCTTCTCCGCCTATAAAAAATGTTTGTCAACTTTTTATTTGTCCACCACTGTTTGTAGAGGAGATCCATCAAGAAATGAAACGTTTGTTACGCCACTTATTGTTAGCTTAGGGGAACGCCTTTTAGGCGCTTTTTTGTGGCTCGTTGAATTAGAAGAGTAGATAGAATATTGCGTTGCAATTCTGTGAAAAAATGTAGAATTGATGATGGAAAGAACGGCATTTAAAAGTGTTTGGCAAGAAGGAAAAGGCTGTATTATACGAAGGGCCATGTGTTGGGATGAATATTATGGAGAAGCGCGTAGACACTATATTGCATATAAAGGGGAAAGAAAAACAGTGAGGACAAGGAGAAAAGGAGAATAACGAGGCGGCGCACTAAATTGTCTTGAAAAAGCATCGAATAGTCGTAGAATACGCCTGCTGCCGTGTTTACAACACTAACGTATTTCCCTTCTCTTTTCTTTGTTTTCGAATGTTCCTAGAATTCCTGTTCGGAATGTTTGTGGAGCGCTTTCAGCGATATACAAGTGAAATAAAATAAACATGATCACTCTGAATTTTTTTCTAGAACTGCGTGTATTTCTCTTTTTTTTGCGATTCTTCTGAGGCCACCTCATTTTAAAATAACTCTATGCTGGGAAAGATATCAATAAGATGACCTCTAGGATAGTGAAGAGCAGCTCCGCCCTGCGATGCACCGCTGTCCCTACATTGCATTCGAAATTATAATAATAAAAATTTATTGCGTTGTTTAAGACAAACGTTGGAAAACGCAACGAACGGCAGCACAGACCATTATGAGAATGCTTCGTACAATGGCAGCGTTAAAGCAAGACAATTCACTGAGGTAGGAGTTGAGGGGTGAAAGTAAGGGCAGTGAAGTGTTTAAAAGCTGCGAATCTTGTCAGAGGCCATTCGTTTGAAAGAAGGAAAGTTGGGAGGTGTATGCACTATCGCGCTTTTCAAGGATACGTACATAGATCCTGCTCTTAGAACAAATGAATGCGCTCGGATATTAGTCCTAGGTCTTCGATAAGTCAATTTATAGCAATTGCCTCGCGTCTTCGATGCTATATAACTGTAAAAGGTTGCGCTATCAACGTCACACATTCCAGACATTATCTTAAAAACCATGGAGACATCTCTTAGTTTTCTACGTGTTTCCAATGAATGAAGACCGAAAAATTTGTTTCTAATTGTAGACCTTGGTATTAGAGAATACAAAAATCCGCCATATCTGACAAATAATTTTCTAGTGAAATTATTCTGAATCTTCTCAATAGCTGCAATATCCTTTTTCTTACAAGATGAAAACACTGTTGTACCGCATTCTAAAAGTGGTCTAACGTAGGTTTTGTACACCTTGAGTAAAACCTGGATGTTCTTCGTACCCAATCCTTTGAAAATTTGGTAAGTGCGGACATACGCCCTCCTGCAAATACTCTTGTAGTGCTCGCTAAAGTCTAACTCGTTATTGTAAGAAAATCCTAAATCAACAACATGATCAACAGTAGGAATGATGGTACCTTGAATGCTAAAAGTTGTGGGACCTGGACCGCTACCTAGCCTCATATGAACTGTTTTCTCAGAAGATAGAGGCAGTGACCACAAACGGGACCAATCACTAATAGCATCAATTGCGGACTGAAGATTGGCTGATGAGTTGTTTCCAGTTTCACAGTAAATCTTGACATCGTCAGCATACTGCTTAAAACGTATTACATGCGCAAATGAGAGCACTGCGTTTGGACGCAAAAATTGCTTTCTGATCGCAAAGGCTTCAAAGGAGCAAGACTGAGCTTCTTGATCTTGAACCTGTATCCATACGAAACGACTACATGACTTAGCCTTACTTTCTTTGGCTTTCGAACGCATCTCTTATCCTCTTCGACGAGATCTAATCCGACCAGATCTCAGGTTTCGAGGCTCTGTCCTTTATTGGTCTGTTGAACGTTGAATTTCAAAACGAAAGCGGGTCAGACTATGTGGAAGTACAGCACAAATTCTGCGGTCTTCCACCCGATGTGGGAACTTCATCCCGAGGCCAGTGCACTCGGTTTTCCTCTCACTTGCCAGAATCTTGCTTAAAGCTAGCACATCGCTCCTGTACGTTTCGGGCTTCACGTTTTCTGTGAAATTACCTAGTGCTTGCTTATTTGCTTCGCCGTATACATCTGGATCTCCTGAACAAACTTCCTTTTTCTGTATAATAACGCTACAGCTTTTGTGAAGGAATTCTGTTCAGGGTTCGTTATTTCAAAGCCAACGCACTCTAGCGCCTACTAGTGTGCCACATCTACCCATACTTTACTGTGCTCGAAAAAGGAGCATTCGACGTAGTGTTTACATTACCAAGCTATCCTTTAAAAATTTACCGTTAATGTTCTGTCAAGTGTGTATTCCTAGAATTGCATTTTTGTCCTGCCAGCAAATATCAGGCCAGAGTTGCTCCGATCTTTGGCTGAGTGTTAGTCAGTCATCTAGACTCACTGAATGCCGAAAGCGTCTCTGATCGAACGAAAAATTTGGAAAGGTAGTTCGAAGCCCTTGCTAAATGTGGAAGGCCAGAAATAGCTCCACGTGTTTCTCTTAAATCTCTAAACTGTTTACGATCATTAGTTGTGTTAGTTGAAGCGAGTCTCAGCATAAGCGGGACTTGAGCGCTTATCCGTCGGCTTAGTGGATTATACTGTTGCTGCGTTGGGGATTTCGGTACGGGGTGTGTTAAAACCGTGATGTCTACCACGTGGGTGATCTCGTCTCAGCACTGATCAAGACTTCGCTCTTTTTCTCAGAATGAACGGATCAGAATCTGGGTAAATGCGCCCAGAGCAATCACACAACTCATCTGCTTTCACGTCTACGTATTCGTCTAGACACTGAGAAGGAAAACAAGAAAAGATCTACCGAATACGGATTTTCCTATCCACACCGGGGCAGAAATTTACTTCACCAGGGAGACGGACTGAAGCGTTAAAGCGCAGCTCGTCATTTTCCTTTCCCGGCTCCATGCTAACAACGACGGTGCACTTCTGCATGAAATTTCTATGTGCGCCCAGGTAGAGTAGCCAGCAGGAGGAGCATATTTCGCGAGTATCAGTAATCGACGTTGGGTTCGGTCCAGCTCAGGGTGCAGGCACAGTTTGCGCGTTTTCAAAGTTTCCAGAGGGCCGCCTAAGCTAGGAGGTAAGGATGAAATGCTGGCGTGTCCGCAAGCTGACACTGGCGGTCATCTCTTAAGTTGTACATGCCTCCAAAATTACCTAATTGATATCAAGTAAAAGCAGGATGTATGCAGCCATCCACGTAGAGGTCGCACTTCTATATGTATGGAACATATAATGCTTTCCTAGCATGAGCACCGCTTCCAAGTTGGAGAAGATACCGGTGGACCCTTTTGGCGAATGTTGTTCAAAATCTGCAAAGTTACTTCTTTAGGAGTAGTAAAAAACCTTTTTGTGTAGTTGTGATCTGTTTCATAGGTCTGTTACTTGTGTTCGGAGCTGTGGTGACCGTCCGAAAGGGATTGCGGCTGTCATTACCAGCGATGGTAGAGCTCCGTCGGGTCGGTCGGGGGACCAGCTGTCCACGGTCTCCGCGTTACAGTCAGTGCTAATCGAGGACGTGGGGCTAAAGCGGTCTAACAAAAGCCGGACCCTAATTGATTTCAGCCTACCCGACGAGCGATTTTCGCGTTTCGATTAGTTCCCCGGAGTAGGCAAGGGACGCGGCTAAGTGCTGCACAGGACACCCTCGCTGCTTCTGCGTGCATCCTTCTCATTGGAAGACAGGATGGGTTGGAGCTGCTCTAACGTCACTGTGAAGTCATCGTCGCTTCCGGAGCAGCGCCCCTAATTCACGGTAGCCAGCCATTAAAGGGCAACAACTCGTCTGTGGCGCGGTTGATAGATGACGCACGGGCCAGGCTAGGTGGGCACGCTGAGTAGGAAAAGGCGATAAAAAGATGGTTGATCGTGCTGGAAGCGTTAGGTCCCGAGCAACAGAGTTGGTCCAGGTTTCGGGTGGGGGCTTGATGAAGCTTTGAACACTTATTCCGATGGCGTACGCACTGCAATGTTTCAGACACTTACGCATGCCTAGTGCTGACGGGTACCAGGAAGTTGTTTCCGAGCCCTAGCCTGCAGAGCTCATTGCCAACTTATCCGTTCTAAGGGTAGTTCGAAGGATCTGGTTAAATGACAAAGTGGCCGATGATCAAAGTCGCTGTTAGCCTACAATCATTACCCATTCCATTTTTGTTTTCTTTAGCTGAATTAATCAATTCCTTGGTTTTCCTTGCTGATAAAGTGCGCTGACTCGGTGTCAGGGGCGTCTGCCTGTTCGTGTTCAATCGGCTAATACTGTTTTGGCTTACACGTAGAACACCGTTCCGATATTGGCCAGTCCACAATTGCGTTAGAACAGCGGAAGCCTGTTGTGCAAAAAACTACGTGCATGGAGTAGACTGACTATATCTCAAGGTTCTGCTGCTTTTAAAGTGAAAAGCGCCCTCAATTGAAATCTCTAATGATTCATCGGACAGCTTGAGTTCACTAGTTAACATTACAAACCGCCTAACCACTTCTTCGTAAGTAACTCATTTTTGCTCTCGAGTTTCTACTGTGGGTGGCAAACATCCGATTTCGATTCTCATGAAGCTTACGCTCAAAGTTGTACTGCGTAGTCCCCTTTGTCAACGCATTCCAACCACATTTGCGTCGTTGAACAGTCGCCGTCCTCACGCGCGAGGTAATCTTATCCAGCAATATTTGTGGACATCAGAGATCACAGCGATCAATACCTTCCGCAAACGGCGACATAGCTGTGGCGCTTCGCAATTAAGCATCCCAGAAGGCCGTGGCCGGTGTCTACTGACAATACGTTTCACGTTGGAAATATTTTGGTAGGGAAATGTAAAAAAGCAATTTGGGGGTGTGTTAAACATGCGGATTTCCTGAATGTGTCCAGCAGACTAGTTAGCCGTTTGATCGAGGCCTGTGTTGACTTCCTGTTTCCGCTATCTATTCCTTTTGCCTACCCTAATTTTCGCTGTAACTTTGTAGCATTGCAGTAAAAGCGGCGACGAAGCGCAAACTGCCGTGCATGCAACGGTAAATCGCATAGCCAGTCAGTCAGAACTCTTCCAAATTATATTTCTGGGTAGCACTTTATGAATAGCGTTATGCAACCTATTTTTTGCGAAGCAAAAATTGGCCCTGAACACCGTAAGGAAATCAGGGAGTAGAAAACATTTAACTGTGAGCTCGATATGCATTACAGGATGTTATAAACACTGCGATATTAAATAAGCACCACTGCGTAGTCCGATGAGGTGTCCTGGGCTCGGGCCTGTCCCAGACGGACCAAGCATTCCAACATTCCCGGATTGGCTTGTAAGTAACAAACTTGTCTAGAAGGATTACAGGTTGTCGTGCCCGTCGGATGGCCATCGAAATTCATTTTATAGGCCAAACACGCGTGCAAATTGCCTCTTTAATCATATCCTGTACATGTACATAGAGTACATGGCGTATCTAAAATGGGATTTATTGACGCCATTTTGTAACTTCACTGTTTTTAAGCACCACAAAGTGTTGGAATATGTACAACCAAAACTTTCGCACCAATCAAGATGTTAATCTAAATCCTTTGCTGTCTCCGCTAGGAAGCCGACAACAGATAAACTCTGATGTAGGGACGTGCTCAAGATTTGGACATTTTCAATGCGTTGAGGATAAAGGACAGCGCTATTCAATCCGGTTTTTTTTTTCTCCACGCATTCTACTACGGGGTGTCGTGGAGGCGATTTGAACACGTGCATGTTTTACCATACAATGACTTCCGGCGTCCATGAGAAAGTCAGCACTTTATCCTTCCCAGACAAGTCTGTTGCCAATTCACCGACCTCGGAGGGATGGAAGGCTTGGTTGGCCTTAGTGGGAAATCCAAAATTGGATCGGGTGCACGCGACAGCGGGCACCTCCTCCGACTGCGCTACACGCGCCTCTATTTTCTACGCATTACCGTTGGTAAACGAAATCGCTGCTTCTTCTGATTGTCCTGTGATCGTTGTGTGAGTATAGCATTTTTCTGGCCATAGGGCGGTTTTCCATCTGAATCCAGAGCTTTCAGGAACTTACAACTCCGTGAAACCGGAGTACATCGAAGACCAATCCTACGGCAGTCCACTTCCTGCGAATACAGTGAGTCCTAGAATCGCATTCGTGGCCGCTGGGACCATCATCCGAGCAAAGTATCGCCACCGTTTTATGTTCAGGTCGGCGGCGAGACTTCTCTGGCAGCTTTAATCGCTTCTGTCGGTACGCCTCCGCATACCACCAACAACAAAACGCAATGCTCCGAATGCGGCAAGCATTTCCGCAAAAGTAAGCTGCTAAAGAGCGAGAATTCGGTCTTTTGTCGGTGTGTGTGTTATGCCTGTGGTCGTTGTCGACGCCACGCCACGCCATGGCCTCGTGCATGCGCCCACCGTCCGAAATTTATTCCTGAATAGAACGACGTCAGAGAGTTATGCCGTGGCGCGCAGAATGGCATACATATATTCAAGGCCCTGTCAATAGACACTGCACGCCTCAGGGGTTATATAGGCAGAGGCGATCGTCGGTCCAGCGTAGACGCAGACTGACGAGGGCTACACCGAAGGGGCTGCACACACCTTCTGCTCGGGACGCAGAGTTCTCCAGGATGTGGCAGGGGGAACGGCACTTTCTCATTTAAACAGCGCTACGATTTGGCCACTAATGGCTGCGCTGAAGGAGAGACCGGAAGCAGTACGTCTTTCTCACTCAACGAAATAGTGATCAACATTTTCACGAATTAGCGTCAAATGCCTCAAATCAGGTGTTAGGATTTACGACCTTGTTGTTCATTTTCGTGAAAAGCTCGAAATCTGACAGCTGATGACCACTTGAGTAAGTGTGAGAAATGAGGAAGAAAGAAAAGAGAAAATGTGAGAGAAAAGTGCGAGAAATTTCAATCACTTGCTGGACTACGCTGTGTATTCAGGTTACATTTGAAGTCGTAGAGCGCTGAACTAAGAAATAGGGTTTTGAGAGCTCATAGTTGCTCTGTTCGGCACATTCTTCCCTCCTGTCTGGGACTCATGTCAAATTCGCAGCTAATGGGCAGCCTGTCTGCGGTTCACGCTTTAGCTCCCTCCACATCAACTCGACCGAAGCGTCAGTTATTCTCTAAGGCTATTATGAATCACTGTGCTTAGATGCACTAGCAGCCCACTGCTATGATTCCATTGTACGTCTGTTCTTATCTGAACTAAATTTCCTGTAGCTGTCCAAGAACGAAAGCCACAGCTGCGGGCATAAAGCATCGTACAGCTAATTTTCGAACTGTCACAACAAAGGGCTTTGCCTTGTGTTGGCCATTTTGGTTGTCGTTCACTACTTCTCTTTGTAGATTATCCCATGTCAAAAACACTATGCGCTTGATAAAGAAATGTTAAGTTACGGTACAATGTCCTGTGCTAACGCAGTGGAATCTTTTGAATGAAGGGAAAATTAGTACGAAGAACATAAATACTATGAAATTTCTCTTACAATATTCAACAGCTAATATGTAGAAAACGAGTGCTTTAAAATCACTTTCAACACAGAATAGTTACTTCACCATGTTGGTAAGCTTAAATATGTGGCCAATTTCTTAAGCTCTTGAGCACCTCAACAGCAAATCATTCCAAATTGTAGCAGTCCAGAGGACGTACAGGAAGGGGGTGAAGATTCCCGGTATCCGGATTGTATAAGAAAGTCTCCAGAAAACGTTTTATCTCATCCAATACTCCCCCGTTTTCCGTCCATGAGTAGTAATCACGTCGGAAATTCCTTGAAAAACGCCATCAGCGGCTTTGACAAAGCCCAAAGTTCTGCAAACTTGCTGGGGTGCGCCGCACGTCCTACGTCTAACAAGGGGAGTATCGCGGAACAAGAAGGCCATCACAGAAGCGTTTTGGGCATCTAATTTCCCGATTTTCTTGATTTGGACCAACCCAACCGCTTGCAAAATTGGCCGACATTTTCGTATAAGACAACTCTGATATTCCTCCTCTGACCGCAGCGTGCCCCCGTCACGTTCTTTACATGATCGCAATGTGAGTGCTTGACTTCTGTTCGTGTTTCGTCTTAGTACCAATTCCTGGATCTGTCGAAAAGTGACTACAGACCTCTCCAATGCGACTTCCTATGGAGATATGCTCCAATTCCAACATATCTCGTTACTACTGCGCTCTGTCTATGAGCCATCGGTGACTATATATCGAGCGGGACTTGCCGTCGGGGTGCCGCGCTCCGTGGACCTCAGGATCACATGAAACGTCGGCTTGTCATTGAGCACCTCTGTCAGTTGGCATCGTAGATCAGATTACACATGACTAGCAATGAAAGGGGCTGCAACTCGTCCACCTTCTCGTGCCACGTTTCTGTGTTATTGGCTGTTCCAATTGCTCCGATTTGAGTGTGTTCTTTTTTCGGTCCAGTAGTGAAGCAATGGTCGAAGTAGTAGCAGAAGCAGTAGTGGAGTGGGCGTGGCCGTGTCAGTGACCGACTCGTCGGCGGCGGGTGCCGCGAGACGACAGTGGCCGAGCGCCGCCGGCGGCTATCCGGCCACGCGGGAGACGCGCGGCCGCCGCCGACTCGATGGTCCGACCGGCCGCGGGGGACGGACGACCGACTGCCGCACGCGCACCGGGCACCTCGCGTTCGCGTGTATCCGCGAGTGTGTGTGCGTGGACGACCGAGTGTATGCGGCCGTGTGTGCGAGAGTGAGTGCGGCTGCGTTCGGCACCTTCGCATGGTCTCGCGGGACCCCGAGGCTGCGTATCGATCGTACAACGAATGCGAGCCGCATGCAATACGTCGGTGTCAGTTTATACGACGACGACTATATGCGCGTGTGTGTATGTGCGTACGTGTACGAGTGGGACGAGCGAGATCGCAGCCCAACTTCACTGTGGGACCACCCTCAGGATCTTCGCCCTCGTCCTTCCCCGTGGCGAACTCGATCAAACACCATGCCGACGACCATTGGGGAGTGAGACACCGTACGCGACAGATCCTCGCAGCGGGCCCATAAGCCGCCTCTATCCGCGCTCGACAGCGACGACTGCTGCCGCTGTCCCTGCCGCTGTTCATATCATCCACATACCAACATTACGGTGCTAGTGTAAAACAATTGGGCCAGGAAAATCTCCCCTTGCCGCGCTGACCGCAGCTGTCGAACGGGATCGTCGTAAGTGCCGACTGATCGGCGGCTCTGTACGGGGAACACCGGACCTCCGTACAGGCTAACCGACTCGGCTGAAGCACCGATCGACGTAGACAAGTTTTTCTCGAGAAACCAGGAACGAGGAGACTTCGCAGTACAGCAAGTCGTATGACGAGACGCTAGAAGCCGAGGGAAGAGAAACATAGTTTTCTGTCTTCGGTTTTGGCTCGCCGCGCACTTTGTTTTCCTGGTTTTGCCTTGGCAAAATGAAAAGGAGGATCATAGCAAGGCCCAGTAAGAGAATGTGGAACGATAGGCGGTTCAACAGACGATTGCAAGCCTTCTCTATGGTATTCTGCACTGTTAGAAGTGGTTTCAGTGCAAGTCTAAAGAGATTCACCATGTGTCCTTCCCATAACCGCTACCCTGGCCGCAGCAAGTTTAGGTGTTACTCTACAGTTGTAATGTGCACGTAGTCGCGCTTCCGCTTTAAAAGTTTCTGCGCAAATTATCCGGTTGTTATGAAGAAGGAAGAGGGTGAACCTTTCGTTCTAGTCCTGAGCCGAGGTTTGTTATGAAAAGATTGTTTTGGTGAATCTGATAGACTTCGATATCACAGAGGACTGTAACTAGCTGTATTAACCGGCAGTCGTCTTCGAAAGCAGTCTCCAATTCCTCAGTTCCAAATAGGTGTGTATGGGTAAATGGGTTCATTGTCAAGGTTGAGCAGTAATACCTAGCAGGCTCTCTCACCCTCACATGTTCAAGGAAGTAGTAGCAATCTTCAGAGATCGATTTAAGGTTGTGAACGTCATACCACGCAAGTTAGGCGAAGATGGAATAGTTTTCATGCTTCACGAAGTTGTTCAAGAAGTTCAAGTGAGGCGCTGTTCAAGAATGGGGCGCTGTGTCCGGCTGGTGCCCTTTATGTGAACTATAAACTGTCCTTTAAAACGCTCCCGTGTTCCTTTTTAACGTATTCGTCAGAAAGGGCAAAACTAATGCGAAGACAAACCGAAAGGCTCAACTTTTCGGGGTTTCACTTAACGAAGGCGGTTGGCGCAGTGCGAACAAGCGCTGCTATTATGTGCGCGGGATTCGAACATCTTGAGAAAACTCCCTCCGGATCTGAATCGTAGTACAAACATGAAAACTTGGGGTGGACACTTCGTTCAACGTTGGTCTTTTAGAGATATTGTAGATCCTGAAACTGCACTCAAACTTCAAGGGACCAGTGTGTTTTGGACATTCTAGTCGAAAGACGGAGAAATTTGATTCCCCATTCTTTTAGGCGATCACAGCTTTAGCAAGCTGTAGTATTGGAGTCGTGTTTAGATAGTGCAAGTAGAACTGTTTGGGCTTGTTTATATTACAAATGAATTCAGTACCGCATGCACCACTACGGACAGAACCACTATAACTTCATTCAATTCAACGTACACTGCTTAATGTGTTTCTTATGAGTACATAGAGCTCTTCACCTTGCTTTAGAACTGCATCGTTCCCAAGTATTTCTTTTTGAAGAAGCTTTCTAGGTAAATGACCTCTTCTCATGGGGCAGCTCCCATTCCAGAGCTGTGTGACGACTGCAACCATTCTGTTACTGGAGCCACCAATGTGTCCGCACATTTGGCATCCTTGAAGATAGACGTAGAACTTAAGGTCTAGTGTTTGGCTGGCTAAGAGTCCCACTCTGTCTACGATTGGATCTGATAAATACTAGAACCAGATGCGCTTGTTGCACAAATGTGACAACCTCGAAATGTAACGATTTCTGACTGAGCCGCTCCGCATTCAATAGGCGTTTGGGGTATTAAGGATATGCGTTAAGTAGTGTTCTTGTATAATTCAATGATTAGTAGCCACCACTCGACCAATTAGTCATCTTGACTGGTACTACTTCGTTCCCTTTTTGATGAGGTCATCAATTCCATAAATCTTATGGTCAGCAGGTTGTCGATCTCGGCGAAGGTGACCTTCACGCCGTTAATGTGGGCAATCCTCACCAAATACTTCCCAAGTGGTAGACTTTCTCGTGCACCTACCGTTTCTAGACGCCCAGCTTCCAGACCAGCTGGTCTTTTTCGTAGTCGACGACTCTTCACAGAGTTCGGAGCTCCGCGAAATCTGATTGATTGGCGATTTGGGCAGTGAGGGAGTGGAAGGGGTGTGTGAAGGGGAGGTCGTCGTCGAAGGCCCCGGGCTGTGTGTGTGGTCGTCCAGTGGCTCCAAGAGGAATCTGCGAACCGACTACTCAATGGCGCGCAATTACTGAGAATGGTGCTCGAGCGTTATTGTGGGAGGCGAAGCAGCAGCAGCCTCGGCGGAGTGGAGTATTCCAAGTACGGAAGCTGGCACCGTAGACTATTCTCGCTCCCTACGCACAACAGCCAGCCGAGTAATCCTTCCCTTCCACGAACGATAGAAGCTAAGCCTATGCGCTCGAAACGACGGCGAGGCATCGTATATACGTATGTGAGTGGTAAGCCCACACACACATACACGATCGATCTGAACTTTTCTGGACGTCGTCGAGAAGGCGGTGAAGAACTCTGCGCTTCGCTGAGACGACCGTTCGTCGTGTCTCCTTGGTGAGCTCTCCAGCGGCGATGACGAGCGCTCCAAAATATGCTACTTCAACTCGTTCGTCCAAGGTGGCTTAATTGGGTGGTGCAGATCGATGAGGGGCAGCAGCAGCAGCAGCAGCAGCAGCACGGGGGCCCAGGAGGACCGTACTCCGGAAGCGTCGCCATTAGCGGCCCTTATACAGCGGCCGTTGCGCGGATAAGCAAATTGTAGAGACGGGGGACCGACCGACGACGGACGGACGCCGACGGACCGCCGACGGGGGACGGACAGCTGCTGAATCGAAATCAGCCAGCCGGCCGGCCGGCCAGCCCAGCGCGAGAGAGCCCCAGCCCGCCTGCCCGCCACCGTCGGCGCCGCCGCCACGCTGCCTGTCTCCTCCAGTGTCACCCACGCACCGTGCACAGCTTAACGCCGCACAATTACTGGTAAACGGGGAAGCGGAAGGGCAGCGCCGAAGGAAGCCCCCGAACAGCCAGGAGGACACCAGTGCACGGGAGGCACCACTACGTGCGGGCTGGACCCAAAGCCCCGAAAACGACAGCCTTCGCAGGCGAGAACGTTGACCGATTCTCGTTGTGTGCCTGCAAGCCGGCGAATATAAAGAAGACCTCTGGAACCGTGTTCTTAGCGATTTTTGGAAGGTCCTCACTAACGAGGCGTCTACACTTTTCGAGTAAACGATCTACACAGGCTGGGAAAAGACGTCGCAAGGAACGCGACTTTTTACATCAGTTTTGCTACTGCGATGACCTAAGAACAACTTTGTCGGCAGTTAGTAAGTAGTTGGGTGAGCTGCAGCACATTGCTCCAACGTCGCGCTGATAGTGCGCGACGTCGCAACACCGCGCGCGAGGGAGGAGGAGGGAGACTCCATGGTCCGGCACTCACTCATTGCCGCGTGCGACGTTGAACTCAACAGAGAGGCGACGCCTCCTTGGAGCAATATCTGCCCTCCAGCTGTATCAGATTCCGGCAAGATTAATGACTTTTTAAGGGAGCTGGTTTGCCTTCTCAACATTCACATTTAACAGCCTTTCTTCAATAAACCTTTCGTGGAGAGCTTCAAAGAATTCGGTGTCCAATTTCGCGTAAGCATCTGATTTTGTTAAACAATTCGTGAGTGTTGTGATCTACACTAATGTGACTATTATATTTCGGTTTTGGAAACTGCAGGTCGGGTACAGGTACATTCTTTATGTGGAAAAGATTGATAACCACATACCTGATCCCTATTGCAAAGAAAAATCCTACACACATAAAAAATGAGATGACGGTGCCTTTGGAATGAAAGACATTCGTTAGCATGATGCTCAAGGTTCTGGAGAAAGTGAACTTCTGATGCACTTCTCTATGAGGCCTTTTGGCATCTTTTAACTACTGTCCTCAAAAAAAAAGCTGCTAAGGTGCCTGAAAGAACGGCAGACAGTAGGCTAGAAAATTGGTTAATGTGCGCATTTGGGCATGGGTGAGCAGCTGGCGCCTTCCAGCCTTTTTTCGGATAATTTGGAGCGAAACGAACATCGCTCCCTCATTTGGAGCCATTTCCGTGAATGTTTACTGTTTGGATTCAAGCCTCTTATTTGAAACGAAATTGTTCGCGATGGTGAAAAACACTTTCAGATTGTAGCTGGATTATTGTGGTGTACTGTAATAATATCCGAAAAGTAGATTAGCGGCGGCGTAAATTTCGGCTTCGTTTGCTAGGACCCGCCAGGCGTTTCGCTTATCCACCTATTTGCATGGCGGTCTGCACTGCACGTCATTCATATTGGTGTAGCATTCCTAGTGGTGAGAACCATGGATGTTCAAAAGGCAAGGGTAAATAGAGCTTGGAAGGTGACGGCATGAAAATTGTTTGACTGCTAATATGCTGCCTTTCATTGCAATTTTCTTTATCAAATACTGAGTCGAACAATCTTCTCGAAGAACAAAAAGAATAGGGATCTGTATAAATCAATCTTTTTTGAGATGCGCTATGCACTCAACATCGTGGAGGCAGTTCGAACACCTACTAGACCTATAAAATGACTTAACGTGGGCAGTCGATGACCAATGTAGTGTTTTGCCACCCTTGGATAATCATTGGGGGAATTCAACACTTCAGAGGGATGGAGGACTTGCCTGGTTAGCCTTGGCAGGACTCGAACCATGAACTTCGGTTCGGGAGGCATGCGGCAGCCTATCTATGTCTCGTCAAACTGCGCTGCCTACTACGCGCCATCAATCCATTTTCATATGATATTTAAGGATGAACTCAACTTCGACCCTAAAGAGCTAAACACCTGGCCTGAACTGCAGCTCTTCCGAAGAAATACTCAAATTTTGCTGTACTGAGTATGTTGCTGTGTGCATGACAGAGCTATGTACTTCGCGCTGAGAATCTGCGCATGCTTGTCATGCGACGGTCTATTGAAGGGCAGGCATCATCAGTCCAGCTGACGGTCCTGATGACAGCGCGTCGTGTCCATCTGTTGAGCGGCGGTAATGAGGATCCTCTAATAACATGCTGAGTGGATTGCATACGCTCGTCCATGGAAATGGATAGTAATCAGCTTCGACAGTAACAGTGTTACTTAGTCGCAACTTCGATTACTAATAATTGGCGCTATCCTTAAGCCTCTACATGTCGGCATGTCACCTGGTCGTTGTCGTTAATTGGGGCATATATCTGGCTGATTTACATGAGAATTTTTTGTGAGATGAGAGTAAAGTGGACCGGTGCGTAACGGTGCTCTGCCTGTCTTCTGTGTGTAGAGCACGTAGACAATAGGCGATCACGCAAAATGTACAGGGTGCGTAAAAAGTATTGACGCAGTAAATGACAGTTGTGGAAATAGTATTGCGCAGTAAGTTTTAAAATATTCATTTCAGAAATATGGAAAATGATAACTCGTAATTGACATTGGCTCCTTTACTGCGAATACAGAAGCGAAAACGACGGAAAATTCATGAGCACGGGCCGCAAGTACTCGCTTGGATTTCGTTCCGTGCTTTGAACAGGGTAGCCTTCTACGACTGGTCACTTCTGTTGAAAATAGCCCAGACCTCATTCTCCAAAATCGCCTAAAAAGAGTAATCCAGCGGATTCATGTTTAAGCCGTGCTCGTCTGAGAAGCTGTCCACACCTGCGCGCGTTACCTGTTTACCGTTATCGGACAGAGGTTGATAATTTTGGATTTGAACGTTATCGTGCTTGCACATATTGTAACCATCATCTGTTATGACAGAGCCGTGGCTGACGTTTGGGTTGCTGGCCTCTTTCCTCGCCAACCGTTTCGAACAGCGCCAAATTCTCTTGTTAAGGAAATATTCAGCTCTTTGGGTAACAGACAAAAAAGGGTCACCGTAGCGACGATGGTCATGTTTCATCAGTTTTTTTTTCGTGAGTGTTTTTTGAGCACAATAATAACACCCAAAAACCTAAAGAGGTAGAAAGAGAAAGCTGGAGCTGAAACAAAATGTAGGTGCGTCAATACTTTTTATGCACCCTGTATTTGTTGATTTCGTCGGGTCTGGAGCACTGTCAGTTCACTTCTGGAAGTGATCACTTCCCAGTTATAAGCCAAACCCAATAGTGGGTCGTTCACTGGAAATTTGTTGTTTTTTGTTCTCTTGTTTTTTGCTTGACTCCCACCTAGTCCAGCATAACTAGCCCATTTACTCCGCTGATCAGTGACATGTTGCAGCAAAAGGAGTCCTTCTACATGGATGTCGTCATAGTATAGATAGACTACTTGAGAATTAACAACCAAGTGTCGTTTCACAAGAAAAGTCGTTATTTTCACTTGTTGAACGATGGACTGCTGAACTCAGATCCAATACTGTAAAAGCTTTGTTGACCTACTAGGAAAGTGTGGGCCGCATTCGTGAAGAAGCTTTCTTGAGATCGAACTGTTTGCAAATGTTAGAAGTTAAGAGCTCAGCATATAACAAGCTGGAAGAAAGTAGAATCTGTGACTAAGTTCGAGTGTGAGAGGACTACGTTATTACACGCTTGGTGAATTGTAAAAAAACTTATCATGTGTACATATCATATCATACAGCTTTCAAAGTGCACCTTCTAAAAAGTTTTGGAAGCATTTAATTTAATTTTCAAATTTAATATTTTCCAATTCACTTTAGCAGCTAACAGTGTAAGTGTAAGGGAGCGAACCGAACACATTGACAATACCATGCATCCGCAAGATCAATAGAGAATCTTCGCTTTTTCTTTTTTCACGTCCAGTCTGGTACCCTTGCAGATCTAGTTACGGTTATCCAATCTATGAACGACGAAAAGTCTTCGTACGTTATTCAACGTCGTGTAGCACTGCATTGCGTGCTGTAAAGGGATACGTTCATCTCCTGAATGTAAAAGGTATGGTGCGAGCAGCGGAATAGTTCTAATGAAGATTAATGTTTCCTACGTGGAGCTAAGTGTTGCCCTCGAAGTTTTGAAATCGTGGATGGCTGCACCTTTACAAACAATTCCTCTGGAATGAATGCAGGCAGAAGACGTGGCGTAGTGAAGAAGGGGACCGAGGTCATTACTGAACCTATGCGGCTACTCTTCAGCGCACTGATATCCCTCTTTTCAGGCTCATCATTACACGTGCATATGACCCTGAATCATGGCTTCCCTCCGCCGGAATCAACTGGTTCATCCGAAGAGAAGACGAGCGAGTGTGAAGCCACGTCGGACGAGGGCTGTCTGCGAACGGAACTGAGAGCGATGCGAAGTCTCGTCTGCGACCTGAAGGCCCAAATAGCCGACATGCGTCAGTCGCAGTCTGCACCCAGAACTGAGCAGGTAAATTGCACGTTCCTCCTGTTAATTAGCCGCTTGGGATACTGCTTCGAGAGTACTCGCTCAGTTGTTCTTTTTACCGCTCTGCAGCCGTTTAGTGCATCGGAGGTCCGTGGGAAAATGTGATCGCTCTTTAAACTCTGCCATGACGCTTAATTAGTGCTTCGAGCCGAAGTTCATTTGTATATTACATTTTGAAGTAACAGTGTACTTCGTGGATAAGCAGCCGAAATGATTGTCCATGGGTGAGTCTATGAGCTAACAATTTACAGCGCCCTCTACATGTAGCTACAAGATGAATTTACGGCGATTGAACGCGATGTGAACCTCACCACGTGCACCGGGGTGTTATCGTTCGTTTTCTGTTGACAAGCCATTTATATACCAGACACGATCTTTCAGTCAATTTTCCTAGAGAATTTCACTTTTTGTGACTACGTTGCGGCTGTTGTTTCAATCCAGAATCGATCTTCTTTATCCGGGTTTTGTGCTCCTGTCTGGGCCACCCAAACCCGTTCTGTCGGCAATCGGTGAATTGGTATCAGCCTTCTTTGGGAAGTATTATATACTGACGTGTCCATTGTTTTGGTGCCACAAACCAGGTTATAAATGCACATGAACTGTCTCCACGATATTCCGTAGAAGCTGAATGTGTGAAGGATCCAGGACAGAAAGTGGCCAACATCTTATCCTTATCGTTTTTCACGGAAATAGTCGATCTGCATTCATAGGAACTCTGAGATGTGCCCACCTAATGTATTCGACTTGGGACCGGCCATCAAAGGACAAACGCCAGTCGGTTCTTATACGCGCAGAGGTAGAATTCCTTCAAGTGGCTTTTTGTGTCATTGTTGCCAGCCGACTTCATGGGGCTTTGAGCATCGAAACTCCACCAACCGTTTCCCCGTTTGTTGCGAAAATGGTAAGTCCAGGAAATTGTCTCTCAATCTGTCCCTCTCTGTATCTCTACATCTGTTTGGCATCGGATGACACCGCATTCGAGGATAAGTTGGCTTGGCTCGACTCTGGGTTAGTACCAAAACCGTGATGATGAGTTGTCTTCCTGTAGGATTTCCTCTAACTCCTAGTACTGTTAGTATCCTGTGTAGTAGGCTGAGGGTTGCAGTTTTAACAGAAGTGCTGCTTAAGCTTTAGCTTCGATCGATCTATCACTTACAATAATCCTAATAAGCTCGGCATAGTGAATCAATATTTTCATCAATTGAGTATTCATTTGTTTGAAAGTTTGCAGTTCCAAATAACTTTATAAAAGTAAGTTTAACCCTTCGCAATAAACCTTTTCTTGCATGGGTGAATCCTGAAAAGAGAAGACGATGAAGGTAAGAAAAGCTTATTCTTTTTGGGGGATGCGCCTCGCGCTCTACCTTTTTTGTGTTGTTATTTTGAATACGGATTTGGTGTATACAGTGATGTTCAGTGGGCAGAGGATGAGCTATTCGGAGTTTTCCCGCCTCTAGAGCAGACTGCTAGTGAGGAAAGACTTGCTTTTCCATTCAGGACTCGTTCCATGGACCGATTTTGGGTTCACACTCGTCCGCCGCCTCCTCCGAATCAGCTTCTGACATCCTAATACAAATTTTGCTCCTTTAATGCATTACAATGGTGGAAGAGAGTCACTATATACGGTTGAACCATGTCCTTAATTCATCTAATTCATGAGGTTATTGAAAGTAGGTAGTATTACTCTATTGTCTTAGGACTGTGGTTTTCGAAAAATTATTTGTTTGTTGTTGATTTTGCCGTGATTTTTCGAGCGAAAATTGATGCTTCACTTTGGCTCTCTCATTTTTCAATGGTAGGCAGTATTGCTTGCAGAGATCATAACTATGCTATACTTCCAGCCGAATTTGATTTAGAAGGGGAAAGCTTTGATGGACTGAATCCGTCTCAGGCCTGATTTCTTATTCCTCTAGAGTTGGGCAGTACTGGTTTATTGTTTCGCAAATTCCATCCAACTGTAGTGGCCAAGTACGTATTCAAACGATATGAGACGATATGCAACGTGGTATTAGACATGGCGCTTAATCAAGCATAGGTGCTCTGACGACGGCATTTGTACTTTGTGGTTTATGCCTTTGAAAGTGTTCCACGTCCCCGAATTAGTGGTGCTGTTTTGTCATTGTTGCTAATCTAATTTCCGCTCGCATTCATGCATGATTAACAGAGTCAGCTGTAACGATCGGGACGATGTCTGGACTTTCAATAAGCTCTCAAACAGCACCATTCATTAGGCTGATGTTACGCTTCATTCTGAACACTGCAAAGTGCAAAGTCAGTAAAGGAGCGCGTGTAAGTGAACTGTTAGATTCTCGAGTATGTCTCCCGCTCAGTTACTTTCTCGCATTATCACATTTGTGTATATATTAGGTTGGAAAAAAGTCTTTTCATTTTTTTCAAAGATTTATTACTTCACAACTACAAGGTCAAATCAACTGAGATAAACTCCATTTTGTTCCACTACACTTCTCCAAAGACTGGGTAATTTTCCAATTCTTCTCGCTTAAAAGACTGCAGTTCTGGAGTCGAACCATTGCAGAATCCAATTTTTGACGTCTTCATCCTCTTCAAAATATTTCTTTCCAATTTCTTGCTTGAGAGCACGGAAGAAATGGCATTCGGTAAGGGCGAGTTCAGGGCTATACGGTGGATGTGGCATACCTCCCAGCAAAGCTCCTTTATTGTTTTTCTTGTGAGTCTTGCAACATGTGGCTTTGCATCGTCATGCAGGATCATCACCTTTGACGTCTCCGGCCTGTTTTCTTGGAGAGTTGCGACGACTTTGTGGAGTTGGCCGCAGTATGTGACAGCAGTAAGTGTCTCTCCACTTCTGAGAGTTTTCCAGTAAATCACTCCTCTGACATCCGACCAAACAGTCATGAGAATCTTCCTTTCGTGAACATTGGGCTTGAGATCAGACTTAGGGCTCTCTCCCTTTTGTACCCATTGCCTTTTCTTCGGAAGTTGGCACACAGAACCCAGGACTCTTCGCCTGTCACAATCCGCGGAAGAAACGATTTTCTTCCTTGTCTGGACAGAAGAGAAGCAGCGATGGAGAGCCGTCGACCTTTCTGAGTGTCTGACAGGGCATGTGGAATCCAAGCTCCAAATTTCCATGAAAGCCAAGATTCTTCAGATGGATTCCCACTATCCTATGAGACACTTCGAGCTTCTCTGCCAGTTGACGTGTCGTCTGCCTACTATCGGTACGAAGAAGATGGAGTAGTTTAGTGCCGTCCAATTCAGTTGGCCCTCCTGACCTTCTTTGTCTTCGAGTGAATAATCTCCCTTTAAAAACTTTCCGAACCACTCGTAACAGGCGCGATGAGTAGTAGATCCCAAGCCATATATATGGTTAATTTGGTCTGCTGCCCGACGTGCTGTGGATTCTTTAATGAATTCATGAAGAATGCCGTGCTGAAAACGGCCATGAGGTAGATCTGGCATTGAGTTCGGAAGATTGGATGGATAACGAATTACAAGAAGAGTCTTAACCTGTGCCCGCGTGCGAACGGTAGACAAGTGTGATAGGATTACGAAATCAGCAATCAACGTTGGCAAGTGCGTTTACAAGGGGAAGGGTAAAAAAAATTTCGAAGTGTGAAGAGACTTTTTTTCCAACCTAATAAATTGACACAAATGTCACTCGACACCTGCTAGTTTAGCTCCTTTTTTATTAACTTAAGGACACGCCATCGCGGTTTTTAATCGCAACAAAGCAATATGTAACAACATACAGCCTCTCTGCCAACTGCTAAAGGCTTGTACAAATGTAGTAAAAACTTGAGGGCATCTCCGAAAATTACAGGCCTCTCCGTGAAATCGCCATTTTTATGTGAGTGTGTTCGCTGCAATGTCAAGGGGGGCTTGTAATGAACTCTTCAATCACATCCTACACCTAAATGCTTGAGGGCATCGTGGCCAGCTGGTACGATAACACATTTTTTAACGGACGGCTGCAGTGTTTGCTGCCATTTATAGCACGATCTTCAATCGATTTGCTCTGTTTGGTTTGGCTTGAGTAATTTTCAGCTGAACCTGTTCAGTGCTGTTTTTTCTTTTCTCGTTTCTCTTTCTTTATTTTGCCTGCGTTAGGATTCTGACGTACTAGAACTTTACCAGTATAGTGCGGCATCTTTCGGCAACATTGCTCCACATCTATTACGTCCATGATGTTGAAGTAGGCTCAAGACTAGTTGAAACTACTTCAATGTTTTTTAAAGGCCTGCCATTATGGCGAAACGGTGACCGGCTTATGAGAATAAAAGGATAATGAGTATGGCGGGTAGGCTGTAAAAGAGAGTATGCTGGCTTAAACATAGAATAGAAGTAAGAAATAAAATTCTATAATAAGAAGAAATAAGAAGTAGTGTGCAAGCTCCACGTGGTGCCTGAGTTGCTCCTCCGTATTTCATAATTGCTAGCAAATATAATGCATAGGAACAACGCCTCACAGAATTTTCCCCAGGTCTTCGGTATTTTTCTGTCGGCACGGTCGGCACGGAACTGCAGAGAACGAGCTTAATCATTCAGCTTTTCACTTCTTTTCGAGTGTTTTCGAACCCTCTAAACCTTAAAACGTAGGACTGGAGCAAAGGAGCGAGAAATTGTACTCTAGAATTATGCAAGAAATAATGTTACCTAACATTCTAATAAATTGCTCTCCGATCGATATCACTTTAGCGACTAAGCTGAACCTTTCTACGTAATATTAATGAGTCCCGTGGGCTAAATATTGAGCTAAGCTTCGTCGTTAAATAGAAAACCAAGTTGTTAGGTTCCTTGTGACGTAATCACCGTTTTATTTAGCTTGTTCATCTTTATCTACTCTTCTACGCGCCGTCATCGGCATCTGAAATGACTGCTACCGATCTATGAAGATTTGCGTCCTGTTTTCTTTTCACAGCTTGCATTTACTATATGTACCCATTTTACGTTCTCGCTTGTGCATCTTGCGTTAGTCTCTGCATCTCAGACACCACTTTTATCCCGACGTGTTTCAAAAAAGCTGTGCTAGTGCTAGTAGGTGGATAGCGGACGTCGCCGAAATTTGAAGTTTCGTCGAATTTTTGTATCTTCTTTGACAATAAAGGACCTGAGACAACGAGCCAATACACTACAGTAAATACAGAGTAACATTATTTATTTATTTATTTATTTATTTATTTATTTATTTATTTATTTATTTATTTATTTATTCAATACGCTGTATAAGGCAGTCATGGGAAAAAATACAAACTGAACGCAGCCATACACAGAACAGCAACAAGTAACATCATGAAGAGGCTCAATAAACAATGCTTCCCTGCGATGCGCTTAAAAATCGAGAATTGCGGAATGGGGAGGGTATGTACGTCACTCATGAGCGAGATATAACCCGATCCAGCTCTGCAAGTGAAAGGGCTTCCCCGAAATGTGGTTCTGGGCGTTTTATATCCAATTTTCTCTGAATTCCCCCGAGTTCTAGACTTGATGATGCAATAAAATCCACTATCTTCAACCTTCATTAATCCTGAAAGTATTTTTCAAACCGTACACACATCATTTCGCTTCCGCCGCGACTCAACGGTGTGGAGTTGAAACCGTGAGTTCCTGTTTCGAGAGCACGGCATTATACGGAAACCCGGCTTCTTCAGTCTCAGCATCACCTTCCTTGTAAAGTTGTTTTGTGCCTTTTCCAACAATTCAACATCTCTCCCTTTGAGAGGACAGAGCACTGATGAGCCGCATTCCATGATGGGTTTAACATACGTTTTATACGCTTTAGTTAAAACCTTCTCATCACAGCTTGACAAACCCTTGGTTTTCTCGAGTGGAAACTGAGTGGAAACTTCCAAACTTCAGACCATTCCAAGATCCTATTTAAGGCGAACTGGATCTTGAGCTGATCCCCTGGAACCACAGGCTTCCGATAGAATTTTAAATCGTCAGCGAATTGTTCGCACACTATCCTCCAGTCCTCCAGAATAACGGGAGGTCAGTAGTATGGAGAGCAAATAAAACGGGAGATACTAACCTCCCTGTGAAACCCCACTAGTGACCTTCCTTACAGACAAGAATGACAATCCAATTCTAACTTGAAACGTCTTGTCATTAAGGAAAGCAGTCAACCATCTTATTAAAACAGGATGCAGTGCCAAGCAGGATATCTTATGCAGGAGTTTCCCATGTTCAACATTGCATTCTGTACTGCTTTTAATCACTTGTGATTGTTCTCGAACGCCGTTATTACCTGATTTGGTAGTGCTCTCTATCCTTCCCAGCATATTTTTAACGTGGTAGTTGCACTTTCTTTTAATTAACACTTACTCCTTGCTTTCGGTCGCAGGAGCGATTTTAGCGTTGTCCTGAAATTTGTTTTCTTCAGTTATCTGGCTGCTCCAGTCTCACACCGCTTATTCACACTTTCTTCTGTTCAATTGAGCGTAACAATTATTTATGAACAATAATCTATTACTTTAGCGCTGTGACAACTGTACCATCTGTAAGAACAGCTTAAAATTTTAATGCATTTCAGCTTTCTCGAGTTCCGCAACAAACGAAAGCCAGTTTTCCAATTGACTGATGAATTCTATATCATATTATTGCGACATATCTTCATATCATAGCTGATTTGATCATAATCATAAAAAATCCTGCTTCTGCTCAAAGAACGAGCTAGTACAGTAATAATAAAAGTAAATAAAGGAAAAAATAGAGTGAAGTAAAAAAGGTAATACTAGGAGCATTTATTCCGTTATAATGTATGCGCTACCCTGCCTAGTATTCTTGTTTTAAAACTTTCTGCGAATTCCATGGTTCCTGTAAAAGGGAAAGATGGTGGACCCTACTGCAGACTCGCACCAAGTGGTCTTCGTAGTTCGTGAATTCTAAGCCCAACTCTGAGCGGGTGACCTGAATTTCGCTGATTTTGTTCCAACCGCTTCGCCGTTTGCAGATGCTCTCCGGTATGGACACCCGGATCGGCCGCCTTGAGAAGCAGCTCGAGGTGGCGTTGAACTCCATATACACACTTGTGCAGCTCACCACCGGCATGAACAACAACGTGACTCGTTTTCGGGAGGACGCTGTCGACCAGCTGAAGAGCATTCGCGCCCACCTGGACTCGGTGTCCGTCTAGCGAACGTTGCCCTGCGCGCGCTCTCGTGCTCGTGCTCGTGCTCGTACTACTCTCAGTATCAGTCCGTATCACTACCGTCACTAGTTCACCTACTATCACGATGTCCTCCTCTTCCGACACCCACACGCCTCCTCCTTTGTTTTCCTCCTCCCATCCATCGTCTGCACCTCACCTCATTGTTTAGTGCATTCTGTACATTACCACTTGCATTGTAAGTAAACGCGAAATTCAGGAATAGCGATTTATTATTATTTGTTCGTCATACTTACTTCATCCGAAGATGATAGTGTCATTCTCTTCTAGTCAGCGTTCTTTCTGAAGAGTTCATGTCTGTGTTTCTCCTTAATTTAAGATTTAAATATTAATAACGTTGACGTTGTTGTCGAGTACACAGTGTTTTAGTGTTGAGGTGTATTTCGAGATGTTCGTTTTAGTGCGTGCGTCACAAATCTCTTAAATATGTTTATATGATAACTCGTTTTCTAGGAATCATTTTGTTCTTCAACGTGCTTCCGTATCCATTCACTACAATATTCAGAGGGACAATGTGTGTGTTACGTTTCTCATTGATTGATTAATTGATTTTTGTCGTCTCTTCTTCTCGTCTCCCTACACAATTCGCTGCCTTGTGGAGCAACATTGCCAAACCAGTTGAGGCGCGTGTTTACCCCTAGCCGTCCACCCGCCCACCGAGTCATAGCCACGCCCTCGCACACACACACGCCCCGCCCCCTCCCCCCCCCCCCTTGAACATGTCCGAGACAAAGACAGGGAGATTGTAACTCGTCCACTCATTCATGCTAATCAGTCATTTTTTCGAAATATACATGTGTGTTATGTTGCCAATAAGAAATCTCTAAGCCTTGCCCATGCATCTAGAATGATCTCGCCAAAGAAGTCAACTATTAAGCTCTCTTAAATGATATATGATATCGATCTATCATTATCATCTGTGCTGTCGACTTCTTTACCCACTTCGTTACCACTGTTCCTCTCTGCTCTTCTTTGGAAAACAATATCACTACTAATTAGTCATCGTTCGTTTTAGTTTATGTGTGTTGAGTGAATGATAAATAGAATCTAAAATAATGCTTGTTCGTTGCCTTTAACAGCTTATGGTTTCATAGACTAACAGGTGCTCTAAACGGCTGGGTGAAAAAAGGCGACAATTTCAAGGATAGAATGTCGCCGACCGCATTATAAATTGTTTTCAGAAGTCCGTTGCAACCACTTTGGAAATATTTGAATTAACAGCTTTTTTGTTTAAGTAGTCTGGAAATATTCTCAAGCATGGTGACGTTGACAGCAAGCTTCGTTGGCGTGACACCATTTGTCGAGTACTCATTGCTAGTTTTCCACGAAAACTGTATTCAGCCGCATCGACTCCACCATAAAAGGGTCACTGAGGCTCGTCGGTAATTTGCCACCTCGTCCACCTGCGAGAACACGTTCACTGTTCATCATCACTCATTGACCATATACTGGGCTCACGGCTCGAGGACATATGCAACTCCAACACGACGTCGTGGCGGTGAAACGCAAACGTGCGCTCGGTGACCCATGTCGAGCCGGAATTGCCACGGAAATGTCGAACGCGATGAAGAGTATTCGCGGTCGGAACATAATTATAAGGCCGTTAAGGTTCCTCACTATATACGCTACTAATATAGTGAGTAGGATGAGAGCATCGTTGCCAAATCCTTCAACGAGCGTCTCATTGCTGTCACCTAGCACGATTTTGTAGAACAGTAGAATCACAGTAAGCATGTCATCTTTCATAGATAATCATAGAATTCCCTTTCAGAAGATATGGGAAGCTTGGCCGAAACGGCGTCGCTGTGTTGCATCCACTGGGAAGCGGATGCAACACAGCGACGCCGTTTCGGCCAAGCTATTCACCGCAGCGCTTCAGTGGATTATGAAGTCACTCTACTGGGAAAAAAGGCTTACGAGTCGATGGAAGACTGTTTCAAGATCTCCGTCTTGCCGACCATATCGTACTTTTCTGGAATTCTACCGATGAAGCAGAGAAGACGCTTGCTAAGCGAAGCAGGAAAGCGAATAGTAGCGCGAATCAATCGGATAAAGATCTAGTTCATGGAGAACGACTACTGCGGAGGAAAAGGAATACAATTATGTAAAGAGGAATCCTAGTGTATCTAGGACCTTCGATCATGGAGAACAATATGAAAGACGAGCTGGATAGGAGGTGAAGGAGTGTGTGTCCACTTTCGGACTTCTCGTTTAGGTCCATCTGGACCATAGTTGTTTGTTGGAACAAATACGCGTTCACGTTGTCCGAAAGAAATGTATAGGATGGGATCTGTAACGCATTCCAAAGAGGAGCTAATGCTATCCTTTAACTTTACGCTTGAAAAAATTACAATTTCGTCGGAAAGAAATCAACGTTGTTGCACACAATTAGCAAAATCAATCATCATAAGTGGAGTTCCTAAACTCGGTGATGCTTCTATTGAGAGACGTGTTCGCTATGATGTTCTCAGTGTTCGCAATATCCTGCTCCATATTGGTGTAGACTGTCTTCCAGTAGGTGTCTACAGACTTGGTAGGCCCACTGCCAGCCAGTAGAAATAGACTTTTGAAGGTCATATTTCCGTGCTCATTTTTCCAACGTCTCGCAATTCGTCGGGCCTCGCGACTTCGCACTTTCCCTGAAAAGGGAGTCTATATTAGAGCCTCCCTTACTCAGGAAGAAAGAGCGCGAAGGCGGGAAGCTCATGAAAACATCAGTCATTCTCATGTTGTTGCCTCTTCAATGGGTAGTCCTCCTCAGAGAAACTAGCTAGTGTTCCTTGGTATTCGTCTCACTCACCTGGTAATGACATCAAATGTTTGAAAATCAAATGTTTATTATCTAACGTCCGCTCCTTGGTCAAAAATGGGGAAGCGCTGGTTACAGCTCTTCTGGGAGGAGAATATGATCTAGTCTTTCTTACCGAGTCGTGGCTTCATAGTGCTTATGATCTCTCTCCTCTACTTGCCCCAGTTAGCTCTCTTTACTATGCCATTCGTTGTGATAGGCGGCACAAAAAAGGCGGTGGTGTAGTCGTACTTTACAGGAAAACTTTCTCTGCTAATCCAGTTTTTCTTGATTCCGTCTGTAATGCATATGAGGTCCTTGTAGTAGACATTGTGATTGAAGATAGATCTACCAGATTTATTTTGGCTTACCGAGCGCCCTGTTGCTCTTCCTTGGATTCTCTACAGTTATGTAGAGTCATCAGTGACTTTTCCTCCTCGGATATTTCCACAATTTGTCTTGGCGATTTCAATCTTGCTGATATTTTCTGAGTAAGGGTACCGGTTCCGGTTCTGGGTCACAATGCTCACAATTATCAACAAATTTCATTGATTTATTTTCTTCATATTCCTTTTGTCAGCTGGTTACTGAGCCTACAAGAGGTAGCTCATTCCTGGATTTGGTCTTGTGTAATTATCCTAATCTTGTTAAAGAAACAGTAACCACTACTCCCATAAGTAGCAGCGACCACGCTAGTGTAGTTTTCACCTAGACATTGGCAAAGTACCTGTTTCAGTAGAATTAAAGAGGGATTTTAACAGCGCTGATTTCTCCACAATCGGAAGATACCTAGAAGGTATTGATTGGATCGGTTCGTTTTCTACTGTTGCATCTGCAGAAGATGCCTATGAACTTTTCCTATCCGTCATTCAGCATACACTGGCAGCTTTTGTCCCTCTCCGGAAAGTACATAAAAATTGTGTACAACTTCCGAATTATTTGGAGAGACTCACTCTTAAAAGGGATCGTTTGTGGGCACGAACCCGGTTGAAAAATGATCCTATCTCCGTAGAAAGACTTAAAGTCCTCAATACTAAGGTGGAGAAAGCAACTAAAAAGTTTTATGCTTATCTGGAGCGTAAAATTGTTTTCTCTGGAAAAAGTGCTGACTTATACAGATACTTGAAATCCAGGATAAGAGATCGGCAGGGTATTCCCAGCCTGCTTAGTGAAAATGGAGTACCTCTTCACAGAGACCTCGAAAAGGCAGAGGTTCTCGCAAAAACTTTTCTGTGCGCTTATGTTGACTCCGCGGGTCTACCCCAAAACGAGGTAGCTGAACCACCTAGAATTCATCCTATAATGCGTAATTGTATCTGGTTTAGTGGTGAAGAAATTTATCAGGAACTACTGAAATTTCCCTCTGCAAATACTGTGACTCCTGACTTTATTCCGTTAGCATTTCTGAAGAGAATTCTTCATCTTAATTTAATTTTCCCTCTGGAATATATATTCAATCTGTCTTTCGCTTCAGGTGTAGTGCCCTCCAGGTGGCGGCACTCATTTGTCACTCCTGTTCCTAAAAAACCCCCTTATAACCGACCAGAGAACTACAGACCCATAAGCATCACTTCGGTTTTTTGTAGAGCTTTTGAGAAGATCTTGGCAAAACACATACTACGTCACTTGCATGAGCACTCCGTTATTCCCGAGTCACAACACGGATTTTGCAAGGGCAGGTCTTGTGAAACAGCACTTTTGTCGTCCCTAAATGATTGGACCTCAGCTTTGGATCAAAATAAGCCTGTTCATGTTATTTATTTCGACTTTACTCGCGCATTCCGCAAGGTTCCCCATAATAAGCTGATAAATAATTTGAAGTCCGTTGGAATTCACCCGGATATTGTTCGCTGGTTGAACGGTTTCCTATCAAACAGAACGTATCAAGTCCGTGTGAATGACACCTTGTCCTGCTCCTACCCATGTAGTAGTGGTGTCCCCCAAGGGGGGAGTTCTGTCTCCTATTTTGTTCTTGATATACACCGCTGAACTGCTCTCTCTCGTTTCGTCTAGTAATGTAAGTTGTCAAATGTATGCCGACGACCTAAAGATTTATAGCACTACATATTGAGAGTTTCCACAGCATCTCATGTCTCCAATCCGCGGTTGATTCCATTCACACATGGTCAGTTTTGAATGGTTTACCCCTAGCTCCACATAAGACTAAGGTGCTTTGCCTCGGCAAAAGAGCTCCTCTAGCATCCTATCATATCGGGGAAGCTGAACTAGAAGTCGTTGACGAAGTTCGCGATTTAGGATTTACTTACGACAACAAGTTATCGTTCAGCTCACACTTCAAAAATATATCGAGTAAAGCAGTCTCTCGTACATTTAATCTCTTCAAGGCTCTCAAAACTAATCATTCTGCGACATTTCTTAAGGCCTATTCCACATACGTCAGACCCATAGCAGAGTGTGGCACTACAGTTTTCAACCCTCACCTGAAAAAATACGTTATTTGGAGAGTATACAAAACGGATTTACCAGAAAACTTGTTATGCACTCTAGCGGGATACCTTATAGATACATCCCAAACGGGGTTGAAAGGAGAAAGCTGTTCAAATTGCCTAGTCTGGAGCATAGAAGACTCAAAAATGATCTGGTCTTGGCCTACAAAATTATTACAGGCAAGTCCGCGTTGGACTTTCGTAAATTTTTTCACATTTTCAATGTCTCGCACCAGAAATGGCCCATATAAGCTGATGACGCCTCGGTCAAGAACGAGGTTCTTCTCCCAGAGAGTTGTAGCCTACCTTAACCAACTCATTGCTAAGGGCGGACTATTTTTGAATCAGTCATCGTTTAAGAAACTGGTTTACCGAGCGACACTATCTAGTTAAATTATTCTACCTGTTGCTTTCCCGATGAAGTCATAGTACGTTGTTAACCTTGTATTTCGGCAATCCACATTTCTCTGTTATTTTATAAGTGTTTTTTTTCGCATGTTTTGTTTTTTTTTCTTTCTAGACTCTAATGGTCTTGTTCGTTTGTTTTTCTAATTTATATTTTAAATCCATTCAATTAGTCTTTCTTCACTTTGACTTGAGTTCATATCATTATGGTTACGGTAGTGCGACTGGTAGCTGCATGTGCAGCCTGTCTCAGGTTTCATGTGACACCTTGTTTTACATCAGCTGCGCATGTAACATGTGTATATGCGTCAACAAATAAATAAATAAATAAAATAAAAACAATCGCATAAAAAGGGTACAACATGATATTTGTAAAAATATGAAATACAGGTTTATGGACCCGTTTTTTCAAGATGGAAATCCTCTTTCAAGAGTTAACCTTTTGACACAAAGTGGAAGACGCTATAGGTCACTTCCAGAAGGAGGTATGTTAGAATGAATCCCTTATTTTAAATGCTGGAACTATGGAAGCATTTTGAAACACGGCTTATACCTAGTCTAGAAGGAAAAGTGAAAGATGAAAGAAGAATAAATTAGAAAGTATTGTACAAAAGGCGATTTCTCAACAACGATGCCGCTGAGGAAGTTGCAAATGACTAGCAAGAGGGGGGGGGGGGGGGGGTTAGGGGGTTAGGGGTAGTAGTGGCGATGCATGAGAGATATGTCCTAGAAGAAAATTTTGACTAAACGCACCGAATTTTCTATGGTAACTGCTGTATAACGTGTGTAATTCTCCGTTAATTCACGCTGGTTAATAAATAAATAAATAAATAAATAAACACTGGTATTATGCAGGACTGCAGCCGAAATTTTCCCCCGTTTAGTAAACTGAACCCTCTCAACAACGATAGAAATTTCTAACACATGGCGGTACAGGCGGTTTGAGTGATATAAAAAACTATAAAAAACTTTCATAGTGTACTTATATGCTAGACAGAGTCAAGGCTTAAAACGGTATAAACCTTTATTCCCAATAGACGAGCGTTGAAGGCAATAGATGAAGGCATAACTGAAGTGTTGTTCCTGTAATTTAGCTCTCATGTTTCCGGTATCGGAAATTACACTGTTGACTTACATTTCAGGTCAAGAAAAAGAAGGAAGATCACTTGGCATGTAACCCATTATCCGGATCCTCGGCAGGCGAGGTGCCAACGACGACCTATGGTTTTCTTCCTTACCGAAAAAATGAACATATACATCGCGGATCATGCACAATAACATAGGAGGAAGTGCGAAAATGTTGAACAAGAACTAGCCGCCTGAACTACAAAGATTCCAAAACACTTTTAAGGATAACGTTGGTGTTTGGTGATGTTTGTGTTGCGGGAGGAATAGTTATGAAGCGATCCATTCCTTTCAACAAACAAACAAACAGAGATGAGTCGGGTGGATTTTTGGATTCATATTTCTATTCAGTGTCTAAGTACTGTTTCGTGTAAACTATGCTACACTATTGTGTGTACGAATTCATACGAATTTAGTTCTCTACACTTCTCAACCACATTATTTTTTCGAAGGCTCGCGTCAGCTTTGAAAGCTTTATGGGATAAAAATCCGCGCTAAATGGAGGCAAAAAATAATGCACAACACTAGGTGCATAATGCCTACAGATTTACATTAACAAAACTATAGACGAAATTCCTGATTTTCATTTCAGACAGCTTACATAATACTTATCCATCCATCATAATAATAACAGAGAAAAGTCGGTGTTAGTCAATCACTTGGCAAAATGCGCCACGCATTCTACTGTAGTGGGATATCGCAAACAATCGAAATGTGTGCTTAGCCGATACAATGACTTATCTAGGCCAGTTGATGAACAAGTCAGCGTTTTACCCCTTATAGGCAGGTTGACACTATTTCGGGAACCCCGGCTTGCCTATACCTTTGCGTCTGTTGATGAAATTGTCCAATCTACTATGGGCGAGTATCTCAAGCTATGTCACTGCTCCAATGGGCATTCCTCACTAACAGGCCACTGCATATATAGTAGATCGTTTCCTCCCGTCGTGTGCTTTGGTTGTGCACAACAGAGTTTCACCAATCATACAACACGCGAGGAAGACGTATTCCAACGTAGAGACTCTATGCCCGACGACACTCTTGGTGAAGCTTATAAAAATAAAGGCAATTTCTGCTTACAACACGGCGACCTGCTTCAACGGAATGTTCTGTCGGTAGTTTGTGTGCGTATTTCGCCTATACATTGTGATGGCCAAGCGGTAGACAAGTCAGTGTTTTATACTTCTCAGAAATGTCTGCTACCAACTCACTGATCCCGGAGGGAAGGGAGGTTTGGTTGGCATGGGTGAAACCAAGAACCTTGAGCCAGATGCTCGTGACAGCCGGCTATCCCGACTACAGCACCACGCATATCATAGAGTGCATAATAAATCAATCTCGAACTAAGACGTTAGTGCAAAGAGCTTCCCACAGCATATATAACCTCGGCCTCGCGCTTCATTTAAAGGATTCCAGAACATACATATTATGTTGGACCGAAGGTTCCAGCCGTTTAAGTGCCCTGAGTCGCCAATGTATATTTTTTCTTCTCCACGACTTCATTGAAGAACATAACGTTTAGCTTTTGATGGGGAAAAGCACATATGTAGCTTTAAATACTAACCAACGAATCAAGGAGAGAAATATCTAATGGAACAGAGGTCTACGAGTCTAGTTAAATAACGTTCTTACATTACTTCATTCAATACACCAAAAATGCGATATTTGCCCGTTACCAGCAGTGAGTTACTGGACCAGTGGTCTACAGTCAGGTTGATGTAAACCTATAATAATTCCAAATTTTCTTTATTAACATCCCAATTGAGAGGAAACAAGCCTCAATCACCAGTGGTGAAATACGGACCAGTGGTCACTGCGTCAAGTTGACGCTTTTAAAGTTATTAGAAAACTAAATCTGACTACTTACTTCCCAAATTGTGCCATTTTTTATTAGCAAACGGTATAAGTATTATCCTTCCTGTTTATTCCATATATGTTTTAATCAAATAATACGTTAAAGAATAAAATACACATATTATACCTAACATCTTACTGTGTAAAATATGAGACCCTTTAAGTTGCTGATTTGCTCCATATTCAATATACACTAATCCTTCCCCCCCGTTATTATTGTTCTTTGTTTTTTGTTTTTACTGTTGTTTTATAGATAACCTTGACATCTTGCGTTGCACTCCTTAACTACAATAAAGAGGAACTACCTCTTACTAAAAATAGGGAATAGCACTGTTGGAGTTTCAAGGACCAAGGACGGCGTTATTCAATCCTCTTTGGGATGCGACACGCATTCTACTTCTACGGGATGTCGTGGAGGCGTGTTGAATGCGTATTTGGCCACACAATGACATGCGGTGGCCAGCTGATGTTAAAGTCAGTGCTTTGTCCTTCCCAGACAAGTCTGGTACCAATTCACCGACACCGGAGGGATGGAATGCTTGGTTGGCCTGGGCGGGAAATCAGAACCAGGAACCTGATATCGGGTGCACGTGACCGACGGCGCCTCCTTCGACTGCGCTCCCGTTGGAGTTTATAAAAGTAAAAATAGTCGTGAGCAGTTTATTTTGGCGCCTCCAGTACTAGCCGTACCCACTGGGTACAAAACGGGTTGGCAACCCCGTAGGGCAGCCCCCTAGAACCCATTCATGGGAAACTGCTCACTGTACCTGGGTTGGACCTCCCAGGTACTTTGATATAAGGTCTGCAAATCAATTTTCAGATGTTACAACAAATTATTATACCCTAAATAAATTTGTAAAATATAAAGATCGGAGCAATCAATATACCATTAAAGACTTTAGAAACTCTAATAAAGGGTCATTGTGTAGTTCTAACTGTATGTACTGTAAATAAATAAACTTTGAAGACCATATAATTTCATATGTTACTAAAGTTCGTATAAATACGTATAAAAAGGAAAGTGCTAATTGCAAAACTAAATCGGTGGTTTAATGTATAAAGTGCGACTCTTGAAAGCATCAGTATGTTGGTATAACTACAAGATCATTAAAAGAAAGAATTAGAGAACACATGTATTACATAAATAACAAGAAGAAATTTACTCCGCTTTCTGAACATTTCCATAATTGTAAGTCTACTCCGAAGTTTACCGTTTTAAACGCATTGGAAGAAAACTCGGATAAAAACAAATTAGTTAGTGAAGATCTGTTTTGGATTAAACTTCTAAACACCGCCTATCCATTTGCACTGAATAGCAACATAAAAGGCTGTGGAAATGTATCTAATATTGCTAATCCACCTAACTACAAAACAAATCATCCTTTTTCTTCTCTTCAAGCTATAAAAGAGAGAACAAATAGAGGAAACAGAAAAAGAAATAAAAACAAAATCCGATACAATACAGACCAATTTATACAATATGTCAATAACAGTGAAAATATAGAAGTTATTGAAGTGTACAACAAGATCAAAATGCTAAGCAAACAAAATTTGAAGTCACTTGTCAACTTTAGTTTAAGCAATGACTTTCTTTGCAATGCCAATCGAAAAACTAAACTCATTGTACTCTGCTTACTGACCCGTACCAAGCAATTCAAAGGCTAGAAAATGATTTTATATTTTGCCCACTAGATAAAGCAAACAACAATTATGGTATTATTTGCAAAAAGTTTCACTTACTTAGCCTTATGAAAGTAATGGGAATTAACTATGAAAATGAAAACGAGACCTTTAATAACAGTAACACGAATAACACATATGTAAATTTGAACGTTTCTAGTAAGCAGCCCATAATAGAAAAACATAGACATTCTCAAATTAAAAATAAGGTAAAAGTAGATACAAATGGAGATTTACCAATTATTTATTCCCTACCTAAACTCCATAAAGACCCAATTAAGTTCAGGTTGATTACCGGGGCATATAATAGTAGTGTCAAATCCATTGCTTTAGAACTTTGTTGTATATTTACCTTTCTAAAAACACATTTAATCAACTACGCCAAGAATTAATGCTGATGGTGTTAAAGTATATTCCGCTAATTTTGCCGATATTTTCACAAGCATACCTCACAATGTTGTAATGGAGAAAATGAAAAACCTTGTTGTACTCTGCTTCAATGATTTTGGCAAAAAAAATTCCTAGCATGCAATGGTTTTAAAACTTTTTACACAGACGTTTTAACTCAGAATGAAAAATATAGATATTACAACGCAACAGATCTGTTATACGTTTTAGGCTATTTACTGAGAAATAGTTATAGTGTTTTTGCTAGTATAATTTTTAAACAAAATAAAGGAGTTCCTCAAGGTGATAACTTTAGTCCTTTGCTTGCAGATTTACCATGTCAATGTTTGAATTTGAGTATTCTAAAAGCGCAATATTAATTAGAGGTCAGTTATTTAAGCCGCTCAGATACATGGACGACATACTTGTTGTTCACAACTATACAGAAGCTTACGTTGATTGCATACTTACGTTGGTTGACAAAAACACCCTGGAAATGAAAAAACACACGACAGTGAACACAAGTGCAACTATTTAGACATAAGTCAAGAAGTCGTGAATAATAAAATTGAAAGCAACTTATATAACAAAACATAGGTTTCCACACGCAGACTCACAGGTTTCAGTCAGAATTAAAAGTAATGTCATTCACCAGAAACACTTAGAATAGCTAATGTCTGCTCAACATTCCAATATCTTTGTACTAACATACGAGAACTTACAGAATACTTACCCATAATGGATTTAACACAGAATTCATCGCCACAAAAGTAAAAAAATGCTCAAACAAAAACAGACAAATGTTATATAAATATGGCATGTTAGGCAACTATGATAAAGCAATAAACTTAGTGGGAACACTCGTATAGTTGGAAGTTTTTGCTTAAATTTACTTTGCTAATAGATACGCACATATATAAGAATAGTTCTTCTTGATATGCAGATGAAACGAATGTGGAAGCAGTCACAATAGTTGATATAATTGTGAAATGATGGATAATGCTAATCTAATAAAATTATTACATAGTGTGCCAATATACCAAGAATAGAATAATGAAATGAATACTGTAATGGTAACACATATCATAATACATATCCATACAGATACCATATAACAGATCACGGTATGGTTACTTTATACAGGCAAACCTCTAAAACCGGTTGGCGCAAGGAGGAGTACGTAAGTTAAGTGATTTTAGTAATTTTTAAATATTGACAATAAGTATTAAAAAATGTGTATAAAAATGAAGCAAAAACAAAATAAAAATAAAACAATAACATATTTAAAAATATAAATAAAAATAAAATTTTTTAAAAATAAATATTTTAAAATAAAAAATAATTATTAAAAATAAAATTAAAATTAAAATTAAAATTATAAAAATTTCTTCACCGATGAGCCACCGAGGAGGTGTTATAATAAAATCGGTTTGTCTGAAGGGAGGTGGCGAAACAAACCATTGAGATTTGATATTCTTTCTCCATAAATCTCAAGTATTTAAATAGGTACGAAATATGTAGAACGATTGCAAAATCTGAACACTTTAGACCACCTTCTGTGACAGCAGGAAAACTCGATTTCCATGGAGCTTCATGGTTTGGAAACGAGAGATCGAATTAAGCCAAAATTAAGTGCTAGGCCATAGATTCATTTTCTAAATAAGTTGTGAAACACTGGCACGAAGTGCTTCGAATTAGCACTGAAGAACCTTAAAATAATGGAGAACTATGCTCAGAATAGGCGACTAGAGCTAAAGCAATGATAAAAAATTTAGTTTGATGTTTGTGGTATCCAAAGGTATTCTTCTGGGATGCCTCCCCTCAAAAGGAAAGGAGAGAAATTCACTTAACTAAAACTGAGAGGACCAGGCGTCTTGATAAATGGGGAGGATGACAAGTTTATGTTTCTATTTGGGTGGGACAAAAACGGATATTTTTTTGGGACTCTAATATTAAGCAAGCTTGTAAATTAAAGCAAAATAACTGATGAAAACGTGAGAAAAAAGCACGAAAATGTGCTAAAATGCGTCCTGCTCTAATAACTGAAAGTTCCTTCCCATCCTAGCGACAACTCCAAAGAGTACGTCGTTAAATTCATCCGCACAATGGTTGTAGAATATGGAGTTAAAAGCTGTTTTCAATTTTTTGTGATCTCCGCCGTATGTTTGTCTCGCATTACTTGGATTGCTTTAGTGGAGAACAGGGGTGCACATTTAACGGTTAACGATTTAACGAGTTTAACGAATTAACGGCATTTTTCGTTAAAATCTGTCTTAACGACTTAACGGAATTTTTTAGAAATTTAACGGAATTTTTAATGGACCTTTTTCTCAGTGAGTTTATCACATTTACCCTTAATTTTCACTAATGTTGCAGCTATCATCCTCCTGATTATAACTGTTCCTGAAAAACTATTGAAATCAGCAATGCTTTATTGCTTTCATGAATTTGTTTTTATTTCTCGGAAATAATGCATTTTGGGGAGATGTGTAGCTCAGTCGTAGGAAATGCCAGCGGCCGCACACGATACCATGATTACACACGATTCCTGGCTCGAATTTCCCACGCAGGCCTACCAAGCCTTCCATCCCACTGGAGGCGGAGAATTGGTACCAGACTTGCCTAAGAAGGATACAGCGCTAAGTTCTTCATCAACTGGCCCCCGAAAGTCATTGCATAGTAAAATACTCATTAAAGTCGCCTTCACGATATCCGGTAGAAGTAGCATGCGTAGCGCATCCCAAAAAGGATTGAGTAACACCGTTCTTTATCGTTATCGTTTAATGCATTTTAGAGCAAGAAATTTCCCAGGCACGTCAACGAATCCACAAAGATATGTACTGGTCTATCTCATCGTAAGATATGCCTATGCTCTTATTGTTGGTACTGCTTAGCCCAAAATGCTTGTACTTGCCACCTGGAAAAGTCGAGACAGAGAATACGTTTCCGCTGGACGTAGTTTCAACGATTTTTGAAAAATGCAAAGAGAAAATTAGGAAGGCTACTTCTGAATGTTAACACGTTGACGACGTGCCACAGCTTTTTGGCAGTGTGGGATCGTGTGAAACGATGTCGTATCTCGGTCCCGGCAGAAACAAAAGAAGTTTCAGGTTTTTCTTTCTCGTAGAACAGTCACACAACACAAGGGTTAGCAATGAACTAGGAAAGGGGGTACTGCGGGTTTTGCCTGAACGCACATTTTAAGATGCCTTCTCGGCATCATCTTGAGCGATAATTCCATACCTTTTTTATTGCACACTAGGCATTGGATCCGACGCCGATTCGGATAATTCGGATCCTTCTTCTTCAAAGCCTTAGTTAAAACGATAATGGATAACAATAACAGGATTTTTGAAAAGCTCGAACCTTATGGTGACTCAGACAGGGGTCGCCTTCACTAGATCAAATGTTCAGGAAATTCAGATAATGGTTTTGCTCTAAAATTTGATGCCCTATCCGATTCAGACATCCGACGTAAGATCCGAATAGAAATCAGTTATTTTGATCGTCCAAAATCCTTCTTGTTCAAACTAATCTCATTTGAATTATTCCAAAATCCGAGGCTTTTCAAATATGCCATAATTCGCATTTCCTTTCGAACAGGTTTTGAAAAACTGCGAATTCGAATTATCCGGGTCTCTTTCTTTTGTATCCGATGTCTATTCCACACCCTGTGGATAATTTGTTGCTGAAGCCCTGTTTTTTTTCCTGTGTTTGTTGAGGTTGAATTGTTAACTTTTCATTGCAGTGTTACACTGCATTCCTTGAACTTCCTCTTAAAGTTGAAACGTATAAGTTTCCCTCGATTTTTTCTCTTGAAATAGTGGTTTACAGCTAATTGTATTTTTTAACGAGATTTAACGATTTACCGGAAATTTAACGAAAATTTTCCGTTAAAAAATTTCGTTAAAAAAATTTAACGCACAGAATTTTGTCGCACCCCTGGTGGAAAACTCGGAGGAAACTCTTCTGACTCGATCGCTTCCCATGGGAAGTCATGAGTGCTCCCGAGAACGTTCATGAATACGGCAGCAGGTGCAGCAGTTTTCACATTAACTGATATGCGTGTAATGAACAAAGCTATGATCATTAAAGTCAAAAACGGCGAGAACTTTCCCAAGGACTTTTGGAGTGCCATAGTCATTTTTCGTTATTGGCCTGGGTCGAAAGAGAATGATTGTGGCCGCTCTCGAGGATTCGGCTATGGGTCTGGTAACGCCGATGGTGAGCGTAATAAGAGTATGCGGAATCGTGTGAATCCTCACCTCACCGTATTTCACCCATCGTAAACGCGACTACAATACCGCTCCTGTCTTCTGGTTTTTGGGCGGCTACAATACCGCTCCTGTCTTCTGGTTTTTGGGCAAAATAGACGGCAAAAATCGCCGTTTTCCCCGCTTTTCCATAACTTTCTTCAAAGTATCTCAATCAGAAAACAAATGCAATCATCCGAATCCACTCTGGATGATCTATCTATCCAATGATGTAAGTAGCATAAAGCAGCTCTTAAAAAAGTTGATTCGGTGACCTTTATAGTCTCGACGGCGGCGGCCTCCCTTCGTCGCTTGAGATAATTGCTCCCACGGGAATATTTCCCTAGCTCGTCAGAATAATAACTTTTAAGGTAAATTTCTTGTCTTATGCCTGTGGTACGTTCTGCACGGTTCACTTTCTCACAACTGATAAAAAATTGTAATTATTTTGACCTCCTTTTTCGTAAAACATTCCTCATCTAGGTCACCAGATTTTTGGAAATGGTCCGGTTTCATGGGTTCCCACTTGGGCTCGGCTTCTTCCGTGAAAACGCATTGTTCAGTATTCAACAGAGCTGAGCATATTGCGCAATATAGCTCAGAGAAAGCGATCACAGTTGAGTGATTCGAAAACTGTCAGCTGCCAAATCCAAGGCCAATGGTTGATGGGAAATGTCACCTTTGCCAAATCACGTGGACGATAGAAGCCTCGCCTTCAGGTGGACGGACAGCAAAATGACAGGTTCACGGTATTGCTCTGTCGCCATCCACCGGTGGTCTCCTTGGCTTGGTAGTGGACTGCAACTCATATAAACAAGCGGCCAAACTTCATAGGAGCCGTCAAATAGCTCCAGCACAATTTCGGCCGAAAAATTTGTTCTAGAATGGAAAACTTTCTTAACCAACAATTTCCACAGTAAATTTTGAGTCAAATAATGTTAGTTGCTACATGTTTCCATTACTTGTCCATTTTCTGAAATTCTGTGATTGCCAGGAGTGTGGTCTTACCATGAGCCACGATTAGGGCGGTCGCCGCTCTACTATGCGGTTACCTCACGCGACCCCGTGGTGTCTGATGCCGCCCAGTAGACTACCGCCTCTGAAGGTCCATTGTACTCCGGCTCCTTATTGATCTCCTGCAAATAGGTTTTCGGTCAAATTATTTAGAAATTAAAGCTATCACTCATAATTAGGAAATGTTCTACCACCATTGAATGCATCATGGTGTACTAAATATTTTATTGAATTTTGATCCTAGTTTTAGCCTACATCTCTATAAGGCACCTAATCTTTTCTCCTAATCTCACTAGGTTTCGGCCAACGGGTTGGCAACGGTACCGAATCTCTTCCTATCGCTTGCCTCCCTAATGAGCGTTGAATTTTTGTATGCGTGCACCAGTGACATCTCCATGTGCCTCAAACGCGTGCCAGAGTAGCATAATGGGTCATCATTGTTCAAGAGACGAGAAAGTCGTTGGCTCTGGGCTTCCCAGGAAATTCTACTAACACACTGGTGATGGACAAGGTTTCTGTGACAAAACAATAAGTAGCGATTTTCGCAAAGCCGATGTCAGCGAACGTGTTACGTCATCCACCCACCCAATTTTTGACGGTTTAACAAAAGCGACGAGCTACTGAATAACAAATATTTTAAAAAATCGTTCATGTTCATCTGTCCTTCAGTAGGACCGCTCAGAATTGTATCCCTCTAAAAGAGCTTCACGGCGTGCATTTGCAATCAGCCAGATGGTCAGCCTCAAAGGAAAATGTAACAGGAATTAAATGACTTTCAAGCAGATTGAGAAATTGATCGATTGAGAGACAACATTGATTTGTGTCCACAGTACCATATGGACTGAAAACGTTATCGACTGTAGCCACAACAACTGGAAAAAAATCTATGGGCCATGCCATATTGCTAGGTTGCTATAGTACTCCCCGTCAGCTAGGTCGAATTACCACGGTTAAGCAAACAAAACCGTAACTGAGACTACTTCAGCGATTTTTTTAGAAGAAGACAGTGTGCCATAAGCGAGGTAAACACCGAAGCATTACCAGATACCGGCGCTGTAGGGAGATGGTATCGAGAAGACGTCGTCATCTCACTAACCTCCTTGAAATGCGCCAAGCGCTCATCTTCTACTCGATATACGTTTCGACCACGTAAATGAGACATTTACATAGGCAGAGGGCGAATCCCTGATTTATCTCTTCGATACATTCAGTTCGAGCCGCTAAGAAACCACGAAGGAGTCAGCTGCTTTCGTTAACTTGTTAGCGTCTAACTCATACAAGCGTCGGTTTAAGGCTCGAGAATTCGGAATTCATCGAAAACCTTGAGAGTGAGACGCAACCTTTGCTTATGCTGACTGGTAAGCCTAGCAAAAGCGTCTCTTGTTCGCTCAAAACGCATGTCAATCGGAAGCTCAGAATGCTTGCCCCTTTTGGTCAGCCTTTAAGCCGCCTTGATCAGTCCGAGAAAGATGAAGGCGAAAACTAGGATCAAAATTCAATAAAATATTTAGTACACCATGATGCATTCAATGGTGGTAGAACATTTCCTAATTATGAGTGATAACTTTAATTTCTGAAAAACTCTGACCGAAAACTTATTTGCAGGAGATCAATAAGGAGCCGGACTACAATGGACCTTCTCTGGCTGTAGTCTACTGGACGGCATAAGACACCAAGGGAATCGCGTGAGGTTACCGCACTTGTAGAGCGGCAATCGCCATAATCGTGGCTCAGACCGCACAACCGCACTCCGAGCAATCACAGAATTTCAGAAAATGGATAAGTAATGGAAACCTTTGAAAACTAATATTATTCGATTCAGAATTTACTTTGGAAATCGCTGGTTAAGAAATTTTTCCATTCTAGAACAAATTTTTCGGTCAAAATTGTGCTGAAGCCATTGAACGGCTCCAATGAAGTTTGGCCACTTGCTTACATGTGTTGCAATCAACTACCAAGCCAGGAAGACCACAGGTGGATGGTGACAGAGCACTACCGTGAGTCTCTCATTTTGAGGTCCGTCCACCTCAAGGCGAGTCTTAGTCAATGGTGCCACATCGGACACGTATGAAACCAAAAGTGGAGTTCCTCAAGGGACGTGTCTAGGACCGCTCATGTTTCTAATTTTTATCAACGACCTGCTCAATTGTCTGCCTCATAAAGTGTCGTGTTCTATTTATGCGGACGACTCCAAAATATACTCGTTTAGCAATACGAATGCCTTTCAACAGGCTCTTGATGCTATTGATATGTGGTCTAAAAAATGGATGCTTGATAAATCGCTGGAAAAAACAGCTGTAATGTGCATAGGGAAAAGGCATCCGAGAGATTTAGCGTTTCAGTTAGGGCACACTGTAGTGCACACCACGTCATGTGTTCGAGACCTCGGCTTACTGTACTCTGATGCCCTTTCGCTCCAAAAATACATCGACTGCATAGTAATATCTGCCCATAGAAAATCAAACTTTATTCTACGTGCCTTTCAAACACGTTCAATGTCTACACTTTGCCAACTTTTTACCACTTATGTTAGACCAATGCTTGGGTACTGTACACCAATCTGGACGCCCTCTAAAGTAGCATACATTGAAAAGCTCGAAAAAGTTCAGAAAAGGTTCACTAAATAGGTATTTTCCAGAAATGAGTTGTTTAATGTGAACTACCGAGAGAGATTAACTCTACTCGGGAGCACGTCTTTGCAGCTAAGAAGGGTCATATATGACCAAATTCTTATTTATAAAATCATTTCTGGGCGCTTGGACTTCGATAGACATGAACTGTTTGATTTTGTAGAATTCAATCACCGCACAAGAGGACATCTTTTGAGGTTGTCTACTGGAAGAGTCCGCTCTCAGCAGTACTTAGACTCATTTCTTGTACGAGCTGTAAGAGTCTGGAATAATCTGCCTGCAGCTGTGGTGTCGTCGTCAACATCAGCAACATTCAGTCAGAGATTGGAGTCGCATTTAAAAGAGCAGGGGATTTTCTGAATTTAACGTATTTTTTTAATGCAACGGCAAATATTACAGGAACGTGTCGGTACCATCTTCGAGCAAAGTTTCCTTCTCGTGATAATCTCTATATCCCAGATATGTTTTTCACACCTTACATCTGTTAAGCATCAGTTTTGCTAATTTCTGTTGGTGTTCATCTCTATTGTTTTTTAATAGTGTGTTACGTAATTTTCTCTATTATAAGCTCATTTTTATGTTTCTACCTTTCTCTGTGAGGTGACCGGCACGAGCGCAGCGTAAGAGAGCTTAGTTCTTGATTACATATGACATATAAATATTTTGATTTACATACAATTATCTAGACATACATATTTACATTATAATATACTTTCCTTGCTGTCACTTTTCTACAATTCATACAGCACTCGTCTCGTGCCTCCCTACCAGGCAATCGCTGGGGTGCGTACCAGTTTAAAGAGGCCCTTGAAAGATAGGACCCGCCCCAGAGTGACGTGCTTAGTAGGTCGTAGCGCCAGCGGCTTCCGTAAATTTGAATTTTGTGACACAATTTTTGTGACGCAAATTTTTTTCTCTTTTGTTCAATTTTTTCAATATTTTTGATGCCACTGAGATCTTGGGCTGCTCTCGAGCTGTGCTAATCACAATTCCAGGGTTTTTGTTCATGTTGCTACATGGCCAATCATTGAATTTCTTGTTCTTATGCATAACCGTTTCTGTTATAAGTGGAAAGTGTGGTTTCGATATCAGAGGACCCAAACCTAGGTTACTCAACAAAGGTTACACAAAGATTTATTAATAATGGTAGAATGATGGATCAATGCAATAAAATTTCTAGAAGAAAAGAGATGCACAAAGAGACGGGCAGGGGTGCGGGGGTTCCCGGCCCTGGCTTGGCTCCGTGAAAGCGTCCTTCGATCTGACGTCGTCCGATCCCTGGAAAATAAATTGGAACCAGCGCGCGGGAACCCGCGCGCCCGCACGATCAGTATCTTCGGTGTCTACCGTAATGTGATCTTTGCGCCAAACAACTTTCTACTTGCCCTCCCTAGCGGGAGACCGTCACACTAGGTCTAGAAGCTACTTAAGAGGATTAGGATTGAGTTAAAAGGAAGACCTTCTTAGTCCTTTTTCGATCACCTTCAATTCGCTGCGTCTCTTGCGCTGTTGCTTTCTGCGCTCCTGGCGCTTAGCCACTCCTCCCTCCTTTGCGTGTGGATAGGTCTGACGATTCGACTTCGGCACCGGTGAAGAGGGGATGGTTTCCAAGCTTAGCCATCCGGAAAGCTGACGTCCACAATATTCATAAAATAACCGGCACTGCCTTTCCGGGACAAGTGCATTCGCATCCTCCAGAATTGCCACAGCGAAACATGGCGAACACGAGTCCACGGAGCCGTTAGCGATTGGTAGTTTATCAATTACTTGAGGGATTAGTTCTTGATGACCCTCCAGGAGTCCATGAATGTGAAATCGCAATTGCTCTGCTGCTCGGAACCACGAGTTGTCATCGTGAGTCCGCGGTCCTGAAAGCAGGTATAGCCTGACACCACATGCCAACCACATGTGTGCCGCATACACGAGGGGCAGCCAGGTTCCTGGTCGTGGCTCCACGGTGGGTGCAACGAAAAGCACATGTCCGATGTTATTGTCGAATAGCTCAGTGCGCCGCAAATGGATTTCCTTGAACTCTCGGTAGTAGAAAACTTTTGTATCCTTGAATCCATTTATTCTTTTGAGACTCCTCATATTGTGCGGGACGACCATCAACACTTTGCGATGTTCGAATCCGATTGACTTCTGTACGGCTTCATTCCAAACAGACTGCGAGGATAGTCTCCATCCTAGCTCCAGAATATGGACCGTGTCGCACTGCCAGCCAGTAAGGCGAGCATGGCGTAGTATCCCATCCTTCGCTACAGTGCTCGCCATTATAGCTACATGCATACACCTTGCTCGGAAGAACGCGTAGGCAAGTCCTACGCTTTTAGGCGTAATTCGCTTTTGTTGAGGGTCCAGAATCCACCGAATTTTTTCAGCAAGGCTGCCACAACCTTACCATATAGCGATTACACGTGCGGCTTCCAGGACGTTTTCCACCCTATGGTCATACGCAGGCTGCGGTAGAGTGGGAATTAGGTCCCTGGCCACCACCCTTGAACCAACGTTGCACTCGGGAAGATTCATCGATGGCACTCCCGGAAGAGCCGGCATTCTCTGTCCCTGGCAGCGAAATTCAACGTGGAGACAATGCATCGTGTCCGAGACGTCGAATTCGCGCTCCGACCTAAAAGTGGAAGCATTTATGTTGGAACAGGACCAAAGTACTGATTCTCCCATTCGTCTCGATCGCGCTGCACACACCCGTTTGCGATACTGTCTACGCCTTGTCCTACCACTAACTGGGTCGTTATTTATCTCGTCGGGACACATTCGTAAAAGGTCCATTTGAATGCGCAGCGGCTCCTCGTCCTTCCCTATACGCGTAATAAGCGCTGAGGTCTCACTGACCTCCAACACGCGAAATGGCCCGTCCCACTCTTGTGCCAACTTGGGATGTTTGCTGCGTCGTCTTTCTGTGGGTATCTTCATAAAGACACGACTCCCTACCTTAGGAAGTCTACGTTCGTCAACCGCTTTCTGTGCGTCGTAATATTTCTTCATCTTTGCGCGATAGGTATCAGCATGTTCTCTAACTTCATCCCGAATCAGTTGAAGCCCTCGCACCAGTTCTGATTTATAGTCATCCATTGTAGTCATCGATTTGATTACCGGTAACTTCAAACTCAGGTATCACATTCGAAGGGATATAGGGGTCGAACCCATGCACGATAAAGAATGGGCTTTCTCCTGTCGCGTCATGCGGCGTGGTGTTGTATGCGTAGACTGCGTTGGGGAGCCATGTATCCCAGTAGTCAGGGAATTCTACTTTCTTTTTCAAAATCCTTTGCAATGTGCCAATGGCACGCTCACATGCTCCGTTAGCTCTGCAGTCATATCCTTTGGTGGTGGTTCGTGCAATTCCCGCTATTACAGACAATTGTTCCATTGTTTGATTCACGAATTCTGCACCCTGATCGGAGTGCAACTGACGTGGCAACCGACCATTCTCGCACACCCATCTCTGAAAAATGGCGGTTGCTACCGATGCGGCGCTTTTGTCGGGGAGCGCGTACGCCCCAAGCCACTTAGAAAAGTGATCGACTAGAACCAAGATGTATCGCATGCCTGTAGCACTAAGACCCATTTCTAGAATGTCAACGCAAACTATGTCAAATGGCTTTTCGGTTCTGAGCGGCTTCAAAGGTGGCACCAGTTTCTCCTTTGGGTTCGTCAAAAAGCATTCCCGACATTCCTTGGACCATTTCTTTATGTCCTTCTCCATGCCTTCCCAAAACACTCGTTTCTGTAAGGAACGCAGCGTTTTCCTGGGTGCGAAGTGTCCAGCGAGACCTCCCTTATGGACTTCCTCGAAAAGCTCATATCGTTTGGATTTGGGTATAGCAGGCACTCCCTCGCCGGTCTCGATTATAAACTTCAGTTCTCCGCCTTCCAACGAGAAGTCCGGGACCTTCAGTTTTTTAGAACACCCAGGTAACCGTACTTCCCGATCCAAACAGTGGTGCTTTTCTAAACACTGGATGATCTCTTTATACTCCGGATCTTTCCTCAGTTCCTGTAGCCATTCTGCCTCTGCCTAGGAAGTTATTGAAGCAACGACTAGAGTTGGGCACAAGTCTTCAGTCTCTTCCTGCGCACTCACACTTATGCCACGGGATAGCGCATCGGCTACTGGATTGGCTCTCCCTTTTACGTACTCTATCTTAACACGGTACTGTTGCACTTCTAATGCCCAACGGAGCACTCTGCCTGAGATGTTGGTGCGTCTAAACAAGGCCGTCAGAGGAAGGTGATCCGTTCGCACGATCACTTCCACGCCGTATACGAAGAAATGGAATTTCCTCAAGGCGAAAATGACCGCAAGCGCCTCAGTATCGGTAACGTGATAGTTGCGTTCCGACTTTGATAGCCCTCTTCAGGCGAAGTATATCGGGTGAAGAAGACCGTCCTCCCCTTCTTGTGAGAGCACTGCGCCAATTCCTAGTTGCGACGCGTCCGTGTACAGAATGAACGGACGTTTGCCATTACGAGCCCCTTCCAGGTCTGGCTGTGCCAGCACTGGCGCTGAACATAGGATTGATTTCAGCCCTACGAATGCCGACTCTTGCTCCTTGTCCCATTTCCAGCAGCTCTTTGGGCTGGTAAGATCGTAGAGTGGCTTTGCAATCTTAGCAAAACCTAGAATGAATTTTCGATAGTATCCACACAGGCCAAGAAAGGTTCTCAGCTCTGCAATGTCATGAGGCTAGGATACGACTGGACCTTTTCTACTTTCGCAGGGTCGACATGGAGGCCATCCTCGTCTACAAGGTGCCCTAGGAAACTAATCTGCCTCTCCATGAAGACGCATTTCTGTGGCTTCAGTTTGAGATTAGCCGCCCTCAGTGCTTGCAGTACTTTCCGTAGCACCTCTAGGTGGCGCTGTTCATTTTCAGTAGCAATTAGAATATCATCGATATAGACAAAGATTTCTTTGTCCTTCAGGTGGCCCAGTACCTTGTCCATTAGCCGCTGAAACTCGGCGGGCGAAGTGCTGAGTCCGAACGGCAAGACCGTAAACTGGAACAACCCTTCGGACGTGGTGAAGGCACTCTTTTCCTTTGCGTCTTCTGACAGGGCAATCTGCCAATATCCGGAGCATAAATCCAACGATGTGAATACCTTTTTACCTTGTAAGCTCTGCAGCATCACATCAATGGTGGGCAGCGGGTAGGCATCTTGTTTCGTATGTTTATTCAGCTCCCTGTAGTCTACGCAAAGCCTAATAGAGCCATCTTTCTTCTTAACCAGTACCACGGGGGATGCCCAGGGCGACGTTGACGGTTCAACAACTCCTCGCTTTAGAAGTCCTTCGATGATTTCCTTGAATTCGGCCCGTATTCCCACTGGGACAGGTCTGGTTCGTTGCCTTATCGGCAGTGTGTCGCCTGTGTTGATCTCATGCTGAATCAGGTGCGTCTGCGTTAACTCCTGATCCACCACAGCGAACACATCCTTATGGTTCAATACTATTTCCCATAGCTGTGAGGTAAGCTTATTACCGCCTCGGTTCTCAATTAAATACTGCTCCAGTCTGGACATCCTTTCTGTATCCGACAACGTTTCCTGACCCAGTCGCAACATGTCTGTCGGGATGTCACCCAACCTCACCTGCTCCCAGTCAGCAGCCTGTTGTTCCCATCTACCCACTGATTCTCCTATCCGGAAAACCACAGGTTCGTCGGAACCATTGACAACCGGAACTTCCACTGATCCATCTGCAGAAGAATGACACATTCCCGATAGAATCTTCTCACTGGAGGAGTTCAGCAGGCAATCAGTTTCTTTATCACAACCGTTTAATTTCACCCACTGCACTTGTCCTGGTGCAACGTACGTTCTGCGAACAACTATAGCCGAACTGGTAATCCTAGGTACCTCTATCCCGGGTTTTTTAGGCTGTACATTGTCCAGCAAGATCGGTTGCTCCACCTCCCGCACAAGCCTATACCCTAAATGTGGAAGGGCGTTGGTACCTATGATGATCTCTTCGTCCTCCGTTTTAGTTACGTATGCCTTTAAATTCAGTTTCCTTCCAGTGTCACCACCTTCCTGCATTGGCACCTCTACTATGGTAACAAACGTCATAGTGTGTCCTGATCAGGGATGGGCGGAATTTCTGTTTTCTGTTTTCTGTTTTCTGATTTTCTGGCTATTTTGAGCAAATTTTTTCTGTTTTCTGTTTTCTGGGAAAATGGCCAAAAATTGGCCAGAAAACAGAAAATAGAGCTGCGAACAGGATTACATCCAACAAAAATTATCCAAAAAGTATCGTAGAATTATGAGTTTCGTTTCAAAATATGTTTCTAGAAATTTTTAAATTGCAAGCATGTGGCGCTTTTGGATGTGCTCTGTAGAAACTGCGCCATACACTCGTAACCTATGCCGCTTTGTTTGCTTGATTGATCGTATAAGTGCTGCTGGCATGTAATCCCTTCATAGGACATTTCTCGTCTTTCATAATTTGGCTTCGTATTCTTTTGAATTTCAACAGTACTTGCACCATCTACGATTACTTGCAACTTTATATTAAAGCTACAAAACTAGTGTTCTGGACGGGATTTAATTGCCCATTAACTAACCCCTTGTCCTATGGTAACTGTGGGTAGGATTATTCTCCACCTCCGGTGTAAATTTTGAAAACGTAGAACTTTCTTTTCCAAATCTGCTTGGCTCTTGGCTATAAAAAAATAGTAAGAGTCAGAAAAGTTATGGATAGTTTTGGTTTCGCTGATGTACGGTAGTGATGCACAAAATTTTTTATGTATCACCTGAATCATTTGTCGTTCCATTGATCATCGAAGTTCGAGCGGGCGCCACAAGCATTTCCATTTGTCACTGCCACGTGCCAGAGTGTTCCAGTGGATCCTAGAGGGACACCAAGAGCGTCATATCGGTCGTTCAGGGCTTTCACGAAGAAGTCCGACCAACGCGTTGGTGGGCGCCCTGGTGTTCTTTTGACATCCCGCGGAATCCAGTCTGTGACGGCTCTCGTCCAGCGGGTGTCTGCGAATCGCATTACGTGGCCGGCCCACCTAATTTTCGACGACTTGGCCCATGCGACAGCGTCTCTGATCTTCGAACGTCGACGATGCTGGAAACTCCGGAGGCCTTCTCTCACTTGCGTGAGTCGTGGCACTCCGAGCATGCCTATCTCAGTTCCCCGCTGAGTATGCCTTCTTCACGTCGATGAACGTAAGACACAGCAGCAGCTTGTGTTTTCGAGACACTTCGATGGGCTTCGTAGTGGTGTCTATGTGGTCGATCGTGCTGTCCCCCCCCCTCCCCTGAAATTCTGCTTCTTCACATGGTTGTCCTTCGTCCAGCGTTCGGCTGGTCTTATTCAGGATGACTCCAGTGAACAGCTTGTAGACTACGGACAGCATGCAGAGAGATTGTTGCCATGTCGTGCACATCTCCTTTCTTGTACAGCAAGACGGTCCTGCTGGTCTTCCACTGAGATGTAATGTGATGAGTAATAATAGTATGATGGTGAGGGTATATGCTTGATTCCCACTCTACAGTGTCTACGCATTCAAGGAAACACTTTCACTTAAAACTCTCGTGCTGACAGCCCCGCCGTCACACTGATATACAAGTTTTTTTTTAAACAATTGGGACCACTAATCTAGCGAACGGTCTGGTCTGTGATTACGTCTACATTTGGAGTGCATCAGTGAGCCTTAAACCGCTGTACTTTAGTACGAATGTAATTGGTAAAATTCATCATTTATAAGCTACTCTTCTTCGTACATATCTCTCCTTTTAAGCCCCAACCTTTGAAGGATAAATGCATTTATTTTTCACAGAAACACTCGCAGCATTGCGATTATTGATGTAATCGTTAGGGCTTTAGATGTGAAAGGGGGCTGATAAGCAATGTTGCATACTTCAAATGTCGAGAATCCTAGGATCTTTGAGTTGAGGTTTACAATTTGCTGGTTGGTTTGAATTTTGAGCGCACTAGAAATTTTTATAAACGCCTACAAGTTAAAGCGCTTGTTCTCGACTACATTTCTAGTCATATAAAAACATTTGCTTTCGGAAAAATGGACCTTTGGGTAGAATAGTTAGGTCGTCTGATAATTTAAAAATTTTCTGTTTTCTGTTTTCTGATTTTCTGTTTTCTGGCATTTTTGGCTTTTCTGTTTCCTGATTTCTGTTTTCTGACGAAAGCGATTTTCTGTTTTCTGTTTTCTGGGAAAATTTTTAAAATTTCCGCCCATCCCTGGTCCTGATGCATCATACACCCTTAGTGCCCTGTCTATGGGATACTCGGTAACATCATGGTCAATGTCAAATCCATCCTCTTTAGCTTGGAGTAAAACCTTCGCAGGAATTATGGATATTTCGGAGCCCGTATCCAATAGTCCTTTCCATTTCCTGCCAAAAAACCTCCACTACCGTTTGGCTTCTCCGCCCAAAAAACGGGCAAACCACTCCTGGTTTCACCATCTCGACTCCAGGCGAGCCGATCTCAATCGCTCGACAGGCTGGTTCCGCTAGTCGAGCAGACAATGAGGTGCGGTGTTGCGTACTGTCGGTTCTCTCCGACTTCGTACAGTCGCGTGCTAAATGACCCGGTGCTTTGCATTTGAAACACGTTGGTACTTTCTTACCGTTTGCGTTTCCCAGCCCAGCCTCGCTCTTTCGCGACAGCTCGTCATTGACGCACTGTCCCGCTTGGGACTGTCCCTTACACCCACTTTCGGTGTACGCCTATGGTCACTACCCGCGTTAATTATCGCTGCCGAATTAGACAGGGTCAGATTTCTGCGCTCAATCCGTTTGGCCGTCTCCTTCAATCTACTATATGGGTCATCCTCTTCCTCTAATGCCTCCAGCAAGTGGTATGAGTCTGGCCAATGCGCAATCTGCTGATAGAGTAAATGCGCTCGCTCGATCGCAAGTGCTCGCTCGTTGAGCTCCGGGTACGCTCGACATGTGAGCCGCTCAAGATCCACGCAGAATTCAGCTATAGACTGCCTATCGAGCTTCTTCAGTCTTTTTACTTCACCGAGCGCTACTATCTTGTCGCTCATTGCTTCAGTTCTAGTTTCGCGCAACATAGCCTTCACCAGCACTGAAAATCCTCCTTCCCGCTCAGCCAGGGGTAACGCTTCGTACTGATGCCGGGCTTTGCCAACTAACTTGGTGCACAGCAGTGCGCAAAGCTCCGAATCTGACCAATAATTAGCGGGATACTTCAGTTTGAAAGCGTCGAGGAAACTACGGAAGTTATATGAATCATCCTTTCCCGAATAGGGTTGGACCTCCGGTAGGGCAATGTATCTCAGGTATCTCGTCATTTGGTCATCCGTAACGTCTCTCACACTCCCTACACCTCTCGCACTGACTTCTGTATCAAATTCCTCATTTTCAAGTGAAACTGCCGACGTACCGGCCAGTTTCCTCCGGTCTCCATGCCGTAACGAATTGAGCTTCTGCGCTGGCGAGGTCGATGCCATCACGTTCACAGATCCGCTGGAGCCAGTCTGCAACAAAGGTGTGATGGGTCTCAAGATGTTCAATGCATTAACACCGCCTCCTTTAACGTTTTGCTTACCGGGCGCTGCGGTTGTGCCAAATTCCGTTTGCCCTGGTGCAAGCTCCACGCAGCCTTTCAGTCGTTGGAGCTCTAGCTCTTGTTCTTCGAATCGTTTCTTCATGGCCAGCAGCTCGGCTAGTTTGCGCTGCTGCCAGTACAAGGCATCCTGCAAACGGCTTTTCTCTTTGAGATACTCTGATACCTGTAGCGGCAGCTCTGTTAGCTCCAATTCTGATTCACCTAAGAGTACTCTCATATTATCGCGGGCGCTTAACAACTCGACGAGGCGCTCCACGAAAAATGCTCTAGAGTCGCATTCAAAGCTGTCTAAAACTGCTTGGACCCATCTCTCAAGGACTGCGCACTCCTTATACCGCACGCGAACCTTGCGCACAAGCACTATTGCGGAATCTACTGCGGCTCTCCCCACTTCCTCGATCGCTTCGCGATGTGGGTTACTGGTGCGCATATGCTTCGCGACTTCCGCCATTACAAGTACTAACGCCTCCTTCACTGCTTTCTCAAGCTGATCGCATACCTCGAGGGTACTATGTCTCTCTTCCCCGCCGCAGAGGCGCTGGAACTCCTCCTCGAGCTCGCCATCGGTCACCATTCCGTCCGCCTCCATCCTGGCTACGACCGCTTGCACACCGGGCTCTTCTGCAACAGCAAAAGATTGCCTTTGTGTTGTCATCAATTCAACACCGTTGCAATCCGCGGCGAGCACGTCGGTCGGTGTGCTGTTCATGGTTCTGGGAATCTTCTCTTAGCACGAAATTCCCAGAACCACCACGATAGTCGCAGTACTGAAGCTATTCGCTCTGCTGGTACTGCACTATCGCTGTCCTTGCCACACCAACAGACTTACGAATGTCTGTCGTCCCGTAGCAAGTCACAAGGAATATGAACACAGCACACCGATCGACGCAAAGTTCGACCAAATAGGAGAGCGGGAGATGAGATACTGCGGAAACCCTTGAAACCCCAGGACTTGGGTCACCGGATTGGCTCCCAAGTGAAAAGTGTGGTTTCGATATCAGAGGACCCAAACCTAGGTTACTCAACAAAGGTTACACAAAGATTTATTAATAATGGTAGAATGATGGATCAATGCAATAAAACTTCTAGAAGAAAAGAGATTCACAAAGAGACGGGCAGGGATGTGGGGGTTCCCGGCCCTGGCTTGGCTCTGTGAAAGCGTCCTTCGATCTGACGTCGTCCGATCCCTGGAAAAGAAATTGGAACCAGCGCGCGGGAACCCGCGCGCCCGCACGATCAGTATCTTCGGTGTCTACCGTAATGTGATCTTTGCGCCAAACAACTTTCTACTTATGGCTATTGGCTGAAATAAACATAAACATAAACTATTGTCCAGTGATTTGGCAAAAGTGACATTTCCCATCAACCATTGGCTTTGGCAGCTAACAGTTTTGAAACCGCTCTACTATGATCGCTTTCTCTAAGCTATATTGCGCAGTATACTGAGAACTGTTGAATACGGAACTTTGAGTTTTCACGGAAGAAGCCGAGACCAAGTGGAAACCTATGAAATCGGACCATTTCCGAAAATCTGGTGACCTAGATGAGGAAAGTTTTACGAAAAAGGAGGTTAAAATAATCACAATTTTTATCAGTTATGAGAAAGTGCATCGTGCAAAGCGTATCATAGGCAGAAGGCGAAAAATTTACCTTAAAAGTGATTATTCTGACCAGCTAGGGAAATATTCCCGTGGGAGCAATTATCTCAAGTGACGAAGGGAGGCCGCCGCCGTCGATACTATAAAGGTCACCGAATCAACTTTTTTAAGAGCCGCTGTGCTACCTATATTATTGTATAGATCATACAGAGTGGATTCGGATGATTGCGTTCGTTTTCTAATTGAGGTAGTTTGAAGAAAGGTATGCAAAGGCGGCCAAAACGGTGATTTTTGTCTAATCCGCCAAAAACCAAAGGACAGGAGCGGTATTGTACCAGCCCATCTCGTACTATAGTGAGAATATCAAAGCTCAGACCGATTTACTCCATGTGGAGGATCGCGACCAAAGTCTTGTCACAGGCACGAAGATCTTGCCGTCACGCAACGCAAAGTAGAGCACATTTGACTTTTCAACTGACAAATGAGGTTCCATCTAGCTGACCAATCCGTCATTATGCAGATTGGAGAGCAACATGATCCTCCTCCTTTGAGTAGGTCTATACTTTTTTATATCGTCCGCAAACATCTTACTTTTAACACCACAATGGTTAGTCAAAGAAGGAATTTCCGAAGTGTACTTATATAGTAAAGAGAACTGGAGACAACACACCTCCCTGTGGGACATCTTTGGTAATAGAGAAAAATTTTTAAAAATGTCCCATTTACTCTAACCCGAGAAGACCTTCCTGTTATAAAATTATCTATCCATTCAGTTATCTTCGAACGAATGCATATATTGAATAGCTTTTAGATAATCCCGTGAAACGAAACTTTATCAAAAGCTTTTATGAAATCAAATAAATGACATCTATATATGTCAATTTTTGTCCCAAAGTTTCATTCCAGTTATCTAGGTTTGATAGCATTAACGTTTCAGTAGACCTTCCACCTCGAAAACTATGCTGGTCCTCGGGGAAGAGAAAATTCGACTCAATAATATGCGTTACAACACTGGATTTTAATTTTCTCTCAACAACTCTGGCAAAACCGAAGTGATACCAATAGGACGACAGCTGCAGACTGGCAGTGTGGTGTTTTCTTTTGCAAGGATGTAACGAAATGTTTCCAGCGGTTGGATACTTCATCTGAAGTACAGCCGGCACTAAAGATATGCTCGAGGAGGCAAGAGATCGCGATAACGATCTTTTGGAAAAAACGGTGTTACTTCATCAACTCTAGCAGCATAGCAGTATATGACAAAGGCAAAAAACATAAATTTCTTCGTCATAAAACCATGCTGAACTTTCCATTACGATAAACGTGTTCACCATTTCAAAAAAGTGATTATTAGGATCTTCGTTTTCCTAGAAGTGAAGCTCGATGTAGTCGAATATTTTTCTTCAGGTTTAAAAGAACCATGTCGCAGATACATTATACGTTACACATATGCACTCAACATCCACAAAACGGCTGACGCACTACAGAGCTGGCTGGGATATCGGGAAGAGAGCGAGGAAAAGCCAATGACTTCGAGTAGCGTGGCTTGTCCGAAAATGAAGAGCAGGGGTCTCTGGGCTGCTTATACAGAATCGCGGCAAGTGACCGGTCTCTCGTACCTCAATGTCAGGATTATCTTCAACAGTTACATCACTTGCCCTCGAAAACTGATAAAGCTCATTGCACACTTTATTTCTTCCTTCTTGTTGATGGGCGGTCGCCAGTGCTGCATTTCAAGCCCTATCTTGATCCTTCTCTCCAGTTGATCTGTTAGATTCATATGGAAGATCGAGGCTTGCAGCTGTGGCACTGGATCACGTGTATGTCTGAGCGCATGATGTCTAGGGAATGGATTATCTGTGTAGCTCTTGGGGCTTCGAAGTGCTCTATAATGTTACCCATTCTCATGCCAAGTGGTCTCGCTGTTTCGCCTATGTGGAGTTCTTCACTTGACATTCAAACCACTTTGCATGTCAAACACCTCACTTGGCAGATTTGGTTATCCTATAGAGAATATCCTCTCTATTTTTTGTGCAATATTTCATATATTCCATTCTTAACACTCGCTCCAATCACACAGCTTCTATAGCGCCCTCCCACTCTCTCATAGGATGACTCATTTTGGTAACTGTCCGTAAGCTTATCAGGTTGCTGATCAGAAGCTTGAACTTTCAACATGAGACTTATCGGTGCTTCTTATCTACCACAAAAGATCCCGCCTTCCTTCTACCGCATAAAAGGGCCCTGCTGTTCGCTGTTTTCATTCTGACTTCGCCTGTAGCCTCCTCGTGTGCCTTTGACAGCTTCCTGCTCATCGTGCAATATCCTGTAAAATTACTAGTATTCCCATAAAGGTATCCAGTATCGTCTTGTAGTGCAACAGCCCTAGAGGCTCGTGTGGTGATAGAATACAAGTCCCGCGTAGCAAAAGGTTCGATCTACACTGTCGCCGCCAGCCTATGGTGCATCGTCCGACCACAAGGACAGAAGACGACTAGGAAGTTTCGACATGACATCTTCACTAGCATCGCGTCAAGGGCTCCTCACTCGGGCAACAAACCGACTCTCAAAGATTCTCAAGGACGAATACGATCTCCTCCTAGCCACGTAGAACCAACGACAGCAGACGATGCCAATCTTCAGATACTTCGTCGTCGGATTCGCCAGGCGAAAGTCGTCATCGAAGCGAAAGCTCAAAAGCTCGAAAAGGCTTTGAACAACTACAGCACAGTAGCAGATAGCCTCGAAGACGACACGCCGTCAATATCAGAAATTTTGGCCAAAGTGGAACGAAACACCGAAGAGGCTCAAGGACTCCTCGACCAGGCGTGCAACGGAATGGCAACGCTAGCTAGGTTGCAGGAAAGTATCGACGACTTCTACGCTCACAGCAGCAGAGATGTTTAAGTTTAGGAGATGAAGCTCGTTTCAGTCCCTATCCCAAAATTCAGTGACAAAATTTGGGAATCGGAAACGTTCTGGACATCCTTCGAGCACACAGTTCATTCAAGGAATATCGACAATCTCTTCAAATTCAACTACCTCCTTGACGCCCTCGTGGGAGAAGCGAAAGAGTCAGCAAGCAGTTTGAAGTCTCCGGTTTGACTTACCCGCTAGTCGTCGATCACCTCAAGGAGAAATATGGCGACAAACAAGCCCTGGTGGCCCAACTTCTTGTCAAACTCTACTTCGCGAGTGCTCGCAGCAGTCGCCTTGAGGAACAGGAAAAGTTGTGCGATTAATTGTGCTCTCCTACTTCTCAACTGAAGCTTAAGGGAGAGCACATCTCGGAGAACAAAACGAACACATGTAAGTATAGATGCTGGCACTGTCAGTAATACTTAATATATCTGTGCGCAGCCTTAGAGTATGTTGTGATAGTGTGGATAGACTCAAGCAATGGGGTTGAAACATGCAAATAGTGGTCAATGAGAATTCATCGTGCTCGGTACTCTGAAAGGCCAGCTTTTTACTAGTGGGGCCATTAATTGGGCATTAGCTGTGAAAGGAAGCTGATGAGTAATGTTGCGTATTTTAATGTTCCTAGAACTTTTGAGTAACGATTTACAATTTACTCATTGTATTGAATTTAGAGCGCACTAGAAACTTTTATATAATAAATGCTTGCAAGTCAAACCCTCGTTCACACCAACCACATTTCTAGTTATACAAAAGCATCTGCTACTGGAAAAATCGATCTTTAGGTAGAATAATTATGTCGTATAATAATTTCGAAATTTTCTGTTTTCTGGCGTTTTTGGCTTTTCTGTATTTTGATTTCTGTTTTATGACGAAAGCGATTTTCTGTTTTCTGTTTTCTGGGAAAATTTTCAAAATTTCCGCCCATCCTTGGTCTAGGACCACCGCATTACAGAGAGAGGCGCCGCGACAGCTCCCATAGGCCTATGCTATGCTTCGGCGACGCTGTTGTCGGCGAAGTCGGCGACAGTGTTGCCGGGCTGCTACGCACTGCGTAAGGGTCTCTACAGAATCTCGCGGCAGCACCCCGAGAACTCGTCCATATCGCTCTCGCCGCAGTGGGACCCACGCTGATGGAAGCGGCGGCGCGGACGAGTTGTCGCGGAGCCGCCGCTCGCAAAGGTGCCCGAGGGCTGCCGCAGTTCACGGCGGCTCACACCAGCAGTGCCAGGAGCTGCGGGTGAGACCCGCCGGAAAGCGAGGTCGGATTGGAAGCTCTGGTGGAGGGGTTTTCTTTGGATTTCGGTTCTCGTTTTCATGCTTTTTCCTGCTTCTGCATTGCTAATCATTTCATTAAACGTAGATAACACGAGTTCTTCCGAATGTGCTAACAGAGCGAGCCGTGAGGTGGGCTTGTGATAGCGCAATCGGAGGAAGCGCCGGGCGTCGCGTTCACGCCGAATCGAGGTTGATGGTACGGGCCTCATTCAGACAAAGTAATTCTTCTATCCTCTTAACGCCACTGACGTGGCACCAAAGTTTTCTGGGAAGGTCAAAACTTGGCTTCCCATTAACTGACCGTCGCAGGTCTTTCTTACGTCCAAATATGCTTTTAGACTGCCTCCACGACAACCTGTAGAATGGTTGGTGGAGTGATTACCACAAAGCTCTATCTTTTATCTATACAACGGTACTGAAGAACCTTTTTAAGAAGTACTCGTTGATGATGAGCAGATCAGTTAAAGTTGCCATTGAATGCCCTTTCACAGCTATGAAACAGGTCAATGAACGAAGTTTTTAAAAGCCCAAATATTTGAGAAAAGTTGCTAAGGGTCAACATTTTCAGTTCATCAACAACAGGGAGGAGCACTTATGCAGCACTTTACTGCACTCATTGTCAGAAAAAGTCTTTCACAAAATCGCTATCCAGCTCGCGTATTCTACATACATAGTTGTATACGTAGGTTGAATGCAATGAAGGCGGCGCCAGATTTTTTTTAGATACGGGAAGAATCCAAAATAAATTATGCAAGTGCTATGGCTGCTGTGTCTACATTCTTCTCTAAGCTAGCCCAAGACAGTTGAAATCAAAGCAAATTCTTCCAAATCGAAGTGGTTTCTTTCTACATTAAACTAATAGAAACTCTCCAGAAAAAAAGGTTAGTATAATTCTTTGTTCGAGGAAAATTTCAGTATAATTTTTTTTAAAGTTTTAATTTACGTACACAATAAGTGAACACCTTGTTTATAAATTTCTAATTTCTTAAGGAAAAATAATGGTTTAAAACTTGTTTGAAAGAGCAGAAAGGCGGTTTTTTTATTTTTTAGAGAAAGGATGACACAAAGCCCTCATCCGAAACGACGCAATTTTTATTCGATTGATAGCAAAATCTCTGTTTGCATCGAGTTTCACACCTGTAAACGATGCAACGAAAACAATTAAAAAACTCACATGCGAACATATGATGTCTCATGCAAGCAGCATTAACGCTATCAATCGAATAAAAATCGTGAGGACCTTATCACTGCTTCAGCCGGCTAAAGTACGCTGCATTGCGTACAGTAACCCTCGCGCTGCCGCACCACACGCCGTTGTCATGGCGGGTCCGCGGCACCTGTATGACTCTGCTGCCGGCCTAAGGCACCTTTTATACTCCCGCCGCGGCGCGGCGCGTCAATTTGGGGAGCGGCGCGGGCAGTCGCGCCGCGCCTCGATTTTGACGCGCCGCTGCGCGATTGCAGTTAGAAAGGAGAGCGTCAGCGACGCGCGGCCACGAGCATCTGCGCACTACGGCCCGTGCTCCGGAAACGGTCCACGAGTCATTGAGGGACCAAAACAGAATGAATTTTTTGGCTGATCAGCGCAATGCATCTTGTCAATGTTTGTCGTGGGATTCCTGTGGGGAGCGACGAATCCTCCCTTAAGCCTGGAGTCGAAGTCGTTCGCTCAACCTACGGTTGAAACTGATGAGTGTGGTATTGAGTCGAATCCCCTGCAATGCAAACGGCACTAGACCACTCCTTATTTTGCGACATGTGCGGGTCCAAAAGTGAAACTGCTCGAACGTATCCATCGTCAAGAATCACTCAAAATTCGTTCTCATATGGCCATTCTAGGGTCACTGTGCACTAAGCATATCTTTAGCGTGATATATGAAGCTTCGTGATTGTCTACAGACCTCTATTCTGTTCCTAGGTTACAGAAGGTACGGGCTAAGGTCATGGTCACCGATTTCGCCCAAACTTCCTAATCAACCGAACCTATCGTAATCGCCCGTAACTTCAAAAAACGATGTCAGATTCGTGACCAGCGCCCTAACCCCCCCCCCCTTCCCAATAGGAGAAGTTTGGTCGAAGAGGTGAAATCTCCCACCCCACGCCGATTCTGCCGCGGCTGATCGCGCCGCGCCGCGCCCTTCCCCTCAGCGGCGCGATTCGCCGAATACCGTAACTCAAAATTCCGTCAAGTGTGGTGTTTTGCGGTGGCGGAGTATAAGAGCGATGCGGCGCCGCCTCGCGGCGCGAAAAATCGATAACCATGCCGACCATCACGCCGCGCCACGCTGCGGCGCAAGTATAAAAGGCGCCTAACACCCGCTCAACACTGCTGCCGACGTGGCGAACAGCAGCGTCGCCGTCGCCATGTAACGTATCATACCAGACGCCGGACGCCCTCTAGGCCGCTTTCCTATTGCCTCGAAGTTAAGGCCTATCTTGCGGACGCTGTCTTCTTTCCTACGAAGAACGTGGCCGTACCATCGCAAGCGAGCTTCGCGCATCTTGTCAGCAATCGGCGCGACACCGAACTTCTGCCGAATAACATCGTTTCGGATGCGGTCTATGCGCGCATAACTCCAGCCGTCCAGCGCCGCATCTTCGTTTCCACGACGCTCAGGCGTGTTTCAGCTTCGTTGGTCGCTGGCCAACACTCAGCGCCGTACATTCCTACTGGCGACTGTTCTGTATATCTTCGACGTCAAGCGCTCTGGTATCTTCCTATCGCAGTCAACGAGCGTCACTTGGATCAAGCTGCACTCACGCGCGAATTCACTTCGACCATCAGTTTGCTGTCAGACGCGACTGCTGATCCCAGGTACTTAAAGACCGCAGTGCGTGGAAGCTCGATGCTGTTAACCTTGATGGAGCTGGTCTGAGTAACGTCCGTCGTTAGATATTCGGTCTTCTTCACGTTCAATTTGAGTCCAAACCGCTCCAAGCGATCACACCAAGCTTGCACCTCTCGCTCAAGTTTACCTTTATCTTCGCTAGCGAGCATCACGTCGTAGGCATAAAGCAACGTCTAAGGGACCGGCTTCCGAAGATCTCGTGTGATGGCATCCATGACGACAACAAAGAGGAGTGGGGAAAGACCCACTCTATGAGCTCTTCAGGAACTCCATGTTGTTGCAGAGCGTACCATATCACTTCACGCGGTACGCGATCAAAGGCCTTCTCCAAGTCGAGAAAGGCGATATGCGTTGGCTTCTGTTCCTCGCGGTGCTTCTCTAACAGGAGGCGAGCGGCGTGTTTGGCATATATGGTGCCACAGCCAGCTGAAGCCGATCTTCATGCTTTGCTCAAAGATCTTCATGCTTTGCGAAAGCAAGCGAATCGGACGGTAACTGGAGCAGTCTGCAGGACTGCCCTTCTTCTTCCAAATCGATATCGCCGTGCTTTAGCGCCAACACTCAAGCACCTTCTTCTCCGCCACAACCTGGTTAAAGAACTTCGCCAACCACTCAGCAGGGTACCACTACTTGGAGTTCCATACATCAGCTGCCACGTCATCGGGCCCAGTCGCTTTGCCTGGTCTCATCTTGTTCAAAGCCGCTTCAATCTCCTCCACGGTGATCTTCCGAACGGGGCGGTGCCGGGACCGAGGCCGTTGAAGGGATGGCTGGATGAGAAAATTCTACCGTGGATACTTCCTCAAAGTAATCGCGCCATCGCTTCAATGCCTCCATGCGGTCCATAAGAAGATGGCCGTTCTCATCATTGATGGCGAAAAATATCTCAGCATCCTCGGTCCGCCGATGGCGACACTTTGCAAGTCGGTACAGGTACCGCTCACCATCGCGTGACTCGAGCTTCTCGTTTCCATAAGGCTGAAGTGGCTTTTGCAACAGCCACGGCCTTCTTTGCAGATTTCTTCGCTTCTTGGTGCTTCCGCCACTTATCGGCTGTCTTTTCGACGAAAAACACGTGATAGAGCGACTTCTTCTCTCGCACTTTTGCTTTCACGTCGTCTGTCCACAGCCATGTCTGTTTGTCGACCTTCCTTCGCCCAGGTTTCGTAAGTCCGAGTTCCGACTGTGCAGCTTGACGTATCGCGTCGGTCGCCTTCTTCTAAGTTTTGTCGAGAGTCTTGACTGTCGGTAGCCGTACGCAAGAAATCACAGCTGTTTCCTTGTCTCTCTCATTCGCCTCCACTTGATTCTTGGTGCACCGCATCGCTCGACCTGCTTCAGCCTCGGAGGGGTGATCTTCAAAGTGGAGATCAGCGGTCGGTATTGTGGGGCGACCGTATCATACGGCACGATCTTCACGTCTGTGACAGGACTCCGGTCGCGATCTCTCACAAGGACAAAGTCTATCTGAGTCTTGGTACTTCCACTGTAGTATGAGGCAAGGTGCGAGTCGCGTTTTCCGAAGACGGTGTTCACTATAGTAAGGTTATGCGATTCCGCATAATCAAGAATACGCTCACCATCGGCGTTTCTTGTTCCGTATCCGAAACCACCATGACAGCTGTACCCGTCTTTCGTAGCACCTACGTGCCCATCAAGGTCACAGCGACTATGATGACATCTTTCGACGGTACCTCTGCAGTCCTCTCATCAAGCAGGCTCCAAAACTCATCCTTGGCTTGATCGGAACAGCCAGTTTGAGGGCATACGCAGAGAAGAAGTGATAGAGTCGCTCCTTCGCGGCGACAACGATCTTCATCAATCGATCTTCAAAGCGCTCAACGTTTACAATCGAGTCACAAAAACGTTCGGAGACGATTACTCCAACACCACTGGTGGTCCTGATATTTGCACATAGAACGGCCTTAAAGCCTCTTCCTATGTCCATTGCCTTACGGCAGGACCACTTCGTCTCCTGCACCGCACAGAAATCAACTCTTCTACGCTCCAGCGCTTCAACCAACTCGCACGAGCGGTCCGTCAACGTACCCACATTCAGAGTTGCCACGCGGGTCCTGCTTACGTTTCGGGACTTTCGGACTAGTTCAGTTGCCCCCGATGCCGTTCTCGCATCAGGGACCCTCACACTTCTCACACTCGCTAGGCTTTGCGAGTGCGCGTCGGCTCCCGCAGACGCCGTAGCACTATCTCGAAATACGTGAGCTGTCATGAACCATGTGATGTGATAGGTTCGTAGGCCGGCATGTCTCTAGGGCCTGTCGCCTGCATTCGAATGTCCGTGTGTCTCGAAAAGAGATTTAAGGTCCTGGTATTTTGTAACGCCGTTCTGAACAATAGTTGCCGTGTGCGAGAATGGAATTTTCAAGTTCGACAGGCTTGTTATTACAAGTGTTGCAACACGCATGCAGGTCCGTATCGTTCATGTCTTTTCTTGACATTCAAAGATTTAGGCTTGGGTATCACTCCTATAGCAAAAGGATATGTGGTAGCAAAGTAGGGGGAGGCACCGGCGGGCGTGAGTTCTCGATTCCAGGTTTCTGACTCGGATTTCCCGCCCAGAGAGTTGGGGCACCCGGCTTGTCTGGGAAGGATAAAACGCTGACTTCCCTATCGGCTAGCCACCACAAGCCATGGTGTAAACCAAATGTGCATTCAAATAGCTTCCACGGCATCTTGTGAAAGTAGAATGCGTGCCGCTCCCCAAAGCAGAAAAGCAGAAAGCTTTTATCCTTTGCCGCTCCTGTACTGAAATAGGAGCGTGGGAACTCTTGGTAAGGCGCGGCACTACTCTATTTGCGTTCTCATGACCTGTGTCGACGTCCTTCCATGGTTGTTCGACCTGTCCACTCTCGTCTTTCTAGGCACCACGGCCTTATAACTTAAGTCCTTCTCAAGTTATTCACAATTTGGTGATATTATTGGCGACAACAAGGCTATGTTAGACTTTAGCTGCCATATAAAACGAAGTTATTGACTTACCAGCGGAAAGGTTGCCCCTCGTGTGAAGCATACATGAGCGATCCTAATAGGATTCCAGCGAAATGTTGCCCTTAATTACGGACAAAAACTATGGTAGACGCAATCGTAGATGCTGGAATTTTTGAACTTTTGAGTTTTGCATGTGCCAGAATTGAGCTTGACTTTTATTTGTTTATTCATTTATTTATTTATTTATTCATTTACTTGCACCAAAATTGTGCGCTAATACAGTTAATGAAACACACTGGGGATGACGTATCAATAATGGAGAATCACTGAACAGAGCAAAATAAATCTTCAACAGATCAACCCATTGTATCCATCTTAACTATGCGATGAGAACAACCTTGAATCGAGAGAAAAAGGTAGTCTCACAAATCAAATATAATCAGCTTGAAAATCCAGGGTCTGGGGTAGGGGACTGGATGAAGACGAGCAGTGGGCCGCCAACACTGCAAGTCGCTAGACGGAACGGCTCCGGATAGCTGCTTAGTAGGTCCGCCGCCTCCATCAGCGGCACTTTGACGGTTGTATAACAAGGATAAGGTGAAATTAGATTTTGGAATAAACAGAACAGGAGCAATAACAAATTGTCAAGGAATGCAGAGCCATGCAAAAACATAATCAAATGCAGATTCATGGAGACTAACATTACTTTGCGAGAGTTATTATAAACAGGAATAAACAGAACAACACAAAATTCACTAGGGTAGGAACGCAAACATACTTAGGAAGGGGCAAGAATAGAAATCTCTGAAAAGTTAAAAGGCTTTTGAAAGAAAGAAATGCAAGAACAAGTGTAGTGCTAACGATATGTGTGCACTATACGATACCATGTGCAAAACTGAGAGCAAGTCAGTCTTCTTCAAGCTTTTCCGCAAAGTGTGAACGTTCGGAGCTTCTAGTAGACTTGCAGGTAACATTTGTAGCCAATGAGCATCTCGAAAGAAAATGGAATTGAGGAACTTTTCACGATTTTTCCTCTTGATTTTGGGATAGCGAAAATAGTAACTATTTCGGCGACCAAGTGTTGGCAAAAATACCCAGTAGTTGCCCTCTCTAAGAATTGATTCCCCTTTTAGTAAAACAGAAAACGAGATCATTGAATATGCGCCTGTAGAATAGACTTTTAAGTTTAAAAAGCATAAGCCTTTCCTTATAACTAGGAATTGTACCGGAGTCAGACGAGGACCGTATGCTTCTGATAAACAAGATTTTTGCAAACATTTTTTGCACCTTTTCAAGCTTGAGTTGGGATTTTTTTCTAAAGGGACTCCAAATCTGGTAGCAATATTCCAACAATGACTTATTCACATTGTCAAGTCCCCGGACGCATCTATCGACTAGTGTCGAACTTGCCTTCTTTGCAGGATTCTAATTCAAGATTTGGTTTAGTTGTCGCTTTCCGAGCGAAAAAGGGATTACTGTGTTTTCGAGGCTGTAGTCTTTTTAGCAAGAGGCAAAAACTTAGGGGTGCCAGGTAAAAGTTGCAGAGCACCAGGTCTCCGACTTAATGTGCGTGAGAAATTGAGGCGTACATCTTCACAAGCATCGTAAAGCACTGGAGATTGACCACACTGGTCTCGATGCTCGTTAACAGAATTCTCCTGGAATCTGCCAATGCCGCAGTCTCTTATAAGTGTAAGTACATATAAGTTCATTGCGTTGATTAAGGCAAACGTCAAATACAAGCTAAACTGCCAAAACATGAGAACAACTAACGAATAAGAAAAAAATACTAACCAATAGTGATACAACTTCTACGTGAACATAATGAAGATGCAATAGCTTCAATAAAAAGTTCGAGACTTTACGCTTGAAGTATCCAAGGCTCGACGAAAAAGCATTTTTCTTAGTCAGCTTGAGATACATGGAACCAGCTCTGTATTTACGAAAAAATTGGCTCTTAGTGGAGTTTTAGCCCTGCCAAATGCAGTTTTGTTCCGAGCGCCACGCGTCACTGACGAAACAGCCTAAGCGCTGCCAGATCAGGATACATTTTTTCACCCTGGTTGTTACCTCTATCGTCGTCAGCTTCACCAGCATTAAGCCTGCTTGAAATTTTCATTTTTTTGCGTATCATACACACAGTCATTATAGACTATCTGCTCACTTCTAGCACTGTGTAGAGGCGTTAAGCTCTCCTTGAGGACTCAATTCGTCTGTTTAAGATTCTTACCCCAATATCTTTTGAATGCCTTCTTAATGGTGTCAATTTAGCTCTGGACTTGTAAATTTATCTTCTACATACTTACGCAATTGGTCTTATAACATTGGCTTACATAAACAATCGCTCGTAGTAAACTTCCCCAAATTTAATGAGTAATGCGCATGGCTTAGCGCTGAGAAACGCAAATAAAGTACAGAGTGCAAAATAAATGTGTTTTCGCTGCAAAATAATTTGAAATAACTGTGCATTGAGGAGAAAACGGTAGCCAAGGAATTGCGTTATTTTGCTATGGAGCGACTCGTTTTAGTCGAAACGTGCGCATGTCATGGAATACATTTGAAGTTGTTCGCAGGTATTCCGTTAGACTTGCGCTAATATTCTTCTCATTGTAAACAAAAATAGGGAAGATATTCTTCCAAGTGACAGTTTCATTCGAAAGTTGTGCAGCCCCCAGAAGAAAACTATCCTAAATCCAGGAAAATTAAAAGACCTGATTGCAGCCACTTGGTCTGTAGAGGGCTACATGACTATGTGTGCAATACCTTCACCAGGGCGTCGCAATTCAAAAATTACTGGAGCAGGCTTTTTCTGGTTGGAGCGGCTTATTTCTCAGGGCATGCATGCTTTCGGAGTCTCTCTAGCATAGCATGCTTTGCGAGTGCACTATAGTGTCAGGTATGCTCATAGAGTGCGCCGAGTACAATTCATTTAGAATCGCCGGAGTCAGTCGAGTGGCCACAAGAGTTTCCACTGCATGGATTTACCCCTATTGGGAAAAATGAAATCTTCAGCAGTAATTCGGAGAAGTTCAAGAATTTTATGAGAAATCCCTGGTCACCCTACTTAGCCGATGCTCTTCACTGTCAGGCGTACCATTAGCGTGCGCCGTGCACAATGCGTATATACACAAAATGCAATACTGGATTGATTGAAAGAGCCACAAGCGGTAAAAAAATGCAGAGACAGCTTGGATACCTCATGGTGCGGTGGCAAGACTAAACATGCGATGAATTTCGTGCGGATAAGCCGCCTTTGCACCCAACAGCTAGCCAACTCCCACGATTCGGTAGCGATCAGGATGTTGCCTTCTCTTCGATTATGTTAGGTTGTAAGGACAGTTCTGTCAGTTTTTAAGGCCATTATTCAAAAAGTCATAACTCCGCTCGAAAAGAAGCTTTTCTCACAATCTAAAACCATTGTATGCGCCTCTCCTCTGCCATTCTGCAAAATATCAAGTGGTCGCATTCCCTTAAAAACCTGATGAATTATGGCATTTGCAACCAGCGAAGGTGAATTCGACATCATGTTGTTTCACAAGCATTGCTTCTCTAATGAAGGCATTCGGATGTCCAACAAAAAAAACTGCCATCCATAGGTTTCAGACTTAACAGCTTTAGTTTAGCACACGTTTTCTCTAGATGTCCTGTAGGATCGACTGTTAGTAGTTTGAGTTTATTTAAAAACGAAACAGCGGACAGGTCCGACTGTGAACTCCGGTCCGCTTCGGATGACTTCAGATGGGCAAAACAGGCTTCAAAAAGATACGTAGAGACTCGTAAATATGTCGGCACTTATCAGAACGGTAGTACCTGATCTAAAATGTTCCTTCTCTGCATATAACAGAGGATTAATGAAGGAGTACTTCCGCACGATTCGTTCTGAGAGATGCACCACTACTGTTCGCGCGAGCCGGCCCCGGTGCATGGGTGAGGAAATGCGGTACCCAACTGGTGCGCATTTCGTCCAGTCTCAGATCTCTTTAAATGGATAGCAATACCGATATTTTAAAAGCCTACATCTTTAGCTATCTAACTGAACCGCTGTTATTCATCGCTAACGTCTGCTTTCCTTCAATAGCCACGTTCAACTAACGTGGGCCTCTCACGCTCTCATTTCTTTTCTAACCAGCCTAACCCTCGAATAATTGCTGGAATCTGGCAGTAAGGAGTATTTTCCTTTTCAATGATCCTTTTTCTTTTAGTAGCAACAGTAGCATTTGTATTCGTTGAATTTCGACCAAGTTAGAGCTCATAAAGTTTGGATGTACGAAAAACAGTAGTACGTATGCTTCGAAAAACGATGTTGTAGTAGTCCAAAGATGTCAGGTATTCCTTGAAGACACATGTACTTGCAAAGAGCAGGTCTTGTACTTTCCAAAAAGTGGGTGGTTAGGGATAAAAATTTAGCACGCATTTATATCACGAACGCGCGCAAACTGACAGAACCTTCCTTACAACATAATAATTTGCACTAGGCTATACTATGCAGCCCCCACCTGCATACTAGCTAATGTTTTCCGATCACCAGATCGGCTACTTTCTTCTTTCGCAGGAGGCATGATCTGGCTACTTTTTTGAAATAATCACATCTTCTTAAGTCAGCCGAGAGAAACGTCAAATCACATTTAAGGCGCAGCCTTCAGCGGCTGTTAACGTTCCCACTCATCGAATAAGCAAACTAGCTAGCAAAGTAAGTTATCTGCCACTTCGTGCAGTGAGTTGTGAGTGGTGTGCAATCTACATATGTGAATAGAAGTGATGTGTTAGAATTCGTTGTGGGAGAAAAAAGAAGTTCCATAGTGAACCAGTTTATGCACATATACCATCTTTTTTTCTCGAGAATAGCTTATACAGAATATATAAATAGAAAACGATGTCAAAATGTGAGGAGAACACAGAGCAAGGAGGAAGACAAGGAAGAGATGAATGACAGGTGCAGTGTTGAATATCCTATTGAAAGGAAATCGATGAAGACCAGAACAACAAAGCAAACGAAGAACAACAATGGTGCATTCGTAGACGCAACGGTTAGCTTTCATCTGTATCCGTGATATGCTCATCATCATCTTCGATCACATCATTTTTGACGACGGCTTTCTGTAAACGACTGATAACAGCAAGACGCTGAATTGGGGCTCATCAACGAACAGGAGAGTTCAAGAGGTTCCTTCATCTCGCACTAAACTCGCAACCGATGTGGAGGAGAAGCCACTGGTCCGCCTACATAACCGCAGGCTGTCAACACATACTTGTACCACAGTGTGAGAGTAGAATTCTAACTTGTAACTCCTGCCGTAGGGCGAGTCCAAAAACACTCGACAGTGCTAATGCCCTAAGTTGTTTATCTGTTGTTTGTTTTGTTGGTCGTTTGTTTTAATGCACTTTATTACCCAATTTTCTTTGCTAGTCGATATCGTCGATCGATATTGGTCGAGCTATCGCTAATGTCTACTCGTTGTGAAGCCCAACCAGCGTCCTATGCATCCATCAAACCCCTCACTCCCTCAAACGGTTGTCCCTCGCCAAGACCAACCAACGCTTTTTCACCAAGAATTCAAGGAACTTCTCGAACATCTCTTGCATTCTACAATAAAGCAATGGCACAGTACCGAAACTCACTGTTCTTTCTTCGGTCTCGAATCGAAAAAGTTATGAATAAGCTCGATAGGGAATGGAAAAATTATCGTCGAATTCTTCTCGGCGCTGAAAAACAGGAGTTTCATCTTGAACCGCCAAAAGAATAAGAAAAGGCAGAAGAGCTGCTGAAAATGCGTCTATAATAACATGTGCATAAGAGCGGTCTAAATGTTGGAGAAGTCCTGATCAGTGCATATTGGACTCGTTTTTGTTAGCAGCCTCCTGCGGATTCTCGAAACTGGGAGTTCCACTGGCAACGTCTTCAAATTCGCCAAAATAGTAAGAAATCTTAGTTCTTAGAACCGTTTCTACCACGACAGTACAAGACGACGATCTCTCAACGTACCTAATGCTGTTGAGTGTTTGCAAGTATCGAAGCTGTATTGCGCAAGGAGACGAAGCAATCTGAATAAAGTCCATGTAGGCGAGAGTCTTTTGTTACTGGCACGACAATGTGCTTCACAAAACACAAATATTGCGGGTGAAGATTACACTATTGTTAGCCATTCATTTGTTACAAACACCATTCATTATTTATTATTCATTTGTTTACGGGTGTGTTTTTTTACAAGTAGTAAATCATTTCAAGCATTTTAATCAAACATTTCACTGTGAAATTTTTCAGAAGCACAGTACCCATCGACACTCCCATCAGCATACATACCAGGGGTGTGCGTAAATGAAATTCGAAATTCCGTAAATCGTAAATCGTAAACCGTAAATCATAAAAGCCACCTAAAGTAGTACAGTACAACTGAATTTTTATAGGTTTTCCTGCTAATGTTAATTCAAAATCATGTAATATTTGTTCATTTCCCGTGTTATTTTCAGCCCAAGCTGGGCAGTTTTTTTGCCAACCTTTTCCCCTTTTTGTTCTTACTTCTCCTTCTGGAAAGACGAGACATCTCAAATCAAACTTGACACGCTTGAAAAAATTCGAAAAAGTTGATGATTCCACAACGTTACCTTAACCTATGTATGGAGTGGAGTAGCTTTCATGGTTTGAAGGAAAATTGAATTTTCAACCACTTAGCCGTTCTTCAGATTCGTATAGATATATGATTTAGCAGAATCAATAGTAAAAAATTGATATCATACCACAAAAAATTTAAAAAATCATTTCACCGATCATTAATCGGAGAAACCACTGACTGCGCATGCAGTTGAACAGACGCGTACTGAGTAATGCATGGCGCAAATCTATGCTATGGTGCACCAAAAGCTCTTGATTTTTCGACAAAGCTGTTGAAATAGTCTTGCAACAAAATTTTCGATAATTTTTCAAGATCTATCAAAACCTGTTACGGTCTGGCTTAGTCCCACAAATTATTGCCCAAACATACTGAAATATGCCATACATTCTAGAATATTCTAGAGTATGATAGAGGTGGTCTCGACTTGAGTGGCCTACGATCTCCGTGACCCGGTCCGGTCGTCGCAACAGAGCATCGCTCAGTCTCGCATTCTCAGCTATCTATTAAGAACATTCTGGGAAACATAGTCACGGGAGATAAGTCGGGGTCTTCTACGACAGCCATGCCCGGTAGGCCCAGTGACTCCCTCAACGACAACCACCTCCGAAGCAGTCAAAGTCCGACCTCTATCAGAAGAAGGCAATGCTATATTATTGGTGGGGCACCCAAGGAATGCTCTACCACGAGCTTCTTGGAGCCAGCACCACAGTGACTGCGAACATCTTCGCTGTCCAACTGCAGAAATTGAGTGAGGTCAGGCAGTGGAAACGACCATGATGAAAGAATTTTTACTTTCTTAACGACAATGCTCGGCCACATGTTGCAAAAATGTCTCGACGAAAGTTTTAGTAAAGCTAGGTTGAACTCGAAAGGAGTGCGAATGACACGGTCTGCCGCTAACCGACGCCCAAGACGTGATGCAGTCCGGGTTAGAAGGTATCGTATATCACGGTGCCACATTAGAGCATTAAAAACTGCTACAATAAAGCGAAAATGAGTTACTAGAGGAAGGAGAGCTGGCACTCTTGCTAACCAGGGCTGCATCACATCATTTGGACGTCGGTTGCTAGTCGATTAATAACATTTACGAAAATTTACGATTTACGACCCAAAACGTCGTAAATCGTAAATCGTAAAAAATTTGACAAAAATTGCCGTAAATCGTAAATCGTAATTACACACACCCCTGATACATACTAAACATAATAACTGAGCATATAGTGTATATAGTATTACGCAAAAGTTGATGAAGCAGAACTGGCGAAAACCCTCTAGAAAGGAAGTCACGAACCACTTCTGCAGCCTCACGAAGTGCTCGAGACGCTTTCTGCTCTCCTTCGGCAGCGATGACCTGAAACATACGAGAATTTGATTGAAAGCCTCTTGTATCTTTGAATGAGGAAGAGGAAATGGCCCTGGTGCAGCAAATTGTTTCTCTTTCTGAGCTCAGCTACAACACTACGTTGCATGATAAACTTTATGCTCTCAACCTAAAAGCTCGGCATTCGCGTTGTTTTTTGGAAATGTGCCAACTAAGAGCTCAATTGAATATTTATTAACACCTTGACATTTTGCCTCTTCAGCAAACTAAAGATGGCTTAAGACCTCAGATTTTACAAATAGCATTCTACTCTACCAAATACTTCAATCTTGACAGCATTACAATGTACGTTGCACTCAGAATTATAGAACCGCTCGTAGAAGAAGTCGTAGTCAAATCACCCCAGAAAAGAGAAATTCATGATCGATGGTGGTGAATTGTGCAAGATTATGTACAGTCCCTCTTCATGAAAGCTGCATGCGTCTTTTAACTGTGAATCAAAGCACATGATTCAATGGAATATTGGTTTGATACACCACCAAGCACTGCAATGGAGAAGGTTCTTAAAAGTGTTAGGATTGCCTGTCAGATAAGAAACGCCGGCTTATCTATTGCACACATATTCCATCCGCTTCAATTCTTTACGCTAAAAAAATAGTCCACTTTCACGACGTCATGGAATAGAGGTCCTCTCGCGGTCTAGTTCAAGGTGACCTTTTGGTAAATTGGTTTGTCACAATATTTTGCGCCTGCTGTAAAAAAAGCAAAATGGAAAGCTCCCACTAGGATAAATCCCATTCCTAAATAATGCAGGTAAACAAATAAGTAAAATAAATGTCTTGAAAGAAAGAAAAAATGCCGTTGTTTATACAAGAAACTCCATAGAAGAGGGTTTGCCACTTGACGAAAACGTAGAGAGCGCTAGATGCAGAAAACGAGCCAGTTGATGGGAGGAAAAATACCTTTGCTCCAGCTTCTCGAGTTGCTTCAGCTTCTGCAGCCATAGCACGCTGTAGTTGCAAGGGAAGTCGGACGTCTTTCACTTCGACTCGCTCGACCTTCACGCCCCACGGGTCTGTTGCCTCGTCAAGCGTGCTCTGAAAAGCGTACGCTTGGACTGTACTTGATCAGATACAGTTACAATGTCTAGGGAGCAACTTCATGTTGCTGTCCCTATTTCGTTCTATTTCTGTCTAATGTGGTGGAGCCAATTTAAATGCATATTTTGCCTGTTGAACAGCAATCGTTGGTATGACGATCGCTGTGTTCCACCTCTTTTCAGGCTGCGATTCAATTCGTCTAGTAGGCTATACCAGAGCCTCAATAGCGAGAAATCGCATTCAACGTAATTATTTTCCCATTCTTTGGTCTGCCGATATTCTCCACGATCTTACAGAATGATTTCCAAAACAATTCGAAAATGTCTATTTTCGAGTCAACAATCAACAGAAATAAAGCGCCTAATTACCAAGGAATTGTTGTTTTAAACCTCAAACCTTCTCAATCTGAATTTTATAAGTTGGAGGAATCGAACCATACAGAAACAGTGCAGTCAGATATAAAACAAGGTGAATGATACGCAAAGATCACATTCACACACATCCAACAGTTTTAATGTACCCTCTACTATTTCCGGAATAGGGTTTGCAACGGGTATGGCAATATATAGATGACTGGCGATCAAACAGGTATAATTCCGTCAGGGAGAGATGGTCTCCCTAACGAAACTGGGAGAATATTGCAGTGGACTTCAAGAAAGACCCCTAACAAGGTGGCCTCACGTGTTCCGTGCATACAGACGTACAGCACTAGGTGCAAAATTCTGCGATGTGCTCAGCTCACGTGTTGGTTATGCATATCGCGACCACACCTATTCTGATTGTGAGTTTATTTCAAATTGTGATGCACAATCATATTTCAAATTGCGAAGTCGATTCGTAAGCGATTTCCACGCTAACGAAGGTTTGGATGTGCTAATAGGGCGACCAGTTCGAGAACGAGAATAAGCATGAACGGACAAAAAAGCCATACTTTAAAGCCATGCCTCATGTAAAAGAAACCGTATTTGAATGCATGAGGAGTTGTAACCTTAACTAATTCCCCCGCTTTATTTTTCCTTCTACACCTTGCACATTTTACTCGCTTTAATCTTTTACTAATCGCATTTACTCGTCGTTGTGAACTGCTGTTCAAATACCCAAGTTTGAGGTATTGTGTTCAAGTGATTAGCAAATCTTTATCCTTCATAGCCAGACTGTCGCACCCACGTGGCAAACAGCAGCTTTCAAGCAGACGGAGTCGAGCGCTTTCCCGTCATCAGGGAGTTGGACCGGCACCACGGAAATGGCTAACTACGATAATGGGTACAGCTTGCGGAAAGGAGAGGAAATAGTGAAACCCACTTTGGCAGTAAATACTACTCTGAATCAGGCATGTAAAAAAAAGTGAGGGTTAACAAACAAGATAGTCAACTTTAGAAGAGCCAATAGTCTGTAGTTACTTTTAGATCTAGGATTAATCTAAACGACCTCCATTAAGAGGGTTAAAAAATCGACTTGATCAACTAATCCGGAAGTTCTTGTAGACGAAATGGAAGGGAAATAGGCACAACGGAATGAATTGTCCACTATACCTGCATCTGATGCGAAATTGCTTCCCTATCGGACAACATCTCGGCGAGTGTCCTCGTTCCGAGTATATTTCTTAACGTCGTCTGCGCTAACAGCTTCGTTGAACGCGAAGCATCTTCGACGTTCGTCACCTGAATGCCAATTCACATCTGCTTCGAAGCGAGGTTGGAACAGCATCCCCTAATTTTACGAAGACAGGATAAGAAAAGGAGAGACTGGAAATACTTTACAGTATACCCGATGAATCTATACGGCGAATTGATAAAGGAAGCTCAGATGCTCCTAACTTGCTAGAACTACATTAAATGTCCAACTTTCGAGGTGTTCCTTCGTCCGTTGCAAGTTGTCCTATCCCAACAACCGCCATTGAAGTCAAGGCGAACCTCAACCGGTTCCTTGATACTCCGCCAAATTTGGCGTTATCCTAGAGGAAGAGAGGTCCGATGAAGTTTTAAGCGGCATTTCAAAGAGTCCATCTCAAACTGGTCCCACCGTTCTGGGAAATCAACGGATGCTCTTCAATACATCACTTGAAGTTTCATGATATCTCCTATACATACATACACATCACTTGTTGCAATACTTATTTGTAAGTAAAACCAAAATTATCCTAGATAGCAATATTGTAAAACACTGGGTAATAGATAATACATATATCTTCCTCATTTAAGGCTCCAATGATCGTCTCGGAAAATCATGTTCATCTTCCGTCTGTAGGCAATCTTCAATCATAACCCACAGTAACTATTATACATAGACTGTTCAATGACGTACTCTTAACAGACATTGTAAGCGGCAAATGTACAAAAGACGGTGTTGACCAATTCCTGTCCGGGGTGAGCCACGCATTCCACTCCGAAACGATGTCGTGAGGGTAATTTGAAGGCGCATTTCGCCTACACGGTCACCTGCGATGGCTACCCCATGGACAAGCAAGTGTTTTGTCCATTCCAGACAAGTCTGCTACCAATTCAGAGATCGTCGAAGGATTTCAGCCTTCGTTGAACAGGAACCAAGAACATGAAGTGGGTGGTCGCAATAGTCGAGACACCCCTCCACCCACCCCCCTACCTATCATTGAGGTTGAAAACGAATATAAATAAGTATGAATACAACGTGGATATAAAGCCCTTCCATTCTTTACATACATACGCATAAACTTTGACACGAAATTTAAAATTGGTGTAGAAATCTTACCGAAATTGTAGCATTCGAAATGCGAAAATAGACCACAGCATCTACTGCAACCGTAACGGAATCCTTTGAAAGAATCTGAAAAGAATCAACTTTCTCCAATGTTCACTCTGTTAGAGATGACTTCTTCTCCCCGGGATTGTATTAGAAATGCAAAGTACAAATATGATGTGTGATCTCTTCACAAGTCTTATAGCACAACAGCTTTTGAAATCCATAGAAGTCTCGCTGATAAATAGAGAACTATAGAAAGTGGTCGAAAGTTAGAACAGCGAAATAGAAGTTAATTTCCTATCATGGCAGGCGAACGGACAAATTAGCTCAATGAGTTAAGAAACTAAGCAATCGCTTTAAAAAATCTCGAGGAGATAAGGATAAGGATAAGGATAAAGGATAAAGGACGGCGTTACTCAATCCCTTCTGGGATGCGCCAGCGCATTCTACTTCTACGGGATGTCGTGGAGGCGACATGAATGCGTATTTGGCCATACAATGACTTGCGGTGGCCAGCCGATGAACAAGTCAGCGCTTTATCCTTCCCAGACAAGTCTGGTACCAATTCACCGACCCCGGAGGGATGGAAGGCTTGGTTGGCCTGGGCGGGAAATCCGAACCAGAAACCTGGTATCGGGTGCAGGCGACAGTCGCGCCTCCTCCGACTGCGCTACACGCGCCCCGAGGAGATAAAACGCAGAAAAACCATCAGAACTCGCCTCTTGAGGAGGAACATCGAATGAGACCACCCTGAGGTCAATTTTCTTGTACGAGTCGATACAAGGCAGCACGAAGAAGATACCTAAACAAGGAATTCAGTTTAGTGCTCTCCTTCACTCAAGGCAATTCATCTGTGACGCCGCTTCACTTACCAGGGCCTCTTGCGCCTCCTGGCATCAGTCGACCAAGTCGAAAGATAACTGCTCGCTCGTACTCTTGAACAACCTGAAAATAATAGTTAGACTACAGGAATTGCTCAACGCTCTCTCGGTTGTTCCCAAAAAATGGAATACGGTCCGAAACCGGTGGCTTGGGTGAAAACACACGACACTGTCCAACTCTTATAGAAAGACCTACAAGCGTACTACTAAAAAGTATGCTAGCTTGGTCTGTAGTATGACCGTCATGAACAACTTTGCTCCTTTTCTTCTCGTCTGTGAAGCAAACAAGCCGACGAGGGCATAAGATATGAAACCGGTGCAGCTCCAGCAGCTTGGCGAGGACCGCTAATGCGCGCACCTTTTACATGGAAGCTTAGGACCAAGTTGCCAACCCTAGGAAGATAATTTTATCGACTAGCCTAAATGTGCACTGTGCGCAAGCCTGCTACGACACCATCTACACCAATAGACAGGTTCTTTGAATAAAGTTTGCCGTTCTCCACCGCTTTATTGGAAGCACCATGCGTCCTACTTCTACGGAAATCGTGAAAGAATTTTAGATTAGCATTTAATCTCTGCATTGGACGTCTGGTATAATACCTAATCAGGAACCCTGGAAGGATGAAAGGCTTGGATAGACTGGGCGGGGAACGAACTTATGATCAATTGTTGGCACCACGTAAGGCCGTACCTCCCGCCGACTGCGTCATCATCAGACTTTTCAAATAAACTTCATGCTACCTCCATTTATGAGCGTAGTTCTCTGACACATTCGGGAAAGACTTAGACTCTCGTATTTACCCAAAATTGATCCAGGTCCTGAGCCATGCCCAGCTCATCAAGTTCTGAGTTGGCCCCAAGTCAATGTATGGACTTAATGCGCTTTAAAATTTCTTCCAATATCCCGTAGAAATAGGGCGCATGGTGCTTCCCATTAAAAGGTTGGTAAACTTCAAACGTTTATTCGAAGAAGCCTTTCATACCACTGGGTTCATCCGATGTGGTTCCAGAATCATCTGGAAGGAATGAAACACTAACTTGTCCATGGGCTGGTCACCACAAATCAGTGTAAGGCCAACTGCGAATTCAAATGGATTGAACGAAATCATGTAAAACAATTCGAGGCGCATCCCACAAAGGGACTGATTAACGCCGAACTTCAACCAATATCCTTATCGTGTTTAAATCGGGCGAGAGTTGGAGAAGATGAAGCTCTCGAGTATACACAGAACAGGTTCAATGTTTGGGCTCGCTCAGGACCACCAAGTCATCAGTTCTGGCCAGGGAATCGCTTCCAGATTCATCTGCGAAGAGGTGGAACACAGCGATCGGCATACCAACGGTTGTCGTTAAACAGGCAAAATATGCATTTAAATTGACTCCACCACATTAGACAGAAGTAGTACGAAATAGGGATAGCAGCATGAAGTTGCTCCCCAGACATTGCAGCTGAGCTAGTTGTCTTCCGTTGTCCCTCGGGTCGTCCAAGTAGCTTGTTCCGACTGGAATTAGAAGCCCGTGAGAGCAATGATTGTCCGCCAAGCTCTATATCATAAAAGAATTCTGCAGGCCGCACGATTGGAGATTCCTTAGAGAGCTCTCCTTCTTGCATGAGACTAACGCTGGAAATGGAGCACCGGATCGTCGACGATGTTTGGGGAAAAGTTTCCTATACCTCCCCTATCACAGCAAATTAAAGGGCCTGACGTCTTTTAGAGCTCATGACAGATCAGAAAACTTTAGGCTTGTGTTCCGAAAATAAAGTGAAGCATTCATTGTCACTAAAGCGTTTCTTCAGCAACACAGCAAAGAGAGGACATTATCGCCTCACGAGCTACAAGAACTACGAAATAAAACCTGTTACTCTGTGCAGTTCTCCAATATTTATATGGAGGAAGTCTAATATATGCAGCTTCGAAAAACTTAATGGAACTAAAAGGTTAGAATGTAGCAAAAGCGACACCATTTAAAACAGAATTTATTGACACGTTGACGAAGAAGGCAGCTGAATCCTACTCAGAGTAGCACCTTCTGCTCAAACAATGGCCTTCAGGCAGAATGAATAACACGGCAATTCTCGCAGCGCTGCAGTCTTTCAAAACACAAAATAGCAGAATACCTCATGCCTATACCTAATACCTATCTGGAGAAGACTGGTTTTGCATTATGCTTATTCCCTCTCAGTGATGGTACAAATAGCCCACACAGAGCTGCCCTTTTAAGCTATAATGTACACGCTGTTGTGCTAAACGATTTCGTTTTAGAAGTTGCACTAATTCTGCTGACATTATGAAAGAAGGGAAGTGGACCCCTCTTTATACTTGTAGCAGAATTGTCATTAGGACAGAACGGCGCTTTGAACGATACTAACAAGAAACCCTAACGAGCTCGCAACTAGTGCTTCAAATTCCGTAAATTCTGCTTCATCCTAATCCTCCTCAAAGCGGCTGTCCGATGTGAAAATAGCAATGGTGGTAAACAGTGTACGACAACTCAGACCTTATTTTTATTCATTAAAGCCAGCTGAAGAACGTAACCTTCAAAGATACAACTGAAAAACTCGCTGTTTAACCATATCTTATGGCAATACATATCATGTGATGCCAAAACTTTGATTGGCTTCCGATCATAACAACGGAGAGCTTTCCAATCCCTGTAGTTAACTTGCAACATCACATGTATTTCTAAAATCTAAACGTTTGTTTATCTCTGTCACTGAAGTTCCTGCGAGTATTTCTCCAATTTTATCAGCATTAGTTAGTCATGAACAAGGCGGTTATTTGGCCGCAAATTGGTCTCCTGGTTCACACGTTTCCTACATGCAGTTGCTGTCAAACATAGAAAGAAATTATTTAAAATTTTCTAAAAAACTCGAGCCAACAATGTTAGTATAATAACAAATGATAATGATAATAGCCGAGTAGTAAATGATAATAACCTAATTTTTCTCACTGCAAGAACCATACCGCAATAAAGTGCAGTAAATAAAGAAAAGAATGCAAAAGAAGCGCCTACCTTTATACATAAGCAGGCGGATAGTGGAAGTGTAACGGCAACAAATATATACGACAATATCGTTAGTATCCAACTGCAGACGGTGAACTCGACAACGGCATTGGCTGAAACAAATTGTATCAGTTTTAAGGGATTTCTTATACGCGTACATACACCTTTTTGAAATTGGGAATAACGTGAGGTTTTCAGGAATTACCGGCATGTAATGCAACCAAAAACAGGTTCGAAATTTTTTTAGGTGTAGAGGCCTTTTTTAGCTCCAGCGGAGGGAGCTCTGACACGAAAAGGGTACAGAATAAGGAAAATTAAATAAATAAAATTCTCGGATCTATCCTCTTCGGGACCATGGATATATGGCTAGTAACTTTTTTAAACCATATAAATAGGAATAGAAGCAGGATATCACTATAAAATATACAATATCGACAAAAATGGCGTTAGTCAATTACCAAAATAAAAAAAAGAATAAAGTTTCGACGTTTGTCCCACTGTTTCTTCAATAGAATGGTACCCCCACTGCCCACAAACTATGGAGGCATGAGGTCATTGTCTTGAGCAAATAAATGGGTAAACGCATGCAATCAGAGAAATGAAACTTACCCAGCCAAGAGCTACACTCTCTGGCCACACATGCTCAGGTGAGGTTCAAGCGCGACTATGTACCCCAACATTCATGGTTGGAGGGTTCTAACTCACACAAACGTCTTGGCGGGCGGCTCCTTCTACTTGCTATGTTAACAGCGTCTGTAAGCCTTGGCTTCACTGAAGATAAAATGGGAAAAATCGTCCACTATTGCAGCTTAGGGCAGCGAAGAAATGCGAACACGATCAACATTCATTTGGGAACTCCTGACCCTGTTCTGGGTTTTGACTCCGACCATTCGCTCCTCATGGGTTAAATTCCTTGGGGAATGGATCAGCCTTTCATGATAACACTACAGGGATCATTCTTCTGCATGTCTATGACGTTTAAGTACAAGTGTAACATTCTCGCATCAACCCCGACACTTACTACAGGTGAACTAAAAATAAAAAAGTATACTAAATTTTTTCGAACAAAAATTATTCTGATCGTCTTGGAGAGCGTCCAGCCTCATGTGCAAGAAACTTTTTCGATTTGAAAGAGTCTGACTTTGACTCTTTGACTTCATAAGCATGAAGCTGGTCTAGAGCAGTGTTCAATTTGACATGCAATTTTTTTACAATTCACAGGAAGTAGGAGGAAATCGTAAAAACGGAGGGAAGCTAGCCGTAGGGATGATAATAAGTGCTGAAGTGAAATATGAGTCTACATATATAGAGGCGTCTGTTTGTTATTTAACTGTACCATATTTGACGGCTCTACATACGTAACCTAACTGTTAGCAATCGAAAAAATGCAGTATATAGTCAAAAACCCACAGCGCTCAAGAAATGGGAACATTTTAGCTTTTGCAGCTTAAAAATGTATGCCCTTTCTAGAAGTCATGAACTCATCAATTACGTAAAGAAAAACTCCTAGCCGGAATTTGTCTTCGAGCTTCTATGTCCAAAGACCGTGTTTTTGCGAAGTATTTTTGCATCTGCATAATACACTCTTGCACCGAAAGCAACAAAAGTGACGCCGGATGGGTACACGCTATGAGCCTAATTCTTGCCCAAATACAAAAATAGCTTAGTAGCTGCTACACTGTACAGTATATCAGTCCTCTTCTTTAAGGGCTTTCTTGACATATCGTCCTTCCATTGTGAATCTAATGTCACTTCTTAAGACCATCTGAATTATTCTGAATAGCAAGTCAGCGATAGCAAGTCTTTGCTGTTGCGACGTAGAAGCAGGAGCTATTACAGCCCAAAACCGGATTTTATGTCTAATACGAAAGCTCTATGCTAAAATCATTAAATGGAAATCGAACTTAGGAGAGGAGATAATTTGTATTTAGTCAGATTTCTTCTAAAATCGGGTAGATCTTTTTTATATCTCACAGTCTGTGATTTCTAACAAGCTAAAATGCACGCTGTCCCTTCTAATTTAGAAAGAAATACAGCATTGGTTTACAAGGCCTACATCAGCAAGTTCTCCAATTAAAGGAAAAATCCCTTTCAGAGTTTGAAACTCGAGCTGCAACACAAGTCGAATTTTCTGCGAACCGAGATCTAAAATCCAAGTCTTAGTCGAGTTTTCAGGAAGACTAACTTCGGCACGAGCCTCCAACTAATTGAGAATTTTACAGAAAGCAGGACGTCCACTAGTAAAAATTTACAAACTTTCACGAAACAAAAAAACTTGACAAAAAATTCTCCACCAGACAGGCCAATACCTGGATGCAGTATTTGGATCTGAAGCTGAGCAGAACTGCACTGGAACAACACCAAGTTACTTTTAATCCTTCTCTGAATCATTTGACCTGATAGCGAACACAGTTCGCACGCCCTTCTCAGAAACTTTACCGCACTGTATGTACAGGGTGCGGCAATATTACCCGTGCACCTGAACATTTTAAAATTTTTCGTTTTTTTCCGAAATTTTTTCTGCTTTACTCGCCTGAGATATATTGACTGAACACTGTGGAATCCATACGTATTTGAGTTCAAAAGGGTTAGGCATCGGCGGATGAAGAAGAGGGGAATGGGGAGATGTAAAAGGTTGCTGCAAGGATTCACGGTGGCACACGCCGGAGACATCCTCTTTAGCGATTAAAAGATTTTCACGTTGGATCTAGCCTTCAACTCCCAAAAGGAAAGGATTACTGGGGACTCGCTTGCTGATGCTACAGCCAAAGGACGACTTCAGGAAAGCCCAAAAAAGCCTCAATCCATTATGATTCGGGGAGGAGTCACATCTTCAGTAAAAACTCCACTTGTTTTCGTCGAAACTGGCGTGAAAATCAACGCAGCGCTTTACAAGGATATCTTTGAAAAAGTTCTCAAGCGTGGACCGATTCCCACTTCGGAGAAGCCTACTGGTGCTTTGAACAAGATTTTGATCCGACACACAAAGCGAAGGTGGCCCGGTGGTGCGCCGAGCAGCTACCTGACTTCATCACACACGACGAATGGCGCTCCAGTTCTCCGGATCTTAACCCGACGGATTATTCTGTGGGGTCTTAGAGAAAAAGCCTGCTCTACCAGGCATCCAAATTTGGACTCTCTCAAAGAAGCGCTTTTGAAATCCTGGGACGAAATTGATGAACCGTATCTGCGTGCCACATGCGAAGCGTTTGTCGAGTGTCTGAAGGATTGTGTGAAGGCTGAAGGCGATCATTTTGAAAACTATTAGTATGCTTTGAATTCCCATGGTTGTAGAAGATAAATTTGATAGCTAGAATTGATCTGTGAAGTTTGATTTCAAAATGCCATTGGATTTTTGGTGCACGGGTAATTTTGCCGCACCCTGTACTTCCATAGCAACCGCTGAGAAAATGCGACGGAAAAATTGGTCTATGCAATCCTTCCAACAGGTAAGCCTAAGGAGCTCCATTTTTCAGACAGGTCTCTGCCAACTTCCGCTGGTTTCGAAGATCGAGCAAGTTGGGTGCGAGTTCCCACGAGTATGGAGCGACGCTTGCGTCCCTCACAGCGAGGCTACGGTGTGCATTTGCTGCCTCCTTCAGGAGAGTAGAGCTCCCACCATCAGCAAGTTGCGAGAGCTATTTAAGGAAATGATATGGTGATACGTCATCGGTCTGCTTCTTTCTGTTCACCCATTTCGTGACATCGTTTCGGGCGCATTTGCAAACGAGCTACGTTTTTCCTGACAGCTGGAAATGAAATTGCAGCATGCATCTTGCCGTTTCACTGGAAAGGCTTTCATCAGCGATCTTGGCTTAGCAAAATGTACCAGCTACTCCGTCTACTGCAGACGTTTCGTCAGTAATGGCGTGACTTTCTTTCTATTAAAGAAACGCTCGAATGGAATATAAGACCTAGTTGGAGGGTGTAGGAGTAATGGTTTCATGGCATTCTAGGGATACTTTTTGAAGCATGTATTAGATAATAAATGGCTAGGGGCCTCGAACGCTATCGCTGCTTGAGCTGCAATTGCGTGCGAGGCCCTTAGCCATTTATTATTTACAGACGTGTGTCTCCTTCACCAAGACCCCTTCAAAGGTTTCACACTAAAAATCGTTTTTCTAAATAATTGCGCAAAATAGGCATACATAGCAGCCTTCCATTTTGACCGAAAAAATCCTTCCGGTCAATAACTAGCTTGAATGCAAATCAATAAGAACATATTTTTCTGAGAGCGACTACGTTACTGTTATGTAAAACATGGGGGACATAGACGACAGGAGGCTTCTATTCACCCGTCCTCAAATTGAGTCCACACTCAGCTCTCCTCGACCTCTACCAATCCGTTCGTTCCTACTAGATTAAGGAACTGGCGCCAACCTCTTCCTCCAACTTACAACGCTTTGTTTCCAAGAGTTGAGCTCCTCTGCACAGCCCAAGTACGAAATCGATGTGTTGCCGCAATCTTAGGTGTAAGTCGAACGTGTGGTGCCGAAACACTAACCCATGCCTCCCTTCGTTCTTTACAAATTCTTGCAACAACAAAAAACAGATGACATACGCTTCAGAAATGGCTCTTACTTGATACTACTGGCTTATCAGCCAAATTTGTCCACTAGTCCCCGACTAATTCAGGGACGTCAATTAAACGAGCAACTGGCAAGCGTTCGGCTACTGCAGCAGGATAAGCGCTCCATTTAATTGAAGCCACTGCGAAAATAATCTCCTTTTCTGACGCGACACACGTATACACTCTGCTCGATAACAAACTCCCCTAATCTTCTTGTTTTTTCCTGCAAAGACCGACTACAACAAATTATGCGCGCCCCTTGCCACTTACGGATTCTAGGTAATTGCTCGAAGAAAGCTCTTAACAAAGGCGTTGGCTTGACGTCTGAGTGATTTCTTACATCCAGCAGACGTTGATAAGGCAAGGCGAAAACGTCGAGATAAGCAGCGCTGGTACTGCAGTGGGGAACACCCATTCAACAACCCAAAGAATACGTGTTCCTGTTCTTCGCAAAGGTGTAGATCATAATCCTCGAAACTTTGTATGCTTAATAGCTTGAGGACTACTTCTGCAATAGCTTCAAAAAGAATCTGGAGAATGCTCCAACACAACCATCCTCTATGCACGTGCCGTGCTCATCCGTGCTTTACCTTTTTCAGAAAAGTCCGGAAGCAATTCATCGATCTAGAACGAACAGTATGGAGCTTGATGGGGAGCGACGTCGTCAGATTTATGCGCATAATGCTGCCTAACATTGCCAAAAACAGAAAAAAAATAGTAAATATTAAAACTAAAAATAAAACCAACAATGGAGTGTGGCTGAAGTCAAAATCAAAAAATCTCTGCCAGTACTAGATTACACCTATATGCAGTGGGACAGGTAAGAGAGCAAAGAATTTTAAGTTTTTAAACTGAACAGTATAACAGGAACAAAACGCTATCACAGATTGGTCAACTACAACAACATTTAAAAACTTCAACAAGCCATAGCTATACTCCAAACATGTGATCATCATATCGTTGTATGTACAAAGAAGCAAGTTCAGTTCCGTGAGAGTTCTATTAGTTAAAAAGTTTGCTTTAAGTTTCGACATTGCAACTGGTACTCGCAGTTTGAGCTTTCCTCTGAGCTTTCCTCGTCAGCTCCCCGTCCAGGAATTCTCCTGCGTCGTTGATTAACTAGATCAACGATGAGATTTATCGTTTAATAGTGGGATGGCTTCTATGTACAGGCAATAACAAATTACAAGACAGACGGTCTAAGCCCGCACGGAAGGACAGATTGTTCGGTTCAACCCAGTGTCATTTTGGTCATTTTGTTCGGATCTTTCTTAGGCTCCGTTTGTTTTGTTTGAGTTTAGCCTATGCCTAGTCTCCTCTTGCCCCGTTGTTCACTTGTTGAATGGCCAAGAATATACAGATAGGATCAATGAAGATGCGATTTTGAGGGAGGGAGGTATTGCCCGTTAGAAAGTTCGACACCGGTGTCGCGATGCTGCCCATACGCTCCAGCTTCCCAAGCTGACTCCCAGGCGCGCAAGTGAATGAGGGAGCGAAGGGCACGGTGTGGCTCGGTCTTCCAGGCTTCGCCAAGCACTACAGCGCTCGTTCGGCCAACGCGACGACTTGCGCGCCGGCCGGCGCTCGTCTCCCCCGCGACATCTGTGACGCCAATTGATCGACCCCGAGGGAACAGAAGACGTCGCTACTCCAGGAATCGGATCCCATATGACAGTCAACCGGCGACGTCATCGCCCTTTTTGGAGGCATATGCGAGAGGACCCGTCGGCGATAGAGGCCTGAATTCGCAGAAGGCATCTCTCGCTGAGTCGATGGCAAGCGTGTTCACTTGAAATTTCAGTTGAACCCTCTTTTTCCTTGACGCGATTTCACGCTGTCTTGTTTTCTGTGTTTTCTCAAGAAAACTAAGGTAGGTTTGTACTGGTAGTAATGGGGCTATCATAGAAGTTCTGCTGACGAAAGCGTTAGACCAACCATATGGACTGTTTGCACTACAAAAGCTGGTCTATTCCTCAATTCGCCTATTATCGAGCCCTAAGGATTTGAGCGACAAAAGAATCTGCTTCAGAAACGGAGCCTCCCGACTAGACCGCTCGGCATGGAGCAATCGACCGACAAGAGGAACCGATTTATTGTGCATTCCTAGGCAATTTTAGGCTCGATTCCCCAACACAAAATTGAGCATCATTTCCACAAAGAAGATTGTTGAAGCACCGTGATCGATGAGCACATTCGCTTATCACTTTGCTGCAAAAACCTATCCGCGCGATATTTTTTTAAATTTGATTTTTTGCATATGCTATTCAAACTACTCTACTATAAGGAGAAAATGGACACGGTAACAGAAATTTTCATGTGAGAGGCAATAGGGACATCTTCTAGTACTTTCTACCTGCCCCCGCCCTCTCGAAAACTGCTGATAAATACGACTGAAGCACAGTAGGGCAATATTCAACACCAATATGAATACGTTCCTCGTAACTGGACAGACAGGCCGCAGTCATGCCGACAATCTGCTTTAGAAGAACTTGTTATAGCATATACATACTGCGAGAAGCTCTCCTATTTTGGCCTGCTAAAACGGCAAGAATAGTAATACTCCGAAAATTCCAAATGTTCCTAAGAGTAACTAACAGGTGAAGCAATTTCCCCCACTGAGCTGCGAAATAGGATAGTGTATGGCGATGCGCTTTAACCAACCCGCCGATTGCGCCCTGCGCTTCACACCAGCGGCTAATTGCGGATGCACCACGAGTGCGTGTTTTAGTTATATAATGATCATCAGTTACCAGATTACGCAGTTCAGCCGGCGCGGCTTGCAGAGCTTGGTCCACACGGTCTCAACGTTCTCATTATGCCAGGAGTGGCCGCTTATGAATAATACTGCTCCATCATAATCTACATTGCATGCACAGGTAGTGTTTCACATTGGACTGCGTGTAGTCTGGTCATTGCAAGTCATTAGAGTCTGAGATCACGTCTGATATTAATTTGCTGATTTCAATTGGATGAAGGGCACTGTTTCCTTAGGCGTGAGTTGAACCTGACCTCCGGAGTGGCGGTGAGCTTTTCCGTTGCAATTTTTACAGGATGTAGGGTCCAACGTGGGGAGTCCAAAACCATAGTTACTTTTTTCGGAATGCTCTTCTGTGGTCGAAAAAAAAAAAACGTGTGGACGCGTGAGCGTGAAGTCCATGGCGCCCTGCTGCCACCCAGCTCGATGTGGTGGGTTGGCGTAGTGGTACCGGGGTCGCCTCTCGGGTGCAACGAGCGGGTTTGATGGTTCCGTCTCCGGTGTTGCCAACGTTTTTGCAGACATCGGACCATAATATTATTATAGGCTTGCGTGTTCACAGGAGTCGATTTGTACACGATTAATGCTTTTAATATTTAAAGCTAGCCTTTTTGGGTTTTCATTTGAGTTACCTCGCAATGGATCGATAGGCTGATGATTACCCGGGCCCTTCTCTACGCCTACCGATTGTGCCTTCAACGAAGAAGAAGTAGTGATGCCTTGTCAGGGAGGGAAAGATTGTTCTTCGCTTGAGTTTGTAAGATGCTGCTGGTGGAATAAGCGATTATGTTTTAAATGTTTCATAGTTCTATATCATAACTGCTGATTATCATTGTCAACAAAAAACACAGTTACTTCATGTGAGCAAGAAAAAATTTTATGTTTACGATTCAATAATAGAATGATACAGTGCAAATACGATCCATTTAGAGGTAACCCAAATAAAAGCCCAAAAAGGCTGGCTTTAAATACTAAAAGCACTAAGCACTCGTGTACAATCTGACTCCGGTGATCACGCAAACCCATAATAATATTATGGTCTGATGTGTGCAAAAACATTGGCGACACCGGAGACCGAACCATTAAACCCACTCTGCGCCGAGAGTCGACCCCGCCACCACTACGCCAACCGACCACATCGGGCTGGGTGGCAGCAGGGCGCCATGAACTTTGCGCTCACGCGTCCACGCGGTTTTTTTTTCGACCGCAGAAGAGCATTCCGAAAAAACTACTATGGTTTTGGACTCCCACATGGGACCCTACATCCTGTAAGAATTGCATCGCAAAAGCTCACCGCCACTCGGAAGGCTCTCCTTGTGAGATCGACTTGGCGAGAACTCGGGAACAGGCGCTTCCTGGTGGAGTTGCTCACACGAGCGTCCTCACTCAGGTTGAAACCCAGTTACACCTCGACGTAGTGAGCTGCAATTTGTTCCGAAACCGAAGTAGGTGAAATTAACTTTAACAGTATGTTCAACGGTTTCCGTAGCACTTCCTCCTAATGAACCCTGCCAAGTGAAGCTGAGAAAACGGCAAAATCCAATGTGAGGTGTCTAAAAATAAAAATAAAACGCCCATGACAATCTGCCAAAGTGATTTTAGGGATTTTTCAAAAATTAAGGATTGCAAGTAAGCCTTCTGCTCGCTGTTGTGTGATGACAGCATCCACATCGCCTTGTTGCGATGCTTCGAGTCCACTAACCGGACCCCTGGGAATTGACTATAAATCGCCGTCCTCTCGGTAATGGCGGCAAATGGCGCAGCATTTTTCTACCGTTCCTGCTCCTGACAAATGTGCACACCACTCTCTTTCTGTTCTGCAAAGAATTGCTTGCAATCGTGTGCAGGGCTGCCGTATTAGCCGCCGAAGCTATGGAGAACTTGCGGACGAACCGCCAACGAAACTCTGCAAATAGCAGCAGGGAAGTCGGCGACAGTTTGTGCCTCCCACCACACTTTTTTGGTCTCTCTTCTATTCTCGTATGCCTGGACCATCACTTTTCCCAGGCATCACTGAGCGCAGCGTCGTCCATGTGCGCGTCCCATCCTTCTAATGTGCACTATCTTGGACAACGCTACATACACGTGGTTGACCGCAGTGAAATGCCGAATATTAAATGAAGGATAGGGAAAGAGGACGTCGTTAATCGACCCCTTCACGGGATGCGCCGTGTATTTTCCTTCTGGCATCGTGGAGGCGACTTTAAAAGGTACCTAGTAACTTTTGAAGCAAACAACTTCAACTTACAACAACTTATTGATGAATTACTAACACAACATCGAACACATGGAGTTTAAAAGCGTTCAACTTGATTGCCTTTCCGATGAATGCAGTTCCGAAGACGTTTAAGAAACGCATTGGCGGTTTGCCGCAGGTAGTCGTTGTCTATTTCGTCCCAGGCTTTGAAGAGGGACGCCTTGAGAAAAGCTAAACTGTTGTGTCCGGTAGTGCATGCCTTCTTCTTCAAAACCGCCTCAATGGAGTAGTAGGGTTGAGATTAGGGGAGTTATGTGGCCAATTTTCTGCCGCGAGGAAAGCCGCCAAGTTGTTTCGACACCACTCCTGCACAACTCCTCCCTTATGAGCAGGAGCTCCGGCTTGGTGGGACACGCACGGTTTTTCTCCAAAATGAGTACTGACGGAACCAGATACTTCTTGAAAACATCCTCCAGATAGATTTGCATGATGATTTTGACTCTTAAATTCATAAAGGTCACGGCGCCTCTCCGTCACTTGTGATGAAGGAGCACACCATGGTTTTGGCTGGCTGAGCCTTCCTCGTGACAAGTCCGCCACTCCTAATGGCACCGCTGAGATCAGGTGCAATCACTCTATCGTTCTGATGATTTTTGGTTTCCTCGAGAAAACGAAGCAAAAGTGCGACACAGCAGCCTCCGACAACCTTCAACTCCCTTTCGTTTATTTGCCTTGGACAGACCGTGGCATTTCTGTAGCTCCTACACTTCAACTTTCCAGGTGCTATGTTTCGCATACTCCACTGCCTTATTCTGCGCTCATTTGCTTTCCTCCTCATCGGCCTCCGTTTCTGTGGACTCTCTTCCGAATTGCTTCCACATTTCTATCTGTAGTCACAGTTAACTGTTGGCCACTTCTTGGAAGGTCCATGTCAGATTCAGTTTCGCGGAATCGAGCCACAGTCCTCCAGATTGTTCGAAGATTGACCTTCAGCAGGTTTGCAATATGCTTCGTAGAGTGTACTGCCCCGCGCAGCTTAATGATTGCGAGCCTTTTTCGGTGAGGAGCATCCATTGCCGTCAGAGTTGAGGCTGTCACCCGGCATTAATTGACTAGCAAGCGCTTGACATCGGTAGGTTAAATGCCAGCAAACTTTCAAAGAAGGTGGTCAGTATTTTTTTTAATTTCCCTGTACAATCACGTCTGTAACGGTGGAATGGAGCGCAGTTGCTGGGGGCCGTAGCGGCGTCTACTCTCCCGGAGGCATTTTATAGTCCACCTACGCTCCACGAAGGCTATGCAGGCTTTCGCTGGCATCAAGATCGCAGTCATAGAACTAGACTAGGAAAATAACACCAGGGTGCTCCTCATCTAAGGCCCCGTTTGTACTTCGACGCCTAGCGACGCGACGCCACGTATAGTGGCCATATTGATTGAGCGACACGATGGATCAATTTGACCACTTTGCATGCCGTCGCGTCGCTCGGCGTCGGAAGTATAAACAGGGCCTAACTAGTAAGCTACATACCCGTGTTGAGATGTTTCGTCTCGACGATGGGGCCCAAGTCCGCTCAGTACCGAAAAATAAGTGTCCCTCCAGGCCAAGCATCGCATTGTGGTCCAGTACTAGTGTACAGCACAGCACAGTACTAGTGTACAGCACGTACTGTGCTACTTCAAATATATTCACAAGGTGATACTCCCCTGAGACACTTAGTGCCTTGCCTTCCAACCACACGTTTGATTCACTCGAGCAGAATCACGAACGCTCCTTTCGTCAAGTTTAGTGAAAATTCGCCAAGCCCGGAGAATTAGAAGACTCGGTTATATTGGGAGGAACCCGTACCAAGAACCTGGAATCGGCTGCGCGCGACAGTCAGTGCTTCTACTGGCTGTTATACCCCACACCCTGAGCATGGTTAACCCCGAAATGAAAGCTACAACACATAATTTCTGACATTCTTCCTCGGTTTTTGTATTCTATGTCAACAGGTACATACAATACGGAGGGTCTTCCTAGCTTCGTATTTCAAATAACGACAATCTCTTTTGGGTTGCGCCACGTATTCTACTTCTACGAGATGTCGTGGAGGCAATTTGATTGTTGCGTATTTGGCCTGTCCACTGACATCGCAAGTCATTGGATAGGCCAAATACCTTCCCACACAGCCTTCACAGGCAAGTCTGGTACAAGTTCACCGATCCCGGTGGGATGGAAGGTAAGATTGGCCTGGCGGAACATCCGAGCTACGAACCTGAAATCGGGTGCATATGACATTCGATACCTCCCTCGTCCAGTTGTGCTACACGTGCCTGCGTATTGTGTTAGAAAGACGCAGAATTCGCCTTGAAATCGTCTTCAGATACCCCGTAAGCTGAAAGCGTGGAGCACAGCATAAAGGCTAACACTTTAGCTTATCTAGGTGATCTAAAGGTCTAAATGGTTGACTTCTCCTACTGCACGTCCACTTCAGTGGATTCTTGCTTTCGTTCTGTATTAATTGCAGCAACCTGACCAATCCGTGAAAGTTTGCGTTCCAGTCGAGTGACGTATCAGCAAAAGTCTCTACTATATCTGGCAGCCCCCCCCCCCCGAACCCCGGTTTTCGTCAGAAAAACAAAGCGACGTTTCGATAAGAGATGCCCCAAGACAAACAGAATTTGACAAATGTGTTTGCGTTCCGACGGCTATTGAGACGACATGTATCCGACATCTCAAAATTGTGAACCCTATTTCCTATACATTCTGCAAGACAAAACGTGACGGGAATCAATCAACTAAGCTTGCAACTCTACCGATCGTTAATAAAGGAGGACAAACGACTAACCATTGCACCTAACCCTTGACAATGAATCACACTCTTCCAAAGTAATCAAAAAATTGGAAACCGTTAGCATAAATCCTTTCTTGAGAAAAAGTTGGTCGAAGGGAAAGAAGAAGGTATTTGCGAATTTATTTCCTCATTTGGCGCGTTTAGCGCAGTTGGAGGAGATGCGGGCTGTCGCGTGCACCCGATACGAGGCTCTTGGTTAGGATTCCCGCCCAGGCCAGTCAAGCCTTCCACCCCTCAGCGGTTGGCGAATTAGAACCAGACTTGTCTGGGAAGGACAAAACGCTAAATTGTTCATCGGCTGGCCACCACAGGTCATATATTTTTATTTATTAGGGGGTTGATTTGCTCGCTTTCGTTCTGGAAATTTCAGTGTACAAGATGCACCACACACTGGTCGTACAGTCAATGCTGATGACGAAAAAAAATTAGGGTGGGCCAAAAGTAATGAGACAAATTCAACAAATTTCTTTATCTCTTTATAGCTTAACAGGGGGATTACAACTCAACGGTGCTGAGGAATGTATTCGCCATTAAGGTCAATGACTCTGCTGCCACCGAGCCAGTTCTTGATCTCATCCTTCCAGAACTGCTTAGGCCTGGCGCTGATCCACTGCTCGTTATGGTTGTCGAGATCTGCTTGGGTCCTTGTGTCCTTTCCGACCACGAAGTCCTATAGGCTCAGGCTCAAAAGTAGTGGTGGTCGCATGGAGAGATGTCCGGCGAATACGTTGGGTGAGGCATGTGAACACGTAGCCCGGCTGAGCAAGCATATCCGTGGTCACCTTTGCTCGATGGGATGCGGCGTTGTCGAAGAGGATGACCTTCTTGAAACTCTGCGACCGAATAAGTGCGAGTCGCCGGTCCACCTCTTCTATTTCGTTCACCACAGCCTTGGAGTCCATCGTCGTGCTTTTGGAAAACAGCTCCCAGTATATCAATCAATGGGTGCAGACTCAAAAGCTCAGAAGGTGCTTCTCGCCGTGAACATCCCGCCGAACGAAGGTCGACAACAGATCACCAGGCCTTGCCCAAACTTGCTGCTTGGCAGGATTAAGGTAGAAGACGTACTTCTCATCTTGCGTGACTATTGAGACCGTGCTCCTCGGGGTTGGGAATTGGGCGAGATTTGTGCGACACAGGTCATCTCGTTAGACCGGGTTTCGGCATGAGACAGACTGGGGTTTTAGCATGCTTTTGGAAGGGGCGAAAGTGGTCAGTTCTCAGGTGGCCTTCATTAAGCAGCAAATAAACATACAAATACGAAAAGCACGAAAATTCCAGTCACGACATATATGGGTACGGCATGGAGAGTCTCATTACTTTTGCCCCCCCCCCCCTCCCTAATATTTCCAAATACGCACTGAAATCGCCTCCACGATATCCCATAGAAGTAGAAAGCATGACATATCCCAAAAGAGTTTGAGTAACGCCGTCATTTATCCTTTATCTTTATTTCCTTGATTAATAGCGCGTTCGGCTAGTGGGCGGATCCCACAATTTTAAGTTCAATTTGGGCTCCGATCAAGCAACTATATTCTCCTAAGCGAGCCGTAATTTGGTTAGCGAGTGTTAAAATATGGTCCCCTTTATCAGTTAGGACAGAAACCTGTTTCAAAGGCGAAATGCTGCTTCAAGGTGCTCCAATACTTAAAAACTCGGAGGCATGGCGGATAACTGGGATTAAAATTAACCGTTGTCCTTCTCTTTTAGTCACTTGTGGTCCTAGATGCTAGCAGCCAGCATTTTATTGCATTTTTTAACAGAGTACTGATGCCAATTTACTTAGGCCAGACGGACTGTGCTCAAGGCTGGCGCAGAATCAAAGCCAAATTGCTTCACGTGCGTGACTGGCACCTTCCGCCTCTTTTAACTCGGCTTTGCCGAATATCTCTTTGTTCACGTAAGCAAGGTAACGTTGTGAAAGCCTGAAGAAGTGTGTGAAGCAATAACGAAGCTAAAAAATTGGAGGTGTTCTTTAGCTGAAGCGAAGGTATTCATAACCCACTCCCAAACGTTTTTACGATACCTTTTCTTACATATGCAGTGCAAATCTGTATCCTAGACGACAGGGTGTAGGCGAGATATGCCTACTTAACCCAATTTCTTTTTGTCAAGATAACTGAATAGCCGCGACCATTCACTTGAATCGTCATGAATAGAAGGTTAAAGCCGAAGCGATTTTTCACGCGTTTACGGTTCGCCCCCGCTAACCCGCTGATTCGCGTGCTCCAGCCGTCATCAAGAGGACGAGTTGTGACTGAAATCCGATTTCGCTGAGGCTCTGCACGCTTCACGCTCGACACTCATAACACTTCACAGCAGGGCTGCTTCCGAATGCGTCGATGCGTCGTGAAACTTGAAACACGAGGGAATCCGTGGGAAAATCGGGCTTAGGTTCGCTCGTCTCATGGCAGCAGAGCTGCAAGTGCAAGCGCCAGTCCACGAAGCAATCATCGGGACAGCTTAGAGCAGACCGACGTGTACTCGCTGCGCGTGGAAGCGATTTTTGGACGAGACCACGGGGAGCAGCGCTTTTCGATTTCCGATTTCCGCCGTGGAAGGGCGCTATCCTCACGACCGGTGTCCCAGAGATGAATTCACATGGAATGTTGGTGCAAGTCCCAGCTCGATGTCACGGCTTCAACAAGTGGTACTGCACAGTGAAGGTTCCGAACTCGAACTCAGCAAAAAAACCGAAGAGTTCACATTTGTATCGATAAATGGCAGCCACAGGAACCTACTGGAAGCCCTGAACAGAACAAAGCGGAGAGAACTAACATTAGCTGTCAGCCGTTTGACAAGCAAGGCAGCATACTTCCGTCAGCAAGTCAGTTTCTTCTTTACGTATCATTATCAAGAAAATCCGCTCCAAGACGGAAAGCCTCCATCCTCGTTTGGAACTTGTCGAACTCATTGCACGGACTTCTTGGGGGAAACAAAAACTCGAGCAGTCCTCTAGACTAAACGGGGGCAAATTTCCAAGGATTGGCGCGAAGAAGGTGCATGGAGCCAACTTGGTGGGGTCTAGGTCGATACACCGTCTGGAAGCTCTCCTTACCTGGATACCCGTTACCATATTGTACCCGCTGTCTGCAATCAATAAGCATGAGAACAATGGGACATTACCCCACAACTCATTTAATAAAAGTGAAAACTGCGGAACGCGGCAGCTACAAAATTTAGCTAGAAAACACAGTTTAATAAACCAGAGCATAAAACCCGAGCCATAATTGCCGTATTATAATGGATGGCTTATTAACTGGCCAAAAAACGTTTAAAAAATATTGCATCTGAAAACATGGCACTTATTTTATCGCTGGCATTCTTCCTCGAGCAGCTTCATCATGCTTGTCTTCTCGTCATATGACTGTTCCTTCGTCCTATTTCAGCAAAGTGCAAACGTATGAAATGAAAGAGCACAATGATGAAAACACTGACAGCATACGTGACTTGCGTACGGCTTATGGGAGGTGAAGCTCGATCGTGATATACCTGTCAACTACATATGTATCGCAGTTGCGGAAGGTCCTTTCATTTAATACCAGAAGCTTCGCCTATTAAGTAAAGCAGAGCAAGCTCACATACAAATGTGAATTGTAGCGGTAAAGCGCTCCTTTTTAAAATCTAAATGAAGGGAAATAAAGTAAGGGCGAGGAGTAAATCAGCGAAGTGGTTTCCTCCTCTGCGGCCTAAACGCCAACTACCCTTTATGGAACTTCTAATTCGTTCTAATTCAGCTCGCTTGTAACGTGGGATTTATTCGTTTTGCCATCTTTGTGCAAAAGAGAACATTTTGTGGAACATAGACACAAGCCTTTTAATAACGGGAAATACGCGAGTAGAAGTTGATTTTGCCAGAAAAAAGACAATAGAGATCTAAAAGGCACAAAGAAGTTCGAGCGTTTGAAGACAGTTATGCCCATCTTGAGAGCCATGAGGCAGTATGTGGTAATGAGCAATCACATTTTCAGTACAATAATTCGCCATTGTTACGTAAAAAAGGTTAGAAAACAAATTTAAGCGTAATTATTTTAAATTTTCTGAAAGCAACCACAATTTAAAAGATCTAGACGTACTATCGACGATTCGGGTCGGCGGATTCCGTCCAGATGTTGTTTTTCGCGGAAATGAACTTTCCATTTCCATGACGGCCGTGTCGGTTTTCAGGAGCACATGTGATAACGAATTCTGGAATGCGATGACATATACGGCACGAGTATGGATTTTTGCGGCAAATTACTGACGAGAAGACGGATTACTGCAATAAGACGCTATAGGAGCGATGATCGGACTTGAGCGATAAAAGACGGCGAAGGAGCGAATTCAATGAGAAGTTAGTTATCAGCCTGCTGCGGCATCCATTTCGAATTTGATTTTGAAAGCGGGGCGAATCGTGAAAACAAGCGCCGAAGGCAAACTGACGAACCTCGTTCGGCCAGAATTGGTCACACCACGACACGAGTACGCTACGGCAACCACCTTGGTGGTAGCTAATTCCCTACAAAGCATGGCTGAATAACTCCGGCACGTAGAATGAACGTGCTAACGATGGCGGCTTCTGCATCTGGTTCGCTTCGCCGTTCCGACAGTCACGAGAGGCATAACTTTATCTGCCTTACCCGAGCCTAGTTTTCATTGTCATTGGACGGTTCACCTTTATAGTGCCTACACTGCGTTCATTATTCGCAATTATTAGAGAAATTCGAGCACTAGTATGACTTCAGCAAGCAATTAGACCAACACAAAATGTTTTCCGCAATTGATGCGGATGACGTATAATAAATGCAGAGCCAGCATTTTCAGTTCATCTAAATGGTTGTTACTGCAGAAAGTTTGTCGAATCTAGGTTTGGATGCGGGTGGTGAAGTTTTCCTGAACTGAAATCTGGCACCAAATCAAAGGACGTGGCTTAGGTAGGTGTAACATGAACATATCTGCGACCGTCGTGTTCAAATCTTCATAACTTGTATCTTTCGTTTTAAGCTTTTTTCTTCATTTTGGCCATTAAAAATACATACTTTCGTATTATATTTAGGTCAAATAGTAAACCTATTGCTCGCAACGCGGGGAGTGTTTATCTAATTTGTTTCCCTTCACCACGTTGGCTCACTTTTACAATTAGTCATAGAATATCTTGAAAGAAGAACACGCGCTGTACATAGAATTCTCGACTACAACAACATTTTTCAATATTCATTTGTTTTGCACAAAGTTCGCTTGATGACGTCTTCTGCAGTCCAAGCACTCTCCACTCTGCGCCTGTCTACAGTACACCCTTACGGTCTCCTATCCCAATGCTATCACTCGATCTAGATGACACAATCTTCTATCGTCACCATTAAATGTCGGCTGCCACAGAAGTTAGCACAAAACGCGAAGAAACTAAAGCACAGAGCGTTTCTCGAGATGGCCGTGGGCCGGCAACGATACAAATGATGCGCTGGAGATCATGGAAAGTGGGGAAAAAGACAAATCGACTTGCAACAGATGGAAAAACAGGATTAGTGCATCAGAGGCTTCGCCAGGAAGTTACATAAACCAGTACTGAGCACACTGCTTTATCGATTTCTCTCGTTAGATCCCGACGCTATTGCCTGACACTGTGGTTGGGCGTATCCGCATAGGTCACAGAAATGCACCGCCCCATTCATGGTCGTTGAAGGTATACGTGAAGGGTTTCAAAATCTGACAAGCAACCAGTGACGACAAAATGTGTGCGTGGTGTGTGCATGTCATCGAGCCACCCAGCTTTAGCGGATTAACAGTCAGAAAAGCGAGTTTGTAAGAGCGGACTGAGTTCGTGGAGCGGGATTGTGCGAGTGCGTACTTCTGGTGGCTTCGTCGCTCAAAAGGAGGACCAAATGAACGTGCTCGCTTGGGGGACAAAGCGGCTCGACGGCAAGAAACGTGGCGGAAAGTTAGTTGAAGCAATTAAGCGCGTCGCTCGCTGACCGACCATAAAGCCCTGCCGCGCCAGCAGAGCACAACGAGCTCTCCCCTCCGATGCTCCGTTCCGCCTAATTGTTCGTCATTTGTCTAAAAAACCGCATTTATTAATGGCTGCGGAAACCCAGCCTAATTCTGAACGCATCAGCTTCCTCTGAACAGGGGAGCCGACACGAGCACACGTAGCCTTCGACCAGACTCGCTCCCCCAAGTCACGAATGAGCCATAGAGCTTCGCTCGAGCAGCGAGCACGCGTGCGTGTATATAGAAGAGCGTGTGTGTGTATTAGTGTACGAGAGTGAGCAAAACCGGCAAACAACCCCAACGAATGGATATGCTGACAACAATGCCACTTTACGACGAACTGAAAGCCAAGAAATCACCTCCGACGGCGAGAGCGCTGGGCGTCTGCGTCAAAACATGCCCAGCTTTTCATCAGCTGCGGTTCTTTCTCGCTTTCCCACTAATCGGAAGGCGTTTTCAGCCTCCATCATTCGCGACCTGGCTATTACTTACCCCATCGAACAGTCAGCACAACATCTGTCCGTCGGGCGTGGTGCATTTGCAGGAGGAACGGAACCGAGCATAAATCGCGACGTATTACCCGGTCATCGCCATAAATTGCTCGGTAGGCCGCCGGCTCGTCGTCAGACAGGATTTATGAATAATTCACCGTCAGCTGTCAGACACTGATATGTCTTCTGAAGGACATGGAAGTGTGTGAAGAGCTCTCTGCCTTATTTGATGCTTATTGAGGAGGACCGCTGCTGGACCAAAACGGGATAAGCCCCCAACTAAGACAATGGCCCTCAATCCAGCTTAGAAGCCACTTTGCTGAGCAGATATGTGAGCTTTGCTGCGAAGATTGTTCACGAAGTGTCTTCCAATAAAGAATAACGTGGTACCACATGTGCCCCAATAACCTTTGCTTTTTGACCGTTAATCGTTGGGGATTAGAACAGTGATCGGAAAAATTAGAATACAATTCTCCCGATGAGCTAAGCTTTGCATTTTTTTGGTTGGCTATCCGTGCCTTCCGTAATAAGAAAGGTACGCTATAAAAAACTGGTTCGCTCAATAGTCTCATTCCGAGAATCGAAGTCGGAATCTCGCGCTGAGTGCCTATCTTTAATAGTTTAAAGTGTTTATTCTGTTGTAAGCTGAACGCACTTTTGCATAAAAATTTCTGATTTAACTAGAACTTGACCCAATGACAAAAACGACACGAGAATCTGATCCAATGACGCACGAATTAATTACTTTTGGGTTCAGATTGAGGAGTATTATGAAATAAACAATTGGCAAAATTAAAGCAAAACAAGAAGGGATTTGCCTATTATTATGCGGGTGCTGTCAGTCTTCATTGGCAATGACGAACGACGGTGTGGTGTATGTGCCACACGTTTTAAAGGGTGTCCCCAAATTACGTTCCCACATGTTTGGCCTATCATTTCTCTTGACCTAAGCATCAATAATGTACTGTCTCAGTTTCCCGCGCTAGAGATGTTCACCGTTATCTCAGATGCTAAATATCGAGTTGCTATGCCAGTTAGCTACAAAATGGCACCTTCTCATCCTCTGAGGGTTCCCATCATCACGATGCTTATCAACAGAGCATGGGTGAGCAACATCTCGAAGACGCTCTCGGTGAGTAGGAAACCGTCTCCAACACCATCAAACGATACGAGGAGAGTTAGTTCATTGAACGATCGACCTTGGAGGGAGACCAGCTACTGCAACTTCAACTCAGAATGTCAAACGTGTTCGTCAGCTGGTGCGTAGGGATCCCAAGAGGTCTTTGCGGATGATGGCAAAAGCGATAGAATTAGCAAAACTTCCGTGAGCCGCATTGTCAATGAGAAGTTAGGACTGAGGTCTTACCGCTGCCAGAAGGACCATTCTTCTTCCACACATGATGAAGGATCGTGAATGGAAATGCAAAGCACTCATCCAGCGTCTCGCATCGGCACGCCATTGCGATGTCATGTTTTCAGACGAATTTTTTTTTACTGTCGAAGCAGCGCTGAACTGCCAAAACCACCGTGCGCTTGCCAGAATAGTAGCTGAAACTAACAAAACGGGAAAGATCCATGAACGCTGCGGACATCCAGATTCAGTCATGGTTTGAGCCGCTGTCACCTACGCGGGAAAGTCGCCGTTGTTTTTCATCAGAAAAGAAGAGAAGATGGACTCGAAAATGTACTTGGAAGAAACATAGTAATTACAAGCACTGTAAATACTAGTGTGTTTGGCTTGTACAGAGAACTACGGTGGCAGCAGATGGACATTGTTCCATGATTTCCAGACAAGTCCGATATCAAGTGCATGGGTATCATCCGGGACGAATCAGAAGCTCGGCTGTCCTGGCTGGGACCAGAATCTTGAGTCGATTAGAACTACACTCAAGAGCTGGCGCCTCCACCGACTGCGCTACTCTTGGGTATAGTTCGATCGCGTATTGTATGAATAATTGTATCAGACAAAACTATGAGCAAAGCAGAACTGTCGCCCTCCCCTCTTGCAGCTCTTGCGTGCTCAGCTTCAGCGCGATGCTAATGTCCGGCTGCCCCACTGTATACAAAGCGCTAATCCGCCCTTCTGTCTCTACCTCCTCCCGCTCAGCCCTTCTTGAAAACAGTTTGAGGTGGTAATCACGCGAATATGTTGTCCACTAAGCACACTTCACAACAAGCAAGTCCCTTCAATCGACCATCCGTTATAGTTACCGATTTTTGGCTTAAATTGTCCACTTACGGTGTGAATCGCGTGGATATGTCGAGCGGCAGATAAGCACCACAGCAAATAATCAACATCGACTCGTTATCTTTGGGGAAAGGCTTTAACAAGTAGGCAGACCGGGCCGTTCAGAGTTTTTTGTCAAATTTATTTTCCGGATTCCTTCCCTCGGCTTTTAACCGAACTTGCTCATGCGCTGAACGGCTCAGCGGACAACTTGGCCTGCGTCCACATCATCAAAAAAGATTCCTCAGTTCCTCAAAAGAGCATTGATACATATGCCCCAATGCCAGTGCTGTTCATATTCGGGAATAACGTCTAACACCATGGGGTGTGAGGTCGCTGGGACGAGAATGGAGCGGTTTACGACGTTTCCCCCACCCCTTTATGGGATATGCATGATGCCGTCTACTTCAACATCACGTCGAAGAGGCACTTTAGGCGCGTCTTGTCCTTGCACTATGACCAGCGAAGGTCAGCTTATTGACGATTCAGTGTTGTTTCTGCAACCTTTTCGTGCAAAGCCGCTACATTTATAGGTTTCGGGTTCGGGGCCACAAGTTCCAAATGACAAGGAAGGTCGAAGCACCTACAGAAGGTATTCGATGTATCTCCAATTTTTGCTATAAAATTAGAGAAAATGCACAAAACAAGGTGCCGGTTCAAAAGCGCAACATTACGGTGAAAAGAAAATAATCGAAATACGACGCGAGGATAAGCTTGAGGCTTCAGAAAAGTACGTAAACAAAAGGAATGTTTAAGTAATCGCTACAAAGTTATCGTGCTCCAAGGGCCTGAACCTACGGTCAAAAGGATGGCAGAAAAGACTTCATTATGGTTGTCACAGTCCGATTAACAACTAAAAGAATTGAACGCGACTATAATGAGGCCATCACCTAGTGTTGACATTGTACATCACTATGATGTTCTACTCCACGGAGCACATTAGCCACTCCAATGATTTTGACGTGTATATGTCGGGAATTCAAGGGGACATCAGAGCAGAAGAATGACCTTTCCGAAAGTGTCTCGCCTATAGCATAGGGTACCGTACACGCACTACGGTTAATGCTGGCCATGCTCGGAGGGCTATAGCGAGTTTGCCCCTAGGATTCCTCCGACGGCGGAGTGAGACTATCGATGAAAATGAGAAGCCCAAGCCTGGATTAGCAGATGGAAAGCAAGCTGCTTGCAAAAGCTGAACTCCTCAGTGTCCTAACAAGTCACTGTTCAAGCCAAAAAAAGATGCACTGAATGGGTCCGGAATGAGTCCCGTTGAATTAAAGGCATGGCGCACCCCAAAGGTACACGTGTTTTATTGACCGTTCTCACAGCACCTCGTTCAACCATCTAAGACGATGTTGAAAATTCATGACAGGGATAAGAATAGTCTCTTTGAACTCAGATCCCTCAGATTTTTTCAACGGGTCTTCCTAGTATGATTATTGAAATTTTGAAGTAGATAATTGGCGCTTTGCCGAAATAAGGAATGATAGTGAGCAAGACTGTAGGAACAAAGAACGAGGCTTCAACTTCCATGGGACAACCACTTCTGTGGTCGTGTTAGCAGATGGTCGATGCCCTCTATCCTGTTCACATTTCCGAGTACCAATCATATAAAGGCTATCTAACGTACAACTTCTTCCTTAAGCAGACCCTTGACGTAGTTACAGATGCAGTAGCGAATAGTAGTCTCCACAAGTCAAGCCTAAACTGTAACTGTGTGATGAAGTTAAAAGGACATCCTAGACACGTCATGTGGTCGCGATAGCGAATCTGAAGTTGGAGCTTCGTACCTGGAAAGAGGCCGAGGTACGAAAGCGGGTGGATTTATTCATGGCCTCTCAGCATGGACCCTTTACCCATGCGGCATTCTGGCGCCACTTGGCCGGTTTCATAATGGCAGAATGAGAGCGGGAGGACCTGATCAGTCCGAATGGGGAACGAGCGTTCTACCCCCTGGTCCGCCCGTTCGCCCCAACTCCCTGGGCTTGCTCGAGAGTGCAATGGCTGCCTTACGAGATAGTGGAGACGCAGATATTTGCAACGCCGCTGTTTAAAGGGCGGGGAAAAGAAGGACACTCCGCCAATCCGTATGTGCTACATAAAAATCACGAAAAAAAAAACGCGACGCGACATTTCCGGTCGAAATTCCATGTGAATTAAGTACATTCCTAATTCACTCGCACACCTAACCAGATGGGAACGAAGAATCCGTAGTCATTTTCACCCACAAACACGGCGAGAAAATGGGCGACACATACAGAGAGAATCGGATCATGCATATGAGCATTGGTGCATACCTTGAGCAGCAAGCAGCACATACCAAGGATAAAGTGAAGACTCACGGTAAAACTGATTGTTCTGCGTTTCTTGTGACTTCAGCTTATGGAAACCCGCCCCGAAACATAAAAGGTTGGCAAAAATAACGATAGAGATCAAAATTAAACAGTTCATTGGTGACTATGATTAGGCTCACAACAAAAATATAAAAATCAGTAAAAATTCGTGAATTCACTCTGGAATGCACCACTCATTTTACTTGGTTATGACAACGTAGAGACATCCCGAAATGAATCGAGATCTACAATGTAGTTAAGCCAATCAACATTTCATCGCAGCCATATGACTCCACACCCATGGCCAAAGCATGAAAACGAGCCCAATCAGCTCATGATGAAACGTACGATCGCCTGTAGAGCGGCAAGATACCTCTTGTATCGCCGCGACAGAATACTCGGCTGATGCGGCTGAACTGTCTCAGTTCATACTGACGTATTGAAGCACGTGTGTGGTTTTAGAAATAAGGCGATTTTCTACCCATAAGCTGGGATTATCTCAATCAAAGCTCATGATTGCTTCGTCTGGTCTCCAAATCCTTGAAAAAATCCATGCCATGGAGCATTACAATTGACGAAAAATGGTGGCCAGATGCATTTTTTGGAAAAGGAAATTATAAATTAGTTGGGCAAATAATACACCTCATATTGAAAGTTCGGAAGAATAAACTTCACCGCTTTGCACTTGCAAAGCTTCACTAGATTTCCGAAGATCCATTCACCGAAATACACACTCCCGAAGAGCGCTATAACCGGTACCACACCGGGGAGAAAGCTGTGAAAGTTTCGTGTTCCTTTGTGAACTAAATAGACAAAACCCAGGCCGTTCAAAAACCAGCACTTTTCAGTAGTACATATTTGTCCGGTCAATATCTCTGCGGCAGTCTAAATAGCAGTGGAACAGCATGCTGCCTGGTTCGGATAACAGTTGTTCACTATGAAAGGTCATGGATTTTTGGACTCTGCTAAATACCCATTCTGGGTGTGCCAATCTTTCCGCTTCTAGAAGAAATCGTCGAGTCCTATGCAATGGTTTGTGGTGGACAAGCGACGAATAGGTTAGAATGCTACGCTTTCGAGACTTCTCCGTTTTTGTTCATCGATACTAAAGGGATCGAAGGCACGGGTATCCCGCACGCGTCACGAACTAATCGAGTCACGCGAGATTGGGCCTTCTGGCGACTGCGTCGCCAGCCCCTTCTGACATCTCTAGTTCTAACAAATTAGGCTATTTTACGCTGAAAAAAGTTTGGTCATTATATAAAAACTATGCTCGGTGAAGAAAACGATCTGCAAAACCACGTCGTGAGCCATTTAGCACTTACGAACTTGGACTTTAGGCAAAAATACGGATTAAAAGTGACCGTGCCTATGAACGGAACACATGGCGTATCAATGAGGAACAAGGGAAACTTCACAATTATTCGAAGAATAATTTTTGACGCCGTATCTGAACGCTCTTCAAAATGTGACTTCTGAATCCAAAAAAATACTGCCAAGTAAGCACGAATTTCTCCGTTGTGTATCACAGCTTTCCAGTAATCACCATTCAGCAAAGAACCGGTAACATGCTATCATCATGATTATCGATCTCAATCAGGCAATTCTTCTTCTTCAAAACCAAGAAGCAACCCAACAGATGACGCGTGGGACGGTGGTGAAATCAGCAGAGTAAATGAAAAAGTAAATATGGCGTAATGGAGTATTCGAATATCTGAGCACACGGGTGCCACTCAAGCCCGTTCTTGGTTAGAAACAATTCGTAAAGGATATAGGATGGTGTTACTCAACCCCTTTTGGGATGCGATGTCGTAGAGCCGATATGAGTGCGTATTTGGCCATACAGTGAATGACTTGCGGTGGCCAGCCGATGAAGAAGTCAGCGTTTTATCCTTCCCAGACAAGTCTGGTACCAATTCACCGACCCCGGAGGGATGGAAGGCTTGGTTGCCCCGGGCGGGAAACCAGGAACCTGGTATCGGATACACGCGACAGCGGGCACCTCTTCTGACTGCGCTACACGCGCTCCTACTGAATTTAAAAAGTTCCTGGAGCCAATGTTGTTCAGCCTTTGCTCGTATCGTGCTCTCGAAACTATCGTCACAGCTCTCCAAAAGCGAGAAACTCTAGCTTGTCACCCGGCAGTTCCCTTGTATGTAGTAGTGAAATCTCTGATTGAAAAGCGTGCCAACACGATGTCCGTTATCCCAAGTATTTTTTCCCTAATTTTACACAGAAAGAAACCTGGGGAGAAATCGTATGTAGCTGCCATCTATGGGGAGTGTAAACCATCGATACGCCATACAATAATCCGGATTCCAAGGAAACATGAATAGATGCTTAGCCCAATGGGAAAGACAGTAAAACGGCAAATGCGGCTCGCTTCCCTTCGGATTTTCCCAATATTCTTTTGTTCACTGGACTGCCTTATCGCTTTTTGTTATCACTATTGCTATTCTACATAGATGATCGAATATTTCATCATCTTCGCATGTATGGTGAAATTTCCACACCCGTGCGCTAAAATTCGGTTGAAAACAACAGTTATTTTCAGTGCTTTCATTATCGGTCAGCTTTTAAATAAAGAGAGTGAACTGAGCTCAGAAATTCTCGAAGGGGTAGCGTACTAATTTCCCCTCGGTTGCCGCAACATTCCATTGTAAACAGAACACGCAATGCGCCTACACGTGCTCGCGATGAAGCCAGACTACTGTGTGCGAGGTGCCCCAAAAAGACCAGTCGGCATCGGTCCGTACTTTCTTAGCGACTAATCCCCAGTGGCAGTTACTGTCACGCTTAATGCGGAACCTCACGTAGCACTGCAAATCTCTCAATTGAACAGCGAAGAATGCTGAGCGAAGAAAGAAGAAGAATGCGAAGGGAACTTATCTCAGTCAGCATTTCAAAGGCAACAAGCATCTCAAACAGAGCAACTCATTAACGTCAAACACATTAGCAGCCTTTCGGCCATAGGCAGCACTTGGCGTATCAATATTTAATAGAGAACTTCAAAAGCCGATCAGCAAAAACGTTCAAAAGCCAGCACTGATGAGCATTTCGCAAACACTGGTAATCTAAGGTGGACCTATTAAAGCAATTCCACATAAAAAGATGCTTCAAGTGTCAGGTTCCGAATGGGAATTAGGACAGAACGCCGTTCATCTCGAGTCCATTGGGATCACTGCTTAGGATGTCTAAAAATGGCACGGAGAGCTTCCAGAAACTGAACGGCAACGTAACAAATAAACATGCCGAAACAGTGTGTGGAAAGTTGGAATGGTCAAGAGATTGGAGGTGTATTATGTTGGTAGATGGATAATGTGTCAAGTTCCGAAACAAGGGCAAGAGAAATGCTCGAAGAAGCCTGATGCGTTTCTCGAGACGGCGCGAACCGAATGATTTGAGGGTTCAAGACCCTCAACTCGTAGCGAATGACAGTAAAGCTGACGTTTTGTGTAATAAAAAGGGTCAAGGACAAATATTAACGCAACGAATTTAACCAACTGAACGGGAACGCAATTAGTAGAGGTGCAGAAACAGTACGTCTAAAACTAACCAGCTGAAAAGAAACGCAATCTATAAACAATAGATACAACCGCAAACATTAAATAGTTTCCTATGCTTTCTAAATGAAATTAGAGAACTAAACCCGTTTGAAAAAATTGCTGCTAACAATAAGGTTTCTAATCCTGCTCACGGGCAGCACAGAAGGATGTGGCATATTGAATCAAAAGCAATCTTCATTAAATAGCTCGTAGAATATCACACGTTCTAAATTCTAGTTGGTGATGTCGACGAGGCAAACTGAGTGCGCATCTGATGAGCTAGGAGATCTGGGGAGCAGTTTGTGCGAGTATTTTCATCCTTCCTGAACGGGAATCTACCACCTTTTCAACCGTCGAAAGGTGTGACAGGTTCCTATTCACAAGTAATGCAACTGCATCTTGCATGATAACGTTCTATGTGCTCCAACTGTAGGATATACTACAGCGAAACTTTAGATTTAAAGTTTGAACACGTAGAACGTTACCTTTTTCGTCGCAAGTAGGCTCAGGTGGGGTCATCATGTACTCAGGAGATATTCGCCTTGATAGGAAAGCACGCTATCCTTTCCTGTTTGGTCGCGAGTTATGCTTGAGGCTAAATATTAAAGGATATAGGATTCTTTTATGATACTGAAGAGCTATGAAAATAATTTTATTAAATAATAATACAATAATTATCTAAATACTTTTACGTATAGATTTTCACCTAATTCGATTATAAACGAATGATACTAAACGAACGCGTGGTAGGACCGTCGGAGGAGGCGCCGGCTGTTGCGTACACCTTGAAACGGCCCCCAATCCTTTACATGCATAAATATCTGGTTGTACTAGAAAATAATTAGCAGCATATCAACAACAGAGCTGAAGTTGAAAGAGTGGCATCTGAGAGTTCTTCGCTTTGGTCCCCGCCCATTCCAACCAAGCCGTCCATCCCTCGGAGTCGATGAGCTGGTACTAGACGCCTGGGAACGACAAAAGACAGACTTGTCCATCGGCTGGGCACCGCAAGCCATTGCATAGGCCACATATGGAATCGAATTACCTCCACGATATCCCACACTAAGAAATAGAACGCGTGGCGCGTCCAACAAAGATGATTATATGTAGCTACTCTTTACCCTTTGTACTAGCAATCGTTGAGGTTACGGAGAACGTCTGTTCAGCCGTAGTTCCTGTACCTAGACGTTGGGCAAATGGCGCCAAACCCTTCATCTATATACATGGTTGGTAGAATGTGCCATAATAACCAACAACCTATCAACAGCAGAACTAAACTTAGAAGGGCTACATCTGAAAGTTTATCAGAGCTGTTCGCATGAACTCCTCTATTCTTGCAGTTTCTACGCCACCATAAAAACGTGATGTAGAGTGCGATGGTTTTCCTAGGACTTTGAACAAGCGCGGTGTTCGGTATACGAGTGCTAAAAATTCTTCGCCTAGTATACGAGGCAGATGCTACTCGAAAGAAACACCTCTTAACAGCTTGTTTATTTATCAGGTGTTTTGAAAGCCTTCATGTTTTAATGTCTTCGCTTTCTGAATGCGTTCTACTTCTTCGACCGAATTCCGTGGAATAAAGCAGATGGCGGTTGAGCTGATGACCAGAATAGTGTAATCGCGTTAGATAGCTACCAGTTGCTTATAACTCGGCCTCAGGAAGACAATCAGAGGACTTGGCACGCGGTGGCGGCGACGGGACAACGTCGTACGGCGGAAGGAAGGGCTGGTGAAGGAGAGCAGATTGCAAAATGAAATTGAAATAGCATGGAGTGAGGGAGAAGTGCGACCAGCAGACGTGCATGAACGAACACAAAATGAGAGAATCGGAGGTCGATATGCTGCTTTGCGGAGGGCGAGACGAAGAGAGATCCAGTCCGAGGGATTCGGTCACGGCGAGGTGCTGAGCGGAGTGTGTGAGTGGCAACGAGTCGCGGATGCGGATGAGATGTTGAGTGAAGCGAAAAATACGGCACTAGATTAGGAATGTGGGGCTCGGCTCCCTGTAGGTGAGATAATTACGTCTGACACGCTCGCCCCGTCTGCCCGAGTCCTGCTCGTCTAGTCAATTCGATGACAAATAGAGAGTGAGAGCGTGAGCACGACAAGCTCCGAACAGCAACTGTCACTCCGCATGGGCTCCTTGCATGTTCTCACGCCCGATACCGCTCTCATGCCGAGACATTATCGCCACTGACGTCATCTGCCGGCTAGTAGGTGCTCCTGGCGGAATGAGTGTGGTGACGAGCATCGCCACCGGCAGCCAGCTGTAGCACTGACGGAAGCGCTCCGCTCCCACGACCTGAGAGCTCGATGGCGGCATCAGGCGCAGTTGTCCCACGTCCACCCTTTCAGCGTGTGGTCCTCGCTAGCGTAGAATTGACTGGCGCCAGAATCGATCTTCTCATAGGAGTGAAATGCTGACAGACACCGTAACACCTCCTCTTCCAGCCGATTGTTTTTAGAGCGGGACCGAAAACAGAAACAGCAACATCAGCAATCACAGCCGCCAGCACAACAACGTCAGACGCATCCGAAGGAAAGTGAACGAAGCTGGGGACGCACGCGAAAGCGCATCTGGTTCATCCAGGTCCGACGAGGAAGTGCGACTAACACGCGATACGGGCTATACGCTCGGCGAACTAGAACCAACAATGTCTCGCCTTCTGGTGGAGGACGAGATAAACTGTTGAAATAAGCAGGCGGCTACAGAATTCACGTGAAGTGTGAAGGCATGTAAACGAGTGGTGCAGTCTGCAGGACGTCTGACCTCGCGCAGCATAAACAGCCTGTCCTTTTCGAACCCAACTCAACCAGCCCTTCCACGTCTTGTAACTGATTAAGGACTTTTCCCCGAAGACCAAACACCAAAATGTATGTCGGACTGTGACCATAACTAACTGCATTGCCCAGAAAAGAATTCTTTCCCCACTACAACCCGGCTAGAATAGAACGCTTAACACATCCCAGAACCAGGATCAATTTTTAGCTTTTATTTTACCACAATCATAGGAAAACATTTAATAGAACGCCAATGAACCGACACAACTCTCCTACTTTATTTTATATTCCCGTGCTACCGGTATGAGTGAACCTTCAGCCGAGGTGTCAATTTTTTTTCGGCTAACGTTGGCTTTCGCATTCGTTAGAATCTGGAGGCCCAAGTTCGCCGTGCCCCAACCAATCCAAATTGCTTTTTTCAGCTCAGAAAGTCTAGACAAGGGAAATGTACCATTTTCTTGTACAGCTGATCAGCTAATGTTTAGCAGAGGATTCGTAATCATGTTCTTTTTAAACTCCCTAAGCGAGATTTACTGATGCTCCCTACTACTCAAACTGCTTTCTCTGCACTCTGAGACATCAACCTGGACTGTTGGATCACTTTGACATTGACTTTCGAGTCTCTGACGAAGGTTCGAGGTCTAAGAGTCGCCGAATATGAGGAAGTTTTTGAACTCCTTAAACGAGATTTACTGATATGTACATGTGAGGTTTCTCAATAGACACTTTGACACTTCACTCGCATTGGTAAAATGGGTTCACGCAACTATGTATCAACCAGCGTCGGTCGCCGGCTTCGCCGGCGCCGACGCTGGAATGTGGGCCACGCTAGGCTAGCCGGCTTCGCCGGCATCGCATCCGCGGGCCACGCCGGGCTAGCCGACTCCGCCAACGCTGGATGCGGACCATGCTAGGGATGCAGCCCGAACCTAGCTACGGATGCTTCCTCACCCAGCGTCGGTCGCCGGCTTCGCCGGCGCCGACGCTGGAATGTGGGCCACGCTAGGGATGTAGCCGGCTTCGCCGGCATCGCATCCGCGGCCCACGCCGGGCTAGCCGGCTCCGCCAACGCTGGATGCGGGCCATGCTAGGGATGCAGCCCAAACCTAGCTACGGATGCTTCCTCACCCAGCGTCGGTCGCCGGCTTCGCCGGCGCCGACGCTGGAATGTGGGCCACGCTAGGCTAGCCGGCTTCGCCGGCATCGCATCCGCGGGCCACGCCGGGATAGCCGACTCCGCCAACGCTGGATGCGGGCCATGCTAGGGATGCAGCCCGAACCTAGCTACGGATGCTTCCTCACCCAGCGTCGGTCGCCGGCTTCGCCGGCGCCGACGCTGGAATGTGGGCCACGCTAGGCTAGCCGGCTTCGCCGGCATCGCATCCGCGGCCCACGCCGGGCTAGCCGGCTCCGCCAACGCTGGATGCGGGCCACGCTAGGGATGTAGCCCAAACCTAGCTACGGATGCTTCCTCACCCAGCGTCGGTCGCCGGCTTCGCCGGCGCCGACGCTGGAATGTGGGCCACGCTAGGCTAGCCGGCTTCGCCGGCATCGCATCCGCGGGCCACGCCGGGCTAGCCGACTCCGCCAACGCTGGATGCGGGCCATGCTAGGGATGCAGCCCGAACCTAGCTACGGATGCTTCCTCACCCAGCGTCGGTCGCCGGCTTCGCCGGCGCCGACGCTGGAATGTGGGCCACGCTAGGCTAGCCGGCTTCGCCGGCATCGCATCCGCGGCCCACGCCGGGCTAGCCGGCTCCGCCAACGCTGGATGCGGGCCACGCTAGGGATGTAGCCCAAACCTAGCTACGGATGCTTCCTCACCCAGCGTCGGTCGCCGGCTTCGCCGGCGCCGACGCTGGAATGTGGGCCACGCTAGGCTAGCCGGCTTCGCCGGCATCGCATCCGCGGGCCACGCCGGGCTAGCCGGCTCCGCCAACGCTGGATGCGGGCCACGCTAGGAACACCTTGCCTTATTTGAAGCCCTTTCGTCTCATATGCACGCAGTTCCCTCGAGGTCCATTAATTGTGAGAAAAACGATATCACCGCTGAGAAATTCGATAACAATTGGGCGCGAAAGGAAGTCCGGAAAATGGTTGCAAGGAAGAGGTGTACAGTTGAACGGGAATGGGAGGTGGAAAGGTGAGAAGGAGCGGGATATTGCTGCCTAACTCAACGTCGAGGCAGTAGCGATAGAGCAGGCTCGGGCGTCCTATACTGGCTAGCCGGCTTAATCACCCAAACTTAGGGACATTTGGCAATTGTCCAAGACCTCATAACCGCCGTAGATAGTGTGGAGTCCTCGTCATGGTGTGTTTCTTGGTGATCAACACTGTAGCCGCCGCAGTGTTGAAAGATCATCATTGGGGTTGGTCGTTTGTGATCAACACGGCCGGTCGCTCGCAAGTGCAAGCGTCGTCGTAGTCAACACCGGTTCGAAACCGCTGTCTGCCACGCTGCCATGTTGTGGTGCTTATGGTGGACGGTGGCGATGCGACGAACGTTCAGATATGGGTTCAAGGCGAACCGATTCAGACAGTGACTAATGCCTTCCTCCTTTATATATGGTGGGATATTCAACATCCAAGGATAGTTAATCTTGCTAAGTATCTCAAACTCCGAAGACTTTAGGCTGAGATCGTATTTTATATCAAAGCTCGGAGTAGGGATAATGCCCTCCCTGAGGAAACCGCATCCTTCAAACATTCTTCGATCACCTCTATACATAGAAGTTTGAGAAAAAAGACGCTATTGAGAGGTTTCCGAATCCCCCCGTTTCCTCCCGCCCAGCTCAGCTCCCCCATTAGGTCGATGGCCATGTGGACTTCACGACACAGGAGGTCCATGTTACTATTGGATTGTTCGATAATTATTGCCGTTTGTTCACATTTTTAATTTCAACTTATTTATATTAACAGCAAACATTAATTCTCGATATACTGACCATTTTGTTGGATGACCCTTGCCAGCTTTCGATAAGTTGAAAAATTCGATTCAAAGTAGCCTTGGTTTTTAGAAACGAAGAATTGGTGCAACTCATTTTTCACAGCTTGATGGGAATCAAAAGTTTTACCACTCGAATGCTTTTTGAAGGGAACGAAGCAAAAAGGGTAATCTGATGGTGCTGAGTGATGACTGTAAGGTGGATGTGGCACCAGTTCGCAGTTGAGCTCCGTTAATTTTTGACGGGTTATCAAAGAGGTGTACGGTTGGTGTTATCATGACAGGACACCACGCCTTCGCGATTGGCCAGTTCAGAGCGTTTTTTCTTGATTTCAGTTTTCAGTTTCAATAGTTGACGACAGCAGACATTCGAATCCATAGTTCGGTTCCTTAGAAGCAGCTCGAAGTAAGCTATATCCTCGCGTATATCAATTCGTTTTGTGACGTGGATTTCATTTAATTGGTGAGGAGCTCAAGCATCCTGTTTGTCTACGTGACCAAGCTATTGTAAGTGCAAGCTAACGGTTGAATTCGATATGTCAAGCTTCTCTGCCATCTCCCGAGTTGTCATATGCGGGTTGGTTTCGACAAACGCCTTCATTTTGTCGTCATCAGTAGGCATTGTATGGCCAGTATGTAGTGCATCTTGCACATTAAAGTGTCGGAGCGAGCAAACCAATGCTGACACCGGGGGTTCGAAAAGTAGTCCTCGCCATAAGCTTTACATAACTTCTTCCTAACTAGCAATTTTGCCCTTTCGGAAGTGAAACAATAAAATATGCCGGCAATGCTCTCTTGTTGTACATTTCAACCTAATTTTTACCAACTTCTGTTTACTAATCACGATCATTTGGAAGAAGGTAGTGTAAAGTCTAGTCTTTAAAATAGTAAATAGCAATGAAGAAAAGTTGTAATAATGTAAAATTACTACTACATAGAAATATACAGTTCACGCTATCTATGAGAAAAAACGACATTAATTATCGAACAACCGAATAGATACAACATGAGATTTCATTTGCTGGAGAATCAACAAATTTGCCCTTTCAGGGACTGCTCCGGCAGTGCAATGCTGAAACCATAAGAAGGAACGCTTTGAAAAACTGATCAGGTTCTCACTAGGCCAGCCACTAGGATACTAATTCTGTCTGTCCACTCCTGAGAATTGGGTTTTTCTATGGAAAGTTTAAGTAGCTTCCAGTTATTGTTTACGTTCTTGTTTCAACACGTTTGCTCTAAAGCCTATTCTGTGACCTTAAACTGAAACTTGCATTTCAATTGATCAGTTCCGCTGGTTCACAGAAAGCGGTGTGTTGTCGAGGAGAACAAGGCGGGTGCAATTTATTACTTTCTTCATCTTATGAAGTTTAATGGCTTCCGTACAAACGCATGCCCACAGTCTCCCTCGTGAAACATTCGCGTTCTTTAAAGCGCCCCTTTTCAAGTTTCCTCTTTCGAACTTTTTCCACATTTCACATATTCATGATGAAAATGCCCTTATTCAAAATATGAACAGAGCGAATCCGCGGCGGAAATGGGGAGTGACGAAGTTATAATGGCAGTCTAAAAACCTGGCCTGCCTAATGCATTCCAAGTGCTATCGGAACTGTCTTTGAGATGTCTTGGTCTACGAGAATTTCCTCCCGCAAGAGAGAAGGGAAAAACGGCATTCAGCAAAGGACGCTAGTGCTTACGTGACAACGCCCAGTTCCTCAACCATCTACATAGTAAGTGGGAAGATTTGCAACGAAGACCGCTGCTGGGCCTTCGGCACGACAGACACCCACTCGTCGAGCATCCTCGACCTCGACGCCCATCAGCGCATGGCCAGAAACATTCGTAGGCTTCATGCTATGCTTGTCGGGAAGCTTCGGAAAGCGGCTACGCGTGGATGTTGTTGCCCTGACACCACTCTTGTCAACTGGCCAAAAATGTTAACGGCCCTTTGTGCAAGAGGCGTACTTCCTCATTGGAAACGCTAGGAACAAGTTAAGTATTGCAGTGGTTTTCCATCAGCTTCTGCAAGTCTTAAATGTGGTCTTTAGTGCTGAATCTGTGCTGCTCAATCTTCGATGGCTGCTCAAGTTATAAACAGGAAACGTGTACATTTTGCCTCTTTTCAATGTCGAAACGGAGTGTTGTTCGTATACGAATATGTTATCCCTTAGTATGCCTTCGGAAAGCTCAAGAAATAAGAAATTTTGCACTTGAAAACGAGGCTTGACGGTGATCTGTATGCATACAAGACTCATTTTGATTTACAACAAAATCTAAAAAACCGTACACAAGAGGGGTCGCTGTGCTTAACATTTTACGTTTCATTCCCTCTCTATTACATGCTTATCCAAAGGTGAAAGCAGTGCATGTATTTTACCAACCACTGAAAGCTCTCAGAAGCAACGGTATTGTTTAAAGCATCATTTCCAGCAACGAAAACAAGAAGTAAGTACGCAAACTAACCATGGACGTGGGAAACGTTAGAGCAGCAGCAAGCTCTTTAGCAGAACTACGTCGAAAAAAGCTGAGAACAAAATATTGAGCAATGAAATGCCAATAATAGTGGAAAAGTATGGAAAAGTAGGATCCCTGGGGAGTTCAAATAATCTCTGGAGTTCACCAGGGGTTCTACCTTTCCATAGTTTCGAAGATGTTGTACTCCAAGGTGTTTTCTCCTAACATAACCAAAAAGATAAAGCACTCACAATTTAAGGCCATGTTCTGCTTGGCATTAAGCACCTTCGAATACGTGAGGTAATCCTTGACATGAGCTCAACTACTGTTTGACCAAAGCGGAAAATGCTATCGAAAGCAGGCTTGGTATTGCTTATGTACTCTTATGCACTTATGTGCTTATTTATTTGAGCGGCTACAATAGCGAAAAAGGAGCGAAGTTATTTCTTTCTTCTAGAGAGCGCCATGCATTCTGTCTGCATGAAGCTTCCCGGAGGCATTTCGAGGGCGTGATTGGCCTGCAGTGGTTGATACCGCGCAATCTTCAGGAGAAAATGCCAAAGCTTTTCCATTTCTCGAAGTCTCTTGAAGTGCCTACAAAGCACGTGTTTTCGCCTTTCCGGACAGCTTGGAACCCAGCCTCTGCCTTCCTCTACGAATACGTCCGAGCGGCTTCTTCCATCGATAGCCAAGGAAGCTACCATACCGTGACCTATTAGTAATTAATGGATCCTAAAATCTACAGCAAGCGAAGTAATTCAAGCAAAGAAAGGGTTGTTTTGTTTGAATATTAATGAGATGAAGAAAGATTAATTGGAATAAGGAGTAAATTCCCAGTGCAAGATTAGGAGTAGCAGAGGCAATCGCCTCAAAGCGATGTTTTGTTCTAGGAATTTGGAGTCTATGCAACTTCCGAGCTTCAGTTTGTACAACAGTTTTTAAAGTTCTGGCAGAAACGCAAAAGTTCAAAAATGTTAGCGAAATCCTCGGTTTATATTCGAGGAGCGAGCTAACCACGAATACTGGAACAAATTCGGCAGCGAACTGAAGTGGACTTTTTGCTGCCGAACAAAAAAAAACACCTCGATTTCCGTAATTCAGAATGTGATCACTTCGTTATGTGATTCCTTCCTGGAGCGAGAGAATGGAAGAGAATGGAAAGCAAGGAGGCACGTGTCGCTGGCGTTCGTTCGCTGGCCTGTAGTCGTGACAGCACCTACAACTTACAAGAAGTGCCGGAGGAGCAGCACTGATGTGAAAGCGCTCGGGGTGCGGTCGCAAGACGACGAATACACGAGGGCTCGCACGCGGAAATGTAATATCGGGACGAATAATGGAGCCGGTGAAGCGAAACAGCTAAGGATGGAGCCGGTGCCCGAAAGCGCTAGTGGGTGGTCACGAGCACATTGTCTGCCGCGAACTACTTCACGGACAACATCAGCAACCCAGGCACGAAGCTCCTTCACCAACCTTCTCGAGATGCACCACGCGTCTCACCTTCACGAGTTGACTTAAAAGCGCCACGGATGTTCGTTTGCACTGCACAGCTGATGGAGCAGGCTGGTCCCTCAAAGCTGTCGTTTCATTTACCGAATGTGGTATTAATCTGGTTGCACTGCAAAGGATTTATGCAAGGCTGGGCCGAACGATAAATAGAATCTGAACTCAGACTCCATTAGATAGGTAGTGTTAATCGTCGATGCCACCCACATATTCGACGGTCCATAGAAGCAGTTTGATATCAAGAAACCCCTTCAGTCCAGATAGGTCCGTTGCAAAATCTCCTGGTCAAAATTTAATGCAATTCCGGATGTGTTACCTTGATGGAGAAGTGGGCTAGAGGACTTTCACGAGCTTCGTTGCACTACATGTGCTTTGCGGCCTTTGTTCCTCGGAGTCGCTCTTCAATATGACTTCCGAAGACGAGCGAAAGGCGAACCAAGGACGAACACAAGATGGTGGCAAGTTGACTATGAGTCAGCAGTCTTATACCTTTCATCGTGGACATGCCGTCATCCTCATGAAGTGCTGTGGACTTTTTTAGTTTTGCTCTATGACGATGATTAAGGACAAAGGTTGGCAATAATTAGGCCTTGGTGAGATGCGTCAGGCACTTTATAATCGGTTGTCCATGCTGTAGTAGCCCCTCCGATCGGCAAGTTGTTGACAGGGTGTTTGTTATCTTTTCCAGACAAGTCATACACAGGTGCATCAACCCCTGAGGAAAAGAACGCTTGATTTTTCGAGGCCCGAGCTGTCAGTCGATTCGAGGTGCTCTCTGGAGAAGTCTCCTCTTCCAAATGCGCTAGCCTTCTCCCACAGCTTCCTCTCGTGCTCGTTCAGCCGTCATCGGAAAAATGGTGCGCCTCAACAACGATAGGGCTGTGAATGGTCGAGGTGGTGCTTTACACCTCTACTTTACAGGGTTCCAGTTTCACTTTTACTTGACAGGGTTATCTCAATATTGCTGTCTTAAGTCGCGTCTGTTTTGCTTGAACGTAGAAAATTTTCAGATTTCCAACCAAAAAAATCCGCCTCTTATATACAACAGAACCTGATACAAATTTTCATAACGCACAAAGCTCGCAGAATGCTATTGCTCTTTACGGGCCCACTATGAACACCTTACAATAAAGCTGTTCTATTTTTACTTATTGTTGTCTTCGCGATAATTAAGATGTTCAGCAGTCGTTTCGAAAGGTATAACAGCTCGTGAGCGCCGTAAATAGTCTAAGAGGAAATCACCTTAGTTTTTCACCTGGATTCTTCGACAATAACAAGGCGATATTTTATGGAAAACATGCTTCTAACACGAAAGCAGAAATCTACAATACCGCTCCTAATTCGTGAACAATCGACGCTTTGCGACAGATTTTTCCGTCGCAAACGATCGCACTCGCACAACTTTGTTCACAGCGATCCTCTTGAAATAAAACTTACACCAAACGACTCCTCGCTTCAGCGCAAAACCAAGTGGACTGTAAAAAAGTCAATTTTGTTAAAAAGTGAGCTAGTTGTAGACAGCTTTCCTTGGAGCGTTCCTTAATTGTTTCACGACCTCTCTGAAGTCCACGCTGGTGCTTCCTCAGGAATTTTAGAAATTGTATTTGTATCGCCAAATTCGTCTTCTGCATACTATGGCCGTCAGAATGATAACAAGTTCCACCAAAATAGATGAAACTGGATTTGTTCTGGAGCGAGAAACTTTTTCTTCACACTTTGGCCTTCATTTCGGCAGCCAGCGATCTCTCTCATATGAAACTGACCTAAGTAATGTGTGAAAGAACGTGCGTTCTGCCATTCTTGCCACAAGAACCATCAAAACTTCAACAAATGTCCAAGTGTTATATTATAGCTTTAAATCCGTACCTTTCTCTGTTCAGGAAGTGATTTCTGTACATATAACGAACTATAACTTCTAGGGAATATGGTTACGGAGCTAGGCTTGCTTCCATCTACATATTCTCGACGTTGGCGGCTTCAAGCGCTGGTTATAGAAAAGTCCATTTCCTTGAAGTTTTCCTTGTGTCGAAAAATGATATCATTAGGCTGTAAATATTTTAGATTAGATTCCTATAAGACTTACTGCGGACAGTCAGTTGTTCAATCAAAGCGGAGTATTGATTCTCTTGAAAAACATCGAGGCAGCTCAGCTTTAAAACAAAACCAGCTCCATTTCAATATTACTACGCCCGGCAGGCGGTCAGCTTTCGCGAATTTCGAGCGACAGCTGCCTCTACGGGACGAAAAGGTGTGACACTTTAGACGTCCTTGGAAAAACGGTGTTGGTGAGCTGATATGAACGAGCTCTCTATAGATTGAAGTCGGTTTAGAAATCTGCAAAGGTAGCGTCTAATCCTATGTGACCCCAGGTTAACAGTGGAGTTGGAGAAGCTAAAGAGATGAGGAGTGCCGGCACGGAAATGCAATTCGAACTGCGTGACCTTATAGAATTTTCACGCCTTCATCTCGATCGAAATTCAGAAGCCTCTAGTGATGATAACTTCCTCGTTTTTTTGTGGAGCAGAAGTCGGCGTCAGCATTTTATTCAACGAAGGAGATCAGCCTCCATCTCTGGTACGTCCCAAGGGAAGTGGCGCGTCGAGATACTTACCCGGATTTGGTTTCCAGTAACACATTGACGATAATAGCACCCCCATGTGCGCCCCACAAGCGCGAAGATAATGATTCAGTGTTATCCAAGTTCTCCACTGAAGCGAGTTCAAATTCAAAAGGGCTGCGTTGGTCACTTTCAGCTAGGATGCGCCGCGTACTCCACCTCCACTGATTCTCATTTACTGAGAAAGTGGTTTACGAAGGCAATCACTTCAAGGTGATCCGCCAAAGTTCATTCTAGAACCGCGGCCACATTGCTAACTTACATAGGTAGGTCACATTTTATTCACTATGAAATTAACTCACGTTTCTTTTAACGAGAAACTTGTTAAGAATTTTTTCTGGCATCTCCCAGAACGAGTTGATGTACCGGCAAAGTTACTCAGAAGAGGGGTAGGACAAATCAGATAGATAGAATTTCTTATGGAGAGCAATAATGCTTAGAATGAGTGAGGGATGCACTATTCAAAAGAGCGCAAGAATATTGGGTTGATCGAAAAGTCTTGCAACACTTTACTCTACTTCCTGTTAAGTTTGTTGAAGCTCTTACAGTATTGATTTCGTGTAGTGACGTAACAGTACATTCTCAAAGCTTCCTCAAGCACACTATATAAGGCCCCATCGAATACGATTACAGCAACAATGTCAACGATAAGCAGCACCATCCTACGACCTATCGCCTACTTCGAATTTCTGCAAGGCCATTCCGCAAGGACTGCGGCCTCTAACATCTGCACTGCATTCAAGGAGGAAGTCATTCACTATTTCACAATGGCCCGTTGGTATCAGCACTTCAAGGCTGGAGATATCTCTCTTGAAGATCGACCTCGTTCCTAACGCCCTCTGTTGGACTCAGAAGGCATGCTTTGCTGGGAGTTGCTGGATAGTGAAACCACAGTCACAGCATCTGTCTACGCTACCCAGCTCCAAGCTCCAGCTTGGCCGAGGCCATGCGCCAAAAACCTCCAGAACGGGAAGATGTCTACCTGCTGCACGACAACGCGCGTCCTCACGTCGCAAAAGTGAGTCACGAGAAAATCCAGGAGTTACGCTGGGAAGTTCTGCCCAACCCGCCGTACTCTGCAGACCTCGCTCCTTCTGACTACCGTACCAACCGCACACCCCTTTCATTCACTCAGGGTTGCCCAACCCTTCGATGTGACTCGATTGGTCCTATACCTATGTCACTTCTCTCAAAAGTGTGTCTTCTGTTCAGAGCTCAGAAGTAGCATCTTCGAGGTAGAGAGTTCGATGATCAACGTCAACTGGAAATGGAGGTTTCCCAATTCTTTTCCTCACAGCCCTCGGAATTCTGGCGAAAAGGAATTGAAAAGCTGCCTGAAAGATGAAGCAAGATCATAGACTTGGATGGGAAATATATCGTGGACTGAGTTTTTGTTTTAGCAAATAGGGACAAATTTAAATATTGTTGTGCTAGTGTTGCAAGACTTTTCGACCAACCTAATAATAGTAGATGCTACAGTGAATAATAGAAGGCTTCTCCTATAGCTTAGTAACGGCATAGAAACGATCAAAATATGCTATTACAGGGTTTTATATGTAGTAATAGAAGGTGTAGTTCCAATCTGCGGCGAGTAGCAGACCGTTTTCTATAATCATTTCCTTTTTGGAAATGGCAGGAAATTAAGTCATATCCCGCTACGACTTCAACAAGTGCAATAGGATATTCTATTATCTGACTACGACTTGAACAACCAGTTGTTATAAGTCAAATGCAAGCGAGGTTCAAGGAACTGAAAGCCAGGACTCTAACGAGTACAATATGCAATGCCACGAAATCGGGCCACTGCGGCACTCGAATGGATCGGCAGCATCCACTGCCCAAGACTTGGACAAACAGCTTTTGAGCACATTGAATCAATTAAGCGGTGCAATGAGGGTGTCGTTTTCAAGTTTAAACTCGAAACACTCGACATTAAACTGCACGACACTTCCTTTCCTCCATAAGATCGTTTGCGTTTCCCTGACATGAGGACGTTTCCCATGCCGCGAGCTGTTTTTTTTTTTTGCATTTTGTTCACCACAATTTCATCGTCAGAGCTAGACTTGTAGTTTGGACTTCAGCCCAAGCAAAAAAAGCAAAACGCCTCACGCTTCTGGGAACAAAACCTAATACTCAACGGCGAAAATAGTAGTGGTATCGCATTAAGGAACACTTGACAGTAGAAAACGATGGGATACTGCATACATCACCCTAGTCACAGAGAAGTTTGGGGGGGGGGAGGCTTCTCAGATGGCTAAAGGCCTAATTTTCAGTTCATACATCCCGATTACTCCAAAATGTAGACTAAAGACTAAGCTATTCTAGCAATCCCGGGAACACCCTGAAGCAACACTACATACATCATCAGCAGCAACCGTGGTAGTGGTAAAAATTATTCAATGTTAAACACGGACAGTTCGAGAGGGATCCACACAAGAAGATGAGGCTGCCTGTTCTCCTAAAACTTCGCTGACTCTAAATGCAACTTGTGAAGTTAAAAACTGCTACAAGGCTAGTTTGGGAAAGCTAACACAGGAGACTATCTTTCGGTTCGACAGCTGAAACGACTATACTGACGAGACAACACGTACGCACAGCGTAATGAAGTCACCTTTACAGACCCTCGTTTTGTCCGGACTTATGTATGTGATGCAGTCGCAGTCACCTAAACTTTCTGAAACCTTCGGAATCTCTGCATTCTTACCATTTATAGCTTTTGTGACATAGTTGCCTCTTGCCTAGGTGAGTTACATTACGGACCAATTTTAGAATCAGTTCACGCAACGTCCAACTAAATCGCGCGTTCCTTGCGGATTAGCGAACGCGCAGGGGACCTACCCTAAAACGATTAAACAGTGACAGATCCGTCGACTGCCTCCTCAAGCCTTTGCTTGTGTGTCTTGCTTGTGCATTCCAATGACCTCTGCGATGCGATTTAGAATACTAATACACGGCACATCTAAAAGAGATTTGTCAGTGTCGGGCTTTTCTATCTACTTCCCCCTTTACATATATGGATTGATATGGTTTATGGTGAAAAAAGCTGAACGACAGATTCATAGAGCAACGCTGAAAAACTGGATGAAATTGCAGAAGCTTTTGCACTGAAGCCTCATTCAGATTCAGACAAATTTAGGCCAACGCTTCCTGTTCACTATTATTTTAATAACCATCACAAATTTCTCATCATACATGCATTGCGTTCTACTGCGAGCCACTTGAAGTTCACCTTCACTAAGACATGTTGAATCAGATATATTTTGTCAACCCTAGAATTCATCTACCTTTTCTCAACTTTCTCACAAGATGCAGGCCTTTCGACTGGTGCTTCCCGCCTACGTCACTATTCCTTTTCAGTTACAGTATACGCATAGACGCAAATTTAACGATCAACAGGTGTGTCCGGATTAGAACGTCCGTACTTGAGCCAACATTATTTTGCACACTCCAGGCTACTTGTGCGCTCTTTTGCCTCACCTTGACTGGTCACGTTTCCTACAGTAAAAATCTGAGGTAGTGAGAAAGCCTAAGTCTTCATATATCAGTGATAAAGCTGTTGGGCATAATTGTTAACTGAGCTGTGAAGTGCACCGTTAAGCAGAAGTAAATTGAATGGCCCTGTTGAATGGCCCTGTAGAGACTCGAAGAGCCTCAAATACATTCTCCAGAGGGTAAGAAAATAAACAGAATGCAGTGAGAAAGTGGTGGACTTGAGCGGTCTAGAGCAACATGCCTCTATCCCAGGTGCTGCAGCGACTACACTAGCCGATGGAACGAATGACACCAAACTGGAGTCTGCAGGACACACGTGGTGTCGCTTGCCGTACGATGAATTCGGGAGAAATCTAATACGCCGAGATATGTGGGGAGCAAAGCGTGTCAGGGTGGCGCTGCTTCGGCCAACAGATGGCGTCAAATGCCAATCGTTCGCGCCGACGAGATGACGTCGAGGTGCCATCTCCTACTACATAGTAAATTGCAAATAGCCCAGCCACCTTTGACAATCTTCGGCCGGTTGAAGAAAAGTAGCTTCGTCGATTCAAACGGAGGTGTATTACTTACATGGTGCATCTGGTCTAGCTGTTTCTTAGCAAGTTAGAATAAAGAGGTGCTCTAGAAAGTTGGTCTAACAAGATGCGCACTTAGAATTGAATAAATTCATACTGGTATGCAGCGAACCCAGCAACACCACGCCTCCGTGAAAAGATCGTCAAAGAGCAGTATCCATTCATGTATGACGTCTTCCGCAAGTTTAAGCAACTCGGTGTGAAGATAGAGAGTACTTAACGATAAAGATGTCAAGACTACGTATATGATGTTACAGGATGTTTTGTTGCTCTTTCGTCGGGCGGGACTCGAACCCGCACCAGCAGGTGCGAGTTCGAGTCTGCAGCGGGGGTATGCCTTACACCACTGCCGCTGTCTGGGTGCACATAACGTCCGCGATATCCTTGAGGCCTGCCAGCTCCCACCTGTGGTATCGGAATGGGCCGGCAGCCGATATCAGCATGGAACCAGTTACGCTGAAGGCCTTACTGGCAGCAATGTTTTAAACATTTGTTAAACAACAGCCGATCCAGGTTCAACCGAATGTGCTAAGACATCAAGCCTGCTCTAGATAATCTCTCTTCGCTTTCAACGAAAACTGAAAACAGCTTCCCAGGGAGCTTAGTCGTACAGAAAGCCAGGCTCAGCTGTAGGGTTCATTTTTTCATGAATAGGGCAGCTACTCATTTATCAAAATTAGCAATAATCGTGAGCTTCCACAGTCCTTACACTCCTTCAAAAATATTGTTGTTAAACACCGTGAAAACATCTGGACACGCAATGTTGAGCTTGTTTCTTGCTAATTGTTTCATATCATACTATACAATAATGCGCTAAGAGCTATCAGTCGGGGCAGTTGCAGAAATGTCATAAAATAGTGGAAACTAGAGGAAAATCCAGGAAATTAGTGGAATAATACGGGAAATACCCTGATTTAACTGATCGGGATGGAGGTTGCATTATTGTAATTTCTGGGGGAAGCGATTTATTTACAGCTGGTGGAGAAGTTTATATCAGGCAGCCAGAATCGATGATTATTATCGATCTTTTGAGCGGTGATATCGGTTTTCTCTCATATCTGAAGGAAAATCAATCAGAAACATCAATTAGAAAAACAGGAAAAATGTCGTCAACTGCAGATCTGGAGATTTGTCACGATGACTATGCGAACAACAACAAACAGGTGCTTCGCGGTGGTTATACAGGGTGCGTAAAAAGTATTGACGCAGTAAATGACGGTTGTGGAAATAGTATTGCGCAGTAAGTTTTCAAATATTCACTTGAGAAATATGGAAAATGATCTTGCGAACACGATAGAGTAACTCGTAATTGACATTGGCTCCTTTACTGTGAATACAGGAGCGAAAACGACGGAAAAATTCATGAGCATGCGCCGCAAGTACCCGCTTGGATTTCGTCCCGTGCTTTTAACAGGGTAGCCTTCTGCGACTGGTCACTTCTGTTGAAAGTAGCACAGACCTCATTCTCCAAAATCGCCTAAAAAGAGCAATCCAGCGGATTCATGTTTAAGCTGTGTTCGTCTGAGAAGCTGTCCACACCTGCGCGCGTTGCCTGTTTGCCGTTATCGGACAGAGATTGATAATTTTGGATTCGAACGTTATCGTGCTTGCACATATTGTACCTATCATCTGTTATGACAGAGCCGTGGCTGACGTTTAGGTTGCTGACCTCTTTCCTCACCAACCGTTTCGAACAGCACCTAATTCTCTTGCTAAGGAAATATTCAGCTCTTTGGGTAACAGACAAAAAAGGGCCACCGTAGCGACGATGGTCATGTTTCATCAGTTTTTTTCGTGAGTGTTTTTTGAGCATAATACAGGAAACAAAAATAACACACAAAAACCTAGAGAGGTAGAAAGAGAAAGCTGGAGCTGAAACAAAATGTAGGTGCGTCAATACTTTTTACGCACCCTGTAGGTGATGCCGTCGAACCTCTTAAACCCGACGACCACGACGTGAGAGGGGTTTTCTCAATTCCCACCTAGCAATCACATAAGCCGACTAGCCTCAGGTGTATGCGTGAGCGGCGAAAATGAATACAAATGATCCCCGCCCTCCAAACAGTCGGAAAGTGTGCTTTGTTTTGCAGAGTCCTTAACCCCAAAGAGTAATGGACCCCAACTCCACAACGGGTTGTCAGTGCGTCCACACGTGCATAGATGCCAGATAATCGGTATAAGAAGGCTGACGATACCAGGTTGAGTGAGGCAAGCAGTACGGTGGCTCAGCTCTGCATTGTGTGGCGCTGCTTCATAGGTGTGAGGTCGTGGTTCGCGGAACTTTTGCGTATTCTGTTTCCCTCGTTGTTTGGTACCTATCTTTTCAATCTCACCTTCACATGCATTGCACCATAAGTCTGTAGCAGGTACGAGTTCAGTAAGAGTTGTTCATCAGTTACCCTCCCCTTGATAGAGCATTCCTCCTCTTGCCAGATACATTCAACTTGGCGTGACGATCGCATAGTGACTTTGAGGGCCCTAACTCCTAGTTTCAAGGGCTCAGCCAAAACGAGGCGCATTTTTCTACCACGAAGGCTTCCACCTCGTACTGGTATTCATTTTCGTCCAGATATATGGCGGTTATATGCTCTGTTTGTTCCCTCCCCCCCCCCCACGAGTATACTTATACCTTTGCCTAACGCTTATAATTCTTCTGACGACGTTTGTGACCTACTTTAGCTGTTACACTGCAATTTAAAAAAAAATCGAATAGTATACGAGCGCTGTGTGGAACTACACATATACTCATAAAATCAACGCGGTCATTTTTTAGCTGAACAAATGAAGATTTAGAGAAGTCAAGGCCTGGAATGATAAACAGTTTCAGAGCACTCTTTCAAATTACAAAAGAATGGAGTCGGCCCTGAGCTTCTCCAGTAAGGCTGTACCAGAGGACGTAATGGATAGCGGCCGTCATTGCTGAGAACGCTTAGGGTGAGCTCGTGAGCTCCAGAGACCTACACTACACGACTACACCCCCATCGTTCTGCGGTCTACCACGGAAGGGCTTCCATTTTCCATGGGTTTTTTTCATACACTCGGCAAAGAGTGAGCTGAGACGAAAAGCACGGCCAATGAAGAGCATGGAAGTGAGACTACGATTCCAAGGAATAGAAACACCTCGTTTAGCTACCTAGTACACTGATCCAGTGACATTATGGATTTACCCAAAAGCCATCAGCCCTAAGTGAGCCTTCTCCAGCAATATTAGCACCAGTTGGCCATGGTGCCACTTATGCAAAAGAACTTGTCGGAGCTTCGGGGCACGGGTATAGCGACCTCCCACGTGGAACCGACAAGATGGATGGAGCTAGCGGACAGAGTGCAAGCTTGCGGACAAGTTGACAACTTAATTGAAAAAAAGAAAGAGCTTTCTCTGCTAGTGCTTAGTAAAAACCATAAAGAGGAAAATTAACTCCGCAGAAACCTGAAACGAAACAACAAACAAGAAATACCAGCCAATAAAACGCTAAAACAGAAGATGAATAAAACTATTAGTACAAAAAACGACGAAACAAAGCTTTGAATTAGTGGAGCAGTTAGGAGCGGACATGTGCAAAGGGTGTATAAAAAGGATCTAGTTTTAATCGTTCTCAACACTATAGTCTAATTTTTATATTCTCTCATAGTATTCACACAGTGAGGGACCACTGTCGATTGTGGGTCAGTGTAAGCCGGAACTCGACAAACTCAGCCTTTTGAATCGCAACACTTGAAAAGTCAGATTAAAAGACTGGTGAACTAGGTGCAGTCAAGCAGTCTGCAAAGCTTGAGCTTATTCAGTTGATTCTTAAAAGAGTGACAACTAGTGGCTTCAAAAATATCCACTGCAAGCGATCCGAACTACTTGGCACATCTGATGAAAAGGTTGTAAAACATTACATTGAGCTGCCTGCTGCCGATCTTTGGACAATCAATATTGATTTGTTAGTGCCTAAATCACTATGACATGTTTATCGAGTAGCCTGGATCTCGCCACCACTGAATATCCTCTTCTTCTCAGGCTCCGGATTAATTTCGCATGACAAGGAACTCCATCACGATGAGCAGGTGTGCTTTTCCAGACAGCGTGAGTGACAGCTTGTCAGAGGAGATCCGCTTGCTGTGGACGAACTACGATAACTATACACGATAACTATGCGTAGCGTCCGAGAAGGGTGAAACCTGGCTCATGCATTTGTCATCCACTTTATCAATATCGCTTTAGATTTCAGATGAGGTGTCTGGCATTTGTGAAGTGAAGGACTACATTTCAAAAGTCCTAGAAGCAACGAATGCAGGATCGAGACACAGCCTGAAATCTTGAGATGCATCGCATCTAATCCTGAACAGCTACGGTAATAAATCGTTTGACGAGCATAGAATTGTTTTTCATGGTGGATGAAATTGCCTTCTGCTGCTACCAACAAATATTTAGAAAGAGATCTCATGCAATTGAAACCTCATTGAATTCGCATATCTTAACTGTGTTTTTCAGGCGTACCCGTGAATAAGAATTAAGTCCTAGAATTATGCGAACCTCTTCTGCAGACACGGTTTTTACCCCCCCCCCCCGGGAAGATGAGTTTTCTCCAGCTTCTTCTAAGATTTGCCCGATAAACCTGGTTGCGGACAATAGGGATAAAGGCATAAAGAACGGTGCAGATCAGCTCTCCTTCCGGGATACGCCACGCACGCATTCTACCTCATCGAGGAGCCCGACACTCTTCCGATTGCGTTACCACGGAACGAAGACGAGGACGCTAAGAACAATGCCAACTAGGGTTCGACATCATCTTCAAACATTTGTAACCTTTGTAGTGAATCGATGTGTCTGAAGAAACGATCTATGGACGCATGAACGATGTGCTACTATTATAGCTATTAGTAATGCCCCTGGAAATGTGTGACTCGACTCTCCTTTCCACGCAAACCACTGGACCCTGTCCGCTATCGCAGTCATTTTCATGCTTTCTGTGGTGCAGACGAGTTCGAGAACTCTTTAGAACAATAACTCGGTAATGACTCATAGCCGAAATGCGATTAGAGGAATGGACAGCTATAAGGTTACTGATGAATCACTTTGAAATGCTCAAAACAATCCATTCCGATACCGCGGAAGCATAAAAAAAAAACTGAAATTCCAATTTGGTCTTTAAGGAAAACTGAGAGGTCTAGGACAACTATTCCTTGATCCTACCCAAGACGTGAGAAACAGTAATAAACCAGCACTACAAAAATGCTCACAGCGGCATAGTTTGTACGATGCCTCTTTATAAAGCTTCAAAGTATGCCTCTTCGCTACAACTAAGGGCTACTTAAGAGTTAGCCCTAGTTTATACTTGCGCCGCTGCGCAGCGCGGCACCACTGTCGGGATAGATATCGACCGGGCGGCGCGAAAAATCGATATCCATGGCGAACGTCGCGCCACTCCGCGTGGCGGCGTAAGTGTAAACTAGGGCTTACAGTGTCTGCTAACGAGCTACATATGGAAGGCGTATCAAGAGATGTTACCACTGATTTGCTAGGCCGAGGCTTTCTATGTATGAGGTGAGGAGATTTGAGAAGCCAAGACAGCTCAATCAGTATTTGAGAAGACACTGAGAGCAACAAAAGAAAGGAAGTGCTTTCTCAGGGGAGTGTCTGGGCGACCGAGGGCAATTCTGAAGGCAGGCTCACCGACCATCAAGTGTTGGTACTCCCCACATCGAGTAGCATGGGGCATTGAAGAGCGCGAAAAAGTGTCAGCACTGGACGGCCTAAGCAGGCTGCGTCGTCTAACGTCGTTACAAAGTTGCAGAGCTGTGCCCTTGAAGAAGCTAAGAACTACGCGCTGCGAACTTGTCTCGAAATTACGTTCATCTCACATACAAAAAACAAACTGATATAATTGTTGGATAGTAAGAAGTAAGCAAGCGGGAGGACGGCTTCAGACGTGTAGCGCTTGCTTTATACACAACGAATAAAAGTTTATAGCCAAGTTAGGTATTTGGGTTGCGAGTGGAAGCATATGAGCCCTCAAATATCGGTGAAGCTCGAGAAGAGGTTCGAACTCAGCCTAGCCCTCGTAGTATACTAGAGAACCAGATCAGATGAATACTATACGTAACTAAGCCATAGTGAACACTAATGAAAGCAGCCACTTCCAGCCATTTCTTATGGATCACTGTTGAAATAATCGTAGCTCAATAACCGAGATTTTCCTACAACAAAAATTCGTATCAATAGTCTAATCAATAGTGCCTAAGGCAGTTAAGCACTACTTTGCAAATAAGAAAAGGAATACGTCTATTAAAATTCCGTGTTTCTAACAAAAAGAGAGTGGCACTTTAGTAGTTCATTCTTTTCGTGTTATGAGTAACATATGCTCTGCATGGACGTAAAAAGCGAGGAACCCTGAATGCATTCGCATGAGTGATTCTGTGGTGAACAATGGATGAGTTGCGACACGAGTTAACGAAAAAAATCTTAGCACTAGGGGTGAAGAACTATGTATCTCCAGAAGGGCCGTGTTGCTATACTCGAAGTTCTTCTTTTTTGAAGATAATCCGTGATAAAGTAAGGCAGCTTCACTTTAGCTTATGTTCTAACGACAGCTTAAGAATCCAAAGAAATCTAGAGTTCATAATGTTTATGTTTATGCTTATGTTTATGTTTACTACGCTTGCATAAGGTAATCGTTGAAAAGCAGTCAATGTACAACGACAACGGCGTGTATAAACTAACAAACAATGAAAACAAATAAAATCCAGAACAAAGAACTAGTCAACAGCAACGCCAGGATGCAAAGTCATATACTGTTTAAGAAATCTCGTTTCTAAGCAAGGCAATACCTACACGGCTTTTCATTTGTCCCGGAGTTACGGGAGACTGAATATGTTTAGCAATTTTTAAGTACAAGCTGCCAGCTCTATATGTGAACGATGTGGCTCGTAGTCGGGTTCTGGGGCGAGGAAGAGATAACTTTTCAGGTTCCCCTCGTGTTAGAGATTTCTTCGTTTTAAAGAATTTACAAGGCCCAGAAGCAGGTGTGAAGTTCAGCAGTTTATGTACAAGACACACATCGAATACTTTGCGACGAGATTCTAGGGTCGGTATACCGAGATATTTGTTTCTAATTGAAGCTTTTGGTACTCGCGAGTATAAGAAGCTATTTGTTCGAAGGAGAAGTTTGCGAGTGAAATTGTTTTGTACCTTCTCCATTCTGCATATGTCCTTTTTCTTATAAGGAGCGAAGACAGAGGCACTAGATTCAACAAGAGGGCGCACGTAGGTTTTGTATACCTTAAGTAGAATGGATTTATTCTTAGTAGTTAAAGCCCTAAAGATGTTCGACGTTCGTAACATGGCTGAGTTACAAACCTCTCGGATATGCTTCCCAAAGTCTAGATTATTATCATAATGAAAGCCCAGGTCTTTAACAGAGTCCACAGCTGCTAACGTACACCCGTTTATGTTGTACGTATATGGATGGGTTGATGTACCGGAATTTAGGTGCAAAACAACAGTTTTTTGTGGAGCGAGAGGAAGCTCCCATCTATCTGCCCATCTCGCCAACAAATCTATTGCGTTCTGCATCAAACAAACGTCCTCGTGCCTTGTTATAGTTCTATAGATCTTCACATCGTCAGCATACATTTTCATAGTAACATCGCATTGCTGCACAATATTTGGAAGCTCTGCAGTATAGATGTTGAAGAGTATAGGAGAGAGTACCGCTCCTTGTGGAACACCACTTTCTACCCACCTTACGCTTGAAAAAGAATTCTCAACCTTGACCTGAAACGTTCTACCAGTGAGATACTGAGCAATCCATTTAATTACAATGGGGTGGAACTTATATCTCTCTAGTTTGACAACCAACTTTTGGTGAGACACTCTATCAAATGCCTTAGCAAAGTCAAAGTAAACGACATCACATCTGTGCTTTCTGTCCACTGCTTCCGTCCAGTCATGTAGACATTCTAAGAGATTCGTTTGAACAGACCTGCCAGAAGAAAAACCATGCTGATTCGGAGGGAAAATGCCATTGGCGTGAATATGGATAAGCATATGCACCTTAAGCACCTTCTCAAAAAGCCTACAGAACACAGATGTAATGCTCACCGGCCGGTAGTTTTCAGGATTGCTAGCTGGCTCTTTTTTAAGAATCGGGGTGACGAAGCAGTGCTTCCAACGTTGAGGAATCTCGCTATACATTAGTGATTGATTAAAGATGTAGGAAAGAGGACCACATATGACAGCAGCCACCCTCTTAATGAAATATAAAGGTACCAAATCCGGGGTCATCGACGAAGAGTTGGACCACTTATTAATGAGCTAGTCAAGATGAATCATAGAGTACATGCGTTGTATGTGGCCTGACCAGTGTCAGCGAATGTTGCTCCAGAATACGTTGTCACACAACCGCCTATGGAACGCGCGTTTTCAGGAAATTCAAATGCAGTGTGAAGGTCGTGATGAAGAGGGCAGCATGGCCCGCTACTACTCGCATGAACGGACTTGCGAGAGTTCCACATCCAAATTCCCTCACTGTCGGCAGACAAATGGAGTTATGGGGAACACATGCAAATACTGCGTGCACTGCGACTTCAAATATCAAGAAATGAACATCCAAGGCGAGGGTACGCATCCAGAACGTTACGAAAACGACATCGAGTTCGAATTTGGAATGGTTGTAGCCTTAACTTAGGGTTGAGCACATTTCTATATAGATTGAAGCAGATTTTCCTAGGGGATTAGAGTGAAGAAATAGCAAGATTTATTTATTTATTTATTTATTTCTACGTGCATATAAGACACACGTCAGAGAATTTACGAACAAACACAAAGAGAACTTATAAAAGAAGCCAACACACCTAACAGCAAGCAACTCTAACGCACCTTAGCTAAAACTAGTACTTTAGCAGAATATGCTTTGGCATATTTCTGAACGCAACAAATGGCTGCGAGGAGGCAGGTACTCCGATCTTAGGCCTGCAAAAGACTGCTGGCGCTCTACACGCGAAGAACAGAGCCCGAAGGTTAGACCTGGGCCTCGCATAGGAGAACTTAATTGTGCCACCACGAGTTACGGATGGAAACACAGAAAAGGATTTCGAGATACTACTTTTAATGCATTCATTCAGCAGTTTGAAGACGATACAAACATCTCGAAGACGATGACCAATACGCTTGGTTAGGGCTGACCGGTGAGCTGAAATATCTGGCACTTATTGCTGTGAACGAAGTCATTCTAGTCATCCATTCTAGTCAATCTAGGTCTGCATGACCACCAATTCTACTCAATCTAGGTCTGCATGACCCACAACTGTGCTGTGCGCATCTAATATTGCGTCTGTTTGTTCAGTCCAGACCGCAGGTCCTTGCGCTACTTTATACCAACCGCTTATATTCATTGTAGAGAGCCTATGCTGCCCGAACCGGCATCTTTTGGAAACGAGAGATTCAGAGGTAAACGCTCATCACCGAAGTTTCGTTGAGCGTTTGAGAATTCACGGCTTTGAGAAGGCGAGATGAGAGATAGCAGTGTCTCTCGCAAAAGCTCACAGCAAAAGCGACATTAAATGAAAGTGAAGTTCGAAGGCCATTAGCGCGAGAAGATGGCAAACGGTGCATATGTCGCTACTAAATGACAACAGTGGTACGCTAGTAAGGTGAACGGATTGTTATTCAGCGGCTTTTCGTCGGGATTGATCTGCTAGAGCAACATCCATGTCGGCGCAGATACAACTAGCAGGACATACGGGATTGGAAAAGTCTATCGACAAAACAGAAAAGAATCAAATTGATTTTGGAAGTTTTTGCAATTCATAAAAGGTTGTCTCCTCTGGTTATCAAACGGCACATTCGCCAAACGCAAAAAAAGTCAGTTTCCACGAAGGCGTTAATAAAACCTTTGTGGGATGCACCACGCACTCAACTTCTAAGGAATGTTGTGGAGCAATTTGAATGCGTATTTGGCGAATGCAGAGACTTGCGGTGGTAAGCCATTTGAGAAGTCAGTGTTTTGAGCTTGTCATGTGTGGTTCCTACTCAACGACCACAGAGGGAAAGAAGGCCTTTTGGTTTGGGCGGAAAACATGAACCAGAAGAACCTGGAATCTGTGCATGCGAAAGGCGGCGCCTCTTTCGACAGCACTACCACGTGCCTTAACAGCTACGTACATAGTCGTTAAGAGTTTCTGAGAAGTGGTTGAATTTTGTTGAAGAGAGAAAAGGCTAACGTAAACACAGGGCAGAGTTTGGTGTGACCGTATCTATTCATTGATTCACTTATTTAGTCATATATTTATTCGATTTCTAGGCGTATGCAACAGTCTCTATGGATAGGGTTAAGAACAAAAATCAAAAACTCGTAGCGAATATTATACGAATCTATCAGCCATGTAATCAGTGCAACATGAGCGGCACTTCAAAGACGGCGTAAGACTGCATGATTTTTTTTTGCTTACCAAGCACAAGGATCTCTGGCAAAGGGTGACGTTCTTTGAGAGATGCGCAACCAAAAAAATTCGGCATGACGGGTGATTTCGCAAAAGAGAAGCCACGTTTCAGTTTTCCTTCCATGGTCCTTTTCAATATCCATTCAAAGAAATGTGTTGGATTAGATAGCCTGTATCGGGCATCAACATAGGATCGGCAATTTTCTCTAGCGACTATTGCTTTCTGACTTTCCTTCCCATTCTTTAGGGAACAAAAGTCAAAAAGTAGTACTCGCTACGGACTGCATGGGATTAAGCTACAATTTCCATGTCCAACTACATTCCGTTTAAAATCATCTCACCATTAACTTCCTAGTGAGGCTGTTTTGAATTCATTCCAAAAGCTCAATGTTTTTTCATTTATGGATTGAATACAGATGCGCTTGTTTCCACAACAGGTCATACATGAGTATTGAAAGTGCATTGGCCTATAGAATCACGTGCGACAACCATCTGAAAGAAAAATTAGCCTTTTTCAGAAAACTCTGACACTAATCCATCAAATGCGGAGCGATTCAGCTGATCACATGGGCATATGTAAAGGATGAAAGGAAGATATATGGAGAAAAAGACAACGCAGTAAGATCCGAGGTGTCGGAGGGAGACAAGCTGTCCTAGGAATTCCGTTACGATAGGAAGCATCACTGGTCTGAAGCTTGAGACTGTTTCATCAGACGGAAACTTTGTTTCATCAGACGGAAATTTCGATCGCATCCTATTCAAACTTCAATCATACACAAATAATCGCCGAATACACAAATAATCGCCGAATCGAAATAGTTCCGGATTTGCAAATTGTGACAAACACTCGCTATGGTCGTTCTCACTAGAGTTTGTCCCAGACCTACATACGTAGTTTGCTCATCACAGAGTGTTCTCCTTCAACATCGCTAAATCATTCAGCCAATATTACTGTCCCTATCGAAGTTCCTGTTAGCTGCATAATTTCGTTGCTACTGTTGGGTTTAGCAACACACAGTACACACGTGTCACAAAGTACTCTAGACAGGAACGTACCAGTATATTGACCAAGACTGCATTTTAATACCTTTTATCAACACTATTAGGAAAAAAGGAAGAAGTTAACTTGAGATGGCCCAAGAACTCTATTTCTTCAAAATGTGGGCATTTTGAGAGTGAATCTGTTCTATGCAGGAAATTAAATAGGCCTCAGAGTTGGTGAGCTTCTGCTGTTCTTCTCGATACTGATTGTCCCACTAAAGGATAGAACCCTCTGTTTATTTTAGCCGAAATCAAACCTAAAATCGCTTGTCGGTACACGCCTAATCAACCACTTCACATGAATGCGTAATTAGCTCATATAGTTCACTGTAACGAAAGAGATAGTGCTTAGTAGTTCTGCGAGTGGAAAAGTGTTGGGTAGATCTAAGACAGGGAGACGTGAACGCATCGCAACTGTCACGCTCAGTGGTACCGGACAAATAATGGTGACCGCTTCAGAAATGTCATTCTGCAGAATTGAGGATTTTCACACGTAGGAATACATCGAGAACACTTTCTCGTGGGTTCAGCAGCGATGCCTCCTATTCTTAGATGTCGAGACAGTATAGATTTCAAAAAACCGGTAAATGGCCCTATCCTGTGAACCGACCCGGACATGTCACTTTCTCCTCTCCCACTGAAGCAATTCAATCAAGTGCGTAAGTGACGCCCACTTAGAAAGCGATTCAGGAGAGAAGGCTGCCGATTCAGCGCCAGCAAAGCAGCATGTGATTTCAGGACAACAATCTTGTTACGCCGCAGCAATGAAGCATTGTTGTCGAAGTGCCGAAGTGGCGTACTCGCTGCTGCGCGCTTAACTACTTCCCGTTGAGCCACGGGCGCAGCCCAAAATGAGCGGCCCTGGTGTTACTTCTCGCTAGTCGCCGGGGACTCACGTGCTTAAGAGATCGCCGCCACATAAACGGGAACAGAAGCCCCGAACTCTAAGCGCCAGGCTTCTCGCCGGCAATCCACCCCGCTCCGGCTGGCTCAACAATCGCCGGGACGTCGTAACCAGCCAACAAAGGGGACTGGAGGTCCTGAACGGCTGTGCAGCCGACAAAGACAAGACATTCTATTGCTAATAAAACTCCGTTTTACAACCGAAGCTGCTCGAGACAAGGTCTTGGCCACGACGCTTTTACCGGTTGAGGTACATCTACCATTGCAGATAGCTCTGTGGTCATTACTAAAGCTGGACATGAACTGAAGTTTGTAGGTTGATACATTCCACGAGGTCCTTCGCAGCATTCTGAATCGCGCTCGTCTTAGACGCTTTCAGTTGTAACTTCCAGCTCCAAGATGCTCACAGTAGAGCTGAGCTCGTACATCATGTCTGAACAATTGCTCGAACAAATCCCAATTGATTGAAAATCGTTAATGACTGATACTCGACCGTTATCCGAAATCAAACACCGCAGGAGACTTCTATTCTTGCACTTCTCGAACAATGTTCGAATTCTTCTGTTATTCACAAATTATACACCCCAGCAAATTCAACCATGAAGTGCAACAGAACTTGATAGAAACTAATTTTCGAAAATTCATTGTTTGATATATCCTCGAACAAATTTGCTTTTTCGATCAATTTCTTGATAAATCAAAAAATTGCTTTATTCGTTTGCCCCGATTGTTCAAAAGTTCAAAACCGATATTGATCGAACATTCGATCATTTGAAAAAGAAGTCAAGAACTCAACTCTATTCACCGGTACCAGGCGATTTCTTTCTCTAGGGAGCTTGCTTTCATCACCATGCGTCTTCACGTTGAAGACCAATTTGGAGAGGGTAACTAATGAAAAATTAGCTGTCTCGCTGCCACTATCGGCACAGCGAGGAGGTAGTTTCCGCCCTCCCATGCTTATCACTGAAAGTTCCGAATGCAAAACTCAACCAGGAAACTTTTCACATTTCACTTCTTTGAAACAGTACACGACGCTCTTAGCACAGAGTTGTGGTTAGTTCAAAATTTTCCTCCTCTTTCTTCTATTTTCTCTTTTTCGTCGTTTTCTCGCTTAAGGCGCTAATAGAAGATATAGTGTAAAATCTTAAGCAGACCATTCACTCCAGCAAGGAATTAAGAAGATACAGGGTAGCGAATAACACCGCAACAAAATTTGACATCCTTGTTGAGAGGCACTTGTCAATTTCCCTAAACCCTATAGCTTGTATTATAGTACACCCTTGATACCGCGCGCCTTAAAATTATCATGGTCCCAGCTACTTACATTAAAGGATAGAGGGCTTTCAATTGAAGCGACCGACCGTCTCCCCTTCGCCCACGCCGAAACACTCTCATACCGAAGTCTCTAAGTTTCTGAAGATTGGTTAGTGAACATTTAGTATTGTAAAAATCGCAAGTAGAGGCGAAGAATTTCCTATGAGGAGAACAGGGCAGAAAGAAAGTGTTAACGTAGCTGGAGCGCTTCACGAATAGGGTATCCAGTCACCGCTTTATTTATTTATTTATTTATTTATTTATTTATTTTGTGCGTGAATAATCACGCAGGCTTATAACAAGAAAAGAGAACATGATGAAGAATAAGATGACTCTAACAATCATAACTAGACACTGCATGCACAAACACGAATAATGTGCTAATATATTACAAATTTTCCTGGAAATACCGATCAATAAAACTTTTGTATTGCCTGAGTGAATTTAAAGCGAAAATCCTCATGGTTGAGCCACTCTAGAAAGATGGAAGTAACAAGAGAGTTAAAGCTATTTCTGAGGAACCTAGTGGTACAGAAAGATTGATTCCGTATAACAATTGCTCATCTATGAATTTCTAAACATGTCTCAGACGCGCCTTATCATGGTGTTAAAAATGTGAAAATCAGTAATAAAGCACCCTCGACAGAAAGGCGCAGCAATATAACACCTCCTTTTGTGGAACCCCCACTCAGAATCAAAATGCGCATTCTGGTAGATTCCAGCAGCCAAAAGAAAAACCTGCTAGCTGTTTCGACTCAAGTTCGTGAGATGGTCAAGGTTTCACGGTATTTTTTTGTCACTGTATAGGAAATGTTCCGAAAACAGCAGTGGAGGCAACCACTATGAAGCTTTCGAACAAGCCAATATCATTTGCAGCCAAAAATAATTCTACTTCTTGACTTCCACCACTCCTGTCGCTCAGTACTGGCAGGGCAGGGATTGTAACCTGAGAAGTACATGCATTTGTACGAACTCGCCTGGTGTCATAAATAGATTGCTTGGGAGTTCACACGTGACAAAACCGCCTCTAGAGGAAGAGGGAATGGGGAAAAGGGACTCAACCTACCTTTTTGTTGCGTCACACACTGTAGTTCGGGAATTTTTCGGACGCGTTTGTATGCACGACCAGTCGGAGTAACTCGGCACTTGGCGATAATAAAGAGAATTTAAAGCAGAAAAAATAAAATTTTAATAATTACAAAAATTAAATTCTCGCTCTTCCTAAACAACGATGTTTTGAGTTCAACGAACCGAGAAGGATGGAAGGCTGCTTCAACGTGAATGAGCATTTCAAGGTTTAAAGAGCACGAGTCTCAAGATAACGAAGTGAGTGAGAGTCATGTCGAGAATATGACGCTACCCCTGTCATAGGAGGGGCTCCATGACGGCCATGGTGGAATGAGCTCACTTCTTCCTTCTTCGGTGGCTTAGACAGTAATTCGTCGAAGGGCAGAAAGGGCACTTTGAAAACGAACCTGATGTCCGCTGTGTAATTGTCATGCTAATGAGGTGAGGAAGGGCAAAAGGGCAGTAAGGGCATGTTGGAAGGAAGAGTCGAGGGCACTCGGCACCTCCAAGACCCGTTTTCGAAAAGAGCTTTCATTACCGCCAGCGATCCTTGAGCAGCTCTTGGTGGCAACGGCCTAATCTTATAGAGGTCTAATAGGTTCACAAAATGTAGTAGCCCTAGATCACAAGGACTGCGTAGTTAATTAAGCGTCGTGATCAATGGACAAAGAACTATGCGTGCAGTGCCTTTGCAGAAAAAAAATAGATTTCAATACGACTTCTAAATCTAAACAGCTTTAAAAATTTAATCAAGGACAATACACTGTACTAAGGAGTTAGAACGTAGTCGCATAATAGCGTCATTGGAGACAGCAACATGCCTTGGATTAGTGACGTTAGCCGAAGTTTCGTGGAATTTCCTGTTTCCAGATAATGGTAGGGGTATATGACAAAAAAATGAAGAGCAGCACTAATGGAGCACCTTTGGGTGCACCTCCCGTTCTATGAGCTGTCCTAGAAAAAAGTGCTTGTGGTGTTCAAATGCCCTCCTTTCTAGTGACAAGGAGAGGATTCCTTTGTGTATTATAGGAAAAGGCTACGCCACGCATATATTGCGTGGCCAGCAGCTCTTGTTGTACATACAAAGCGTTCCAATTGTTGGATGATCGAAACTCCAAAACGAACTATTAGGCACGGACAGGTACAATGATTTACTATCAAACGAACAAGTCTGAGTTCCTCCTTGTGCAATCTGAGGAAAAAAGCAGAGAAAGAGAGCAAAAGCTTACGTTTGACGCTGTGTAGAGGGTTAAGACCGGTTTCTTCCCTGCGAAGGCTCCAAGGGAACCGTGCAAACCGTGCTCAGAACGAGTTTGGTCAGTGATTCATGAGTAAGAACGGATTTACGATCACCATTCCCCATCTCGACGTGTCCTGCCAAGAACGAGTGAGACTGAGTGCTGAAGGGCCTTGCACCATTACGAAGAAGGTGGATTCGAGCCAGTTCGAGCCTCCCTTCGCTAAGAACCTCAGCAAGTTTAGCGAGTTCTTCCTAGGGCGCAACAACTACGGACATCCCTCACCCTGCAGCAACTTCCAGTAGAGCAATCCCCAGTTTTAGAAGTAACACCAAAATCTTCTCACCATCAGATTGAAAGTCGGGCTTTGAATGTGTGGATTGCTTTGCTTCACATCAAAACCACGTATTAGACTGCAGGCTAAGTCTCCACCGTTCCACTGTTCATTTTAACCCTTTTGTTCAAATTTTGCCGGAAGTTTTTGCATAATGTCTTAAACCATTTGAAATAAAGCGATTTGATCTATTAGAAAGTGTGTTTCGCTTTTTTCCGTTTCGATATTTGCCAATTTTTAGGTCATTAAAGTAGAAAGTCAAAAAAAGAACAGTGACCTTTGGCGACAGCTCATTCGCTCTCGTTTGAGTTCTTTTGCACTACATACGTTAGGTTCCTTGGGCTTTTTCGTTCATTTTCATTTTTCGCCAATTTTTAGGGCATTAAAGTGGAATGTCCAAAAGACAAAAACTATTTTTACCATTCAAGGTAATTTTCCTCCTTTTTAACACCCTACTAAAAATTGACAAAAAACAGCACGAACAGATGAACTCAACACATGCATTGATATAGAGCAAAGCATTTTCTTCCGTACGGCATATAACACCGCCTAAAGAAATCACCAAAGAGTTGAAGATGGTAAAAATTTATGCCTTCTGGACACTCTCCCTCCTTAAAGTGCTGAAAATTAGCGAAGATCAGAATGAATAAAAAACCCAACATGAAATTTTGTAGAGCAAATCGTTTTCTTTCGAATGGCCTTATAACGTTGCGCAAAAAAAATGAAACATATGCAGACGGAAGGAGCAAAGGTCAATTTTCTTTTTTGACTTTCCACTTTAATCACCTAAAAACAAATAATAGGGCAAAGACAAGAATCGTTATGGGAAAAAAGCAAATCATATTTTCAGATAGAGCAAGTATTTCTTTTTCGAATGGTAAATAACACTGCACTAAAACCTTCAGCGAATTCAGAACAAAATGCTTTAAAAATGGCATGGACTTAGTTAAACCTAATACAACCTAATACATAGCACCATGAGTGTAGAACTTCTTGTCGTCGAACTACCAATTCCACAAATGATCACACTTTTTCTGAACATTCAGAGAAGGCTTTCATGACAACGGGATAACGATATGTTGTAAATAAATAAATAAAGGATAAAGGATAAAGGACGGCGTTAGTCAATCCCTTCTGGGATGCGCCAGCGCATTCTACTTCTACGGGATGTCGTGGAGGCGATTTGAATGCGTATTTGGCCATACAATGACTTGCGGTGGCCAGCCGATGAACAAGTCAGCGCTTTATCCTTCCCAGACAAGTCTGGTACCAATTCACCGACCCCGGAGGGATGGAAGGCTTGGTTGGCCTGGGCGGGAAATCCGAACCAGGAACCTGGTATCGGGTGCACGCGACAGTCGCGCCTCCTCCGACTGCGCTACACGCGCCCCAAATAATAATAATAGTAAACCAGCACAATCCTTCTAATAAACTCTTCAGCTTTCAATACAAACCATTTTGCTTAGACTATTCTAACACTGACATTAGTGTTTGTTATCATCAGTAACACTCAACGATTAATTCAATTACAGGGCCAATTCCTCGAGAAAACTCAGAGATTCCGAGAGGACCTCCCGTATTTCGTCCAAATTAGAGAATAGTGGATGGAGTAGCAGAGAATTAGTATACGCTTGGATGCATAATAAATGAACTGTCAGGACTATGCACACACATAATCGACTACCGAGGAGAATCCTCCTCGGACGCAGTTCGTGCTCCGCAGATGACGGACCCGGCGCCTCCAGCAGCCTGGCCCGTCGCAGCGGTTAATGTCCAAAGCGGCGAGGTCTCCCTAATGAGACGGAGAAGGCCAGTAATGACGACGTGTTGCGGACGGCTGGTGGAGCCCGAGGGTGGTGGTCCGTCGCCGCCCGTCCAATTACGTCCCGGTTCAAGGCGTGCGGAAGAATCGCGCTACTCGGCTTCTGGTCGAGCGTCGTCTGCTGGTAGGGACGAGTGCCAGCCGGGCGAACGGAGCAGACAGACGAAGTAATGCGCTTCACTCGTCCACAACGGCTCGGCCGATTCGATCAGCATCACATAATAATAGGCCTCTGAACGTCGCCATGCCGAAGAGAAACCGATTTCTGCCCAGACAAGAGTCTGGTAATTGCTTCAGCCGCTCAACAGATGTCTGAATTAGCCAGTCCATAGAGCACGCTGAACGGAATGCGTGTAGACGTCTAGCACGACTGAGACCCAACTGTCCATCCCTCCCTTTGCTCGTGGCAGAAAGTCCTTGCATGTCGTTGCTCATCACTACCTCTAATTAAGGCCGTCTCAGTTAGCCTGAGTTTTCGCTTACCAGCTGGAAAATGTACAGGATTGCTCGCACGTCTAAAAATACTCATTTTCAAGATCCAAATCGTTATACCCGTATTCTTTCTTTCCTCCAAGAAACGGTCGCTGAAGTAAAAGAAACGCCCAAGACAACCAGTTCAAGTGTCCTAGCTCCTGCTTCTGTACCAAGGCATAGGATAGAAAAGAAGCAGATGCGTTGAAGAAATGGCCATGCTTGAAGAATAGGTAAACGGCGAGAAAAAGAGAGCACGAGAACGAAAGCTGACGAATTGCTCGAAAGATATACCACATCTTGCAAATATTGAAGGACTGATGGATCAATTCAAATTTGTTCTTCTTGCTAAAAACGAACAACGTCAAATCGGAGATTCGTATGCGCGTTTCGATGCTGTATATCCAGTAAAATTTATGCTGTCAGCGCAGTTCATTACCCTACATCTTGGGCCTGCTACAGAAGTTTTTTTCAAGACTGAAAAACCAGAGATTTGGCAAGAAAGAACTTGATTATGAGCATACACTATGCATTGCCTAGAGCAGCCAGAACAGTTCTGTGTCCAATAAAACACCATACATTCCACCATTCATTCTGAAAACTGGCTGCTGAATAGCACCGATAAAGGCTCCAAATTAATAACGAGGGACCAAAAAGCGTAGAGAATCTGGATTCACAAGTTTTCAGGTTTGAACTTACCTAAAACTAGCCATGCTACGACAAACGTGAAGGTTATTTCTACTACGTAGCTGAACATGCTCTTGCTGTACCATACTCCACATGTATGTTAGATATTTGTTTCACACTTTCGATTGGACCTTCGCTTAAGGGGCTCAAAGTTTTACTTATCATATGACCCACACGACCAAACGCCTTAACAGTACCAGTGGTTCTCTCCTTCTACCCTTCCTTAATTCGGACGCTCGTTGCACGACGTCAGGGGTGCGCATTAGCGATTCTGCAGTTAGACTACGATTACACACATGAACATTGGATGAAAACGGTGAATCCACTCATGAATCCACTGCAATTGGGTTCTAGGAAGAAGGATACTGGAGATTAGTTTCTGCCGACGTTTAGAATACTATCTATTGAAGCTCTGCTTCACAAGAGTAAACTGCGTGTCTGCATTTCAACTCCTGCAGATGAAGAACAACGCATGTAATCTCAAAAACTGCTATAAAAAAGTTTTCATAAATTTCATTCCTGATATGAAAATCACAAAAGGCATAGATTGTAAAAGTGCATCTTATTCATATTAGTACGTTCTCTAGAGCTGTTTTTGCATACAAAAGTAAGTCGACGCAAAAATATGAGAAGCATTCGGTTCTGCTGAAATATGTATGCGAGGACCACCCTGTGCTCATACTAGTAAGAAAGCAGCTTTCTGTTTCAGAATCGTGTTATCCGCCTAGCGTTCTGGAGAAAAACTATACTAAACCGGCAAGTTCTGAGAAAGCTAAGTACGAAGCTCTAGCTTTACGAGAGGTGGGATTGTTACTGAGCTAAACAGCGCCTCTGCTCGGTCGTCGTTCAGCATGTTGTGTCCCTAATAAATACGGAAATACAAGAGATCCAAGTTCTAGCAGACCGAGTAGCATCTTCGTTTTCAAGAAAAATCCGAAGTCCTAATTGTCCTCTAAATGGTGAGCTTCTCGTGGTCAGTTTGAACATTCCTTACACAACTGACATTCAAAGCCAATTCCAAAATGAGCAGACTCGTTCAAACAGGTGCAGAGAGTACGGCACAATACAATAATATTATATCTGCTATTCTCCCTCCAAAGCACAACTGAACCGCATTGAACACTGGAGAGGTAACGTTGATCGCGATTCTAATGGTCCGCTTGAGGCAGCAGCCCTTCGTCGAAAACCAGAAAGATTTTAGCCAAATAAGGAGTATTCCAATGCCGATGGCTAGAGTGGGTTTTCAGAAAAGCGAATTCTTTCGAAGCAAAAGCAAGCTGTAATGAACTGATATTAATTAACCCATAATTGAAAAAAGAATAATGAGCGCCTTGTGTTAGAAAACTCGGCACTACTTTTTCTCTTTCTAAGCAGTGAAACCGTTATTATATTTCATAACATTCGAGAACGCCAGTTCGGAATCTGTTCTCGTCCTATTTCTTCACATGCTTCACTTAGGTTTCCATCTTTTCAAGAGTTTTGATAATTTCTTGAGAGAGCTACATGGTTCGCTAGATGAAACGGTGTCAGAGGAAATTTACCAGTTGCTGATCTCATATTGCACTGTACAGCTAAAGATGTTTGTGAATTTCTTAGCATCATTTGTGCCAAAGCTCCAGCTTCTACAGACCTATTCTCCTTTATTATTCGGGGTCAATTAGCTCATTCAATTATTTCCGGCCAATGGAAATATCAGGCTCATTCTTTAGAATTCAGTCGAAGAGGTATAATTAAGCTCGGGCTCATCTCAAATTGCCCGCGAAGAGGTGATGCGTCAAGACGTCATATTCCAATTCAGCAGCTCTACGGAAATGCTGACCACGGGAGTTAGATGCGCAGAGAAGTGGAGTGACGTGGAACGAAAGGGGTCCAGCTCCAAATATCGAGATTAGTTCGGTCTGCATACGGCTCCCCTCATTTAAGCGTCACCGCCTTCATCAAACACGCATAAGTGGTAAAGGATTGAGGCCCGACGGGCAGTGGGACCACTGGCAAAAAATGAAGAGAGCGCTCCGTTTGAAGCTACAATATCAGGCTCATTTCCCGTTTTCGTGGTAACCAGGGCTCTGCTTTATCGTCTTCTCGAGCTCAACGATGAATCACAGCCATGGATGGATGATAGATGATGAGAGGCAATAAAGGAATAACAGCCAGCGTTAATCAGATGCTTGAGGATGATTCATGCAGTCTGTCAGGTAGGATAGAGGGGTTGCTTTCGACTTCGAAATTTGAACAAACCTACTTTCGTTAAACGTTAGTCGTTTCACTCATGATAACAACTAATACCTTTTTTAGAGCGCTGCAAAAAAATCCTTGTAGATGTAAACAAATTGGTTGTTAGAGTTCCCTCTCGGAGACGCCTGGATCTCTCGCCTTGTAAACTCTCAGAGGTTCAATAAATTACCATAATTAAACAATAGGGTCGTTTAGTGAGCGCGCGACGCGATGCCATGGTATAGTATGCCCCGCGTCGCGCCGACGGCGGATTGCGGCGACAGTGTTGCGCGGGTACACGGTTCGGTGGCACTTTTCACTGACCTCTGCGGCTTGTCCTCAAATTCTCGCCGCTCGGCTCTGTTGTATCTCATTTCGCCAAACCTCATCTTCTTATTAGATGTTGAACCATACAACGAGTGAGCAGACTAACCACCAAGAAAACGACTTCAAAATCATCGTGCAAATTTAGATTAATTAAATGAGGCTGGTATTTCTCAAGATTTTCTGTCACCATTACCGTTTCCTCCTCATAAACGATGGTTTCCTCCTTATAAACTTCTGCTTGCTCTTTTATGAGGTCTCAGAGCCTAGGTTCATCTCCCTACACATTCCAGCTCCACATATTTACTTCGAAGTCTTTCAGTTGCGCTCGTTTACAATGATTTTTGGGTTATTTTATCATAATGCAGCGCTCGGATATTTAAAAAAATTATCTCTCTCATACATCCTTCCCATACATTATCCACGAAGTGTCGGAGTACGAATAGACGGAAATTAGTGCATTCCCAAAATGTGGCTTACAATTGAAATTTTAGTGAGATCTTCTATAATATGTCCTTTACTCATTAAAAACCACATTCATTACAATGCAGCACCCACATTGGCCAATCAGCCGTCGAGAACTCAGAAGGGCAAGCAAAAATATTTAAAGTCTTACCTAAGACTTCTAGAAAATGTAGCACACACAGTATGAAAACGACGTCTGGCTCGACTATTGCCGCGTGTTTTTATTTGAAGAAAGCTCCCTCAGTGAGTATCCATTCTCAACAAGACTTTTCACTAGCACATCATATGTTGGGAAGAATATAGTGAATGATTTTCACTGCGATAATGTCTCACCTTCAAGCTTTCCCTCCGAAGCTTCACCTGGAAATAGATTATTGGATCTTGTTTGTTTTTGTACTACAAATTCAATGTCTGCGAGATAACAAAAGCATTATAAGCCGGAATCAGTCAAGCCGATTGGGAATACACCACACACCCCAGTTCCACGTCACTTTCATAGATCCACGTGTCACCTGAGCAATGGCTTGCACAGGCCAGGCATCAAACAGTACAGTTCAGTGCTTTCCACTTCAAACAAACAGGTGACTAACGATAAGAGTATGATTTTTACAATCAGGAAAGAGTATGCGGCCTGGGGTCAGATTCAACAACCGCTTACCGGCCGATAACGATATATCGGTTGTCGTTTCTGTGTCTGTGTACCTTTGTATATCTCTGTATCACCTACTGCGTAGGCTGGTATGGTGAATCCGCGGTGAGACCAGCGGTATCGTTGATGACTCTGGCCCCCGGATAGCAGATTAGCGAACATTTTCAATCCTCAAGATCACGAGCATGTAAGCAATGTTCCCCAGAAACTCGTCGTTGTCTTACGGAATCTCCATGATCCCAATCCTCGAAACGCCCAAAAATACGTTCAAATGTTTCAGATCTAGCGCTTGCAACGGGCCATCAGTGGTGACCTGTACGACCGCGGTGGCGCTCGCCGCGGACGCGACAGTCGCTGCCGCGGACGCAGTGACCACTCGTACATGAAGATCGCCCCTCTCTCTTCTCCAGCGGAACTCACAAATTCGTAGGTGGTGACCCTTAACACGCTGGACCACTGCGGTATTTGAGCTTTATGTGGCTTTGTTTCAAGCGCTCTATGGTAACCCGTCATAGAAGTCCAAGCGAAATGCAGTTCGCCGGAAGCAAGCCGCGGGTGACCAGGCTGCATATCTGCACAGCCCGTAAAACAAACTCACCTCGCCGTAGCAAACGAGAGACGCCCTCCAGTTCCACCGTGACCATAGCCGGTGTCCTAATTGGCTGCAAGTCGACCAAATTGTCTGCATGACCTCCACCTAACCCCTGAAGTCACCTGAGTTGTGGACGGACATAAAGATAATGACGCAATCTCAGCATATCATATACTGGACGTCGCTAATGGATTTGTTGCTTTCAAAAGCAATAAAAAGTTATAGTAAGGTTTCTGCCGCTTATAATCTACCTATTAATAGTGTTACTCAGAACAAAAAAATGAATCTCTTTATTTGGCAAAACGAGTAAATTAAAATATGCGTATCACATCTTGAAGGGAACTCTTGCATACACAAAATCCCTCATGGCAAAGTAGACAGACATTCGCGTGCTACCCATGTTACTTGTATTTGTAGAAACCCTCGCCGGATTTCCGTCCAAGTTTCCCGTTTTTTACCAACTCGTCCAGTTTTTTGTTCGGCATGAAGAGAGGCTCCGTTGGATACTGCTTGTGCCATCCTGAACAAGTAGGATCTTGTGCGACACGAAAATTTCCAATAGTTCGAGAGAAACGGGAAGGATAACGAGTAGGAAATCCGCGACAAAACGCTACTCATTTTCATCCTCGAACCAACGCCGCAACTTAAACGCATTTCGAAGACGACTTTCAAGTCTGTAATTTATATGAAAAGGATAAAAGTAAAAATTGTGGCTGGCATAGAATTTGTATGGTCCAATTATTCTGCAAATAGGATAGCCCTTAACAAAATACAGATAGCGCTACAAGACCGCCGATACGAATGCAAATCTATACCGCGGACCGATGTTAAAAATAAGAAAAAACAACTGATACACAGGAGCTCAAGCTAGAATTCCTAGTGTGATAAGACCACTAACGCAAGCTTGTAGCCATCCACAACGCTAGGGCCCAGTTGTTATTCGGGTTATGTTCAAAAGAGGTTACTGGGATGATGCACGGTAACCGTGGAAGTCGCAGCTCGTTCCTCACCTCGCCTATAGTGGAAGAACATGGTGGGTGTTTCTACTAATGAACAACGCAAACATAATCCAAAAAACACACTTGCAACAGTTTTGATACCGTAGACGCGGCAGCAGGTTTAACAGAGTGTTCAGCCTATTTGTTAAGAACGAGTTTAAAAGAATGCTCAGTCAATGTATCTGTTGAGTGATCTATCCATAGCTCTGCATGGTATATGATTTGAACACCAGTAACCTCTAAGTAGCCAGTAATCAGAGGAATTCATAGTCAAATCGTACTAATACCACTACGGAAAAATGTGGACAATTCTAAACAACTCACCGTCTATAATAAATTTGGTAGTGTCGAGGCCAACATAATCACACAATTCGAAGGGCCCCATCGGATAACCGGCACCAAGTTTCATTGCAACGTCGATGTCCTGAAACATGTATATGACGAGCAAGCTGTTGTCACTGAATACGAGTGGCTTAGGCCGGGGGCATACTTCCATCGCCGCGATGCCATCGCGGCGCTCAGTTCATGGCCATTCCGCCGGACGCGGCCGAATAGTCAAAGAAAACCTCGCCGCGGCCGCCGCAACAGTGGCGGTCGGCATGCGCGATGGCTTCCCGCGCCCATCGCGGGCATGGCATACTTTTTCGCGTCGCGCGCGGTGTTTAGCGTTGATCCTGGACGGATCGCCGTCGCGCTCCCTTGCAGAGCGATGGGCGATGCGACGAGCACAGAGAAATTCAAATTCTTTCGCGTCGCTCTGCAAAACTCATCGCCGCGATTCAATCGCGGCGACGGGAAGTATGCACGAGGCCTTAGAGACAATCGAGAGACAAAATTATAATAGCAGATAATGGTCACATTAAAAACATTGCTCTTCCTTAGTAGACTAAATTTCACAATACAAAACAGTTTCAAGCCCATGCCCTTCGACCAATAAAAATAAGGATAACGGACGGCGTTATTCAACCCCTTCTAGGATGCGCCACGCATTTTACTTCTACGGGATGTCATGGAGGTGATCTGAATACGTATCCGGCCATACGATGACTTGCCTGTCGGTGAAGACGTCAGCGCTTTATGCTTCCCACAAGTCTAGTACGAATTTTTCGCGCGTGCTTGGCCTGGGCGAGAAATCCGAATCAAGTGCCTGGTCTTGGGTGCACGCGACAACCGGCGCCTTCTCCGACTGCGTTTCACGCGCCCCTTCGCCTAATACGAAACAAATACAGATGAGATCTATGTAGGACATGACCAAAGGGTTGTTCTAAACATACTATTTAGAAGCATTTTCTTCGTCGTCAAAATCAGGTTGGACGCTCGCTCACAGTTCTTGCTTGGGCTAGAATTCTACAATGGATAAAGGATAATGCCTTCCAAGAATCTGGTATGCAAGTACAAGTTCCGCCTAGTTATGAATTCCAGCCAATATGCCTGTAATGCCCGAAACTAAAATAATGTTTTAAACACAATTTCAGTGGTTTTTTCCTAATACTCCTACAACACTCTGGATTTTTGACACCCAATCACACCAAAGGATCGTGGTTCCGAATCACACATGAAACTAAAAATCCGTCTTATGCTGATATCAATTCTTCACCAACGTACAGTCGCAAAAGACGGCCGATACGACGAAAGGAGAGGTTTGGCCTCAACTGTTGACGAACAATCGAGAGACAAAACAGCAACAGCTGTTTCCGAACAGCTTCAGTCAGTGACGGATGCCTTCTTCCTTTATAGGGAATTTATAAATGGTGGGATTGAAGAGGTACGGTTCTGTAGAGATGAACGAAATGAGAACAAATTCTCTCTCAAGAAAGTTCCGTCTGTCTATACTGTCCGAAAACTAATCGTGGAGGTCACAATGGTCAGCTTTTTTCCTTCCCCTTCCCAAGCAAAAGTACTGAGTGAGCACATGTTTTCTAAAGTTTCGCTCTATTTTAATGGTAACCCAACTTGATTTATTCCAGCTGCTTCTCCCATAAGCGAACGCCTTTGACTTTCGTCAAGGACAGCGTACAATTGAAAAAAATTAAATATTCCCTTTGGAATGCCTGATGGGAAGCTACACTGCATAATTGCTGGAGGTATCCCGCCCAAATGCGATTTGGGTTCTTCGATTTGTTCTCAAGGGCATAGCGTCTGTGATGAATACGTAAATGAAAACATTGTGGGGTAGCATATTAGGAGTGAAAACTCTTCAAAATTGCCAGAATTTCGAATGTTCCGCCATTCGGTGGTTCGTTAGCGCCAGTATGAAGGACGCCCCTGTTGGATTCGTTGTTCTCCTTCGCTAACGGGGAAGAAAACACAGACTTAGCGAGGGAATGAATCCTGGATGTGGCTGACTTTGACACAGGTGGGTCACATAGCCGCGTCCTGGAGTTCCTTATACACGCACGCATGAGTACACATCATGACAAAGACACTTATGCTCAATGACGACTGTTGACAACTTTCAACTTGTAAACAGCCACAGAACAAGAGAGAGAGAGAGAGAGAGAGAGAGAGAGAGAGAGAGAGAGAGAGAGAGAGAGAGAGAGAGAGAGTAACTCGAAATAGAAATCTAACCGACCTCCATTGATGCATCACCTCGATCAGCCATCCTTAAAGCTTCGAACATGTAAGGCACCAGCAGCCGGTTAACGATGAAGCCTGGGGTATCCTGAAAACTATCAAACAATGGATCGCACGGTCGGCAACAACCTTCGGTCATGCTATGCCTTAACAGATAACATCTAGATCATTGTTATGCGTCTATTACGATATTCTTAAGCTCTAAGCAGTTTCCGACACAAGGAAAAGGCATGTAGAACTCATCTGCTTTCGAAATGAATACATCAAGTTCACTTCTCACTCCCAGGCTATCAAATGGCCCACTCCAGCAATAGTGATTGAAGATCCGACTCTCAGAGGAGGGTGAAACAAAGATTGTTCCATCCACTGGATCCCATTAATCACTACGCAGGGAGGGATATACAACAAATGTGTTCTTTTATCCTTCGCAGAAAACAATTATATGCGCATGGTAGAATTTGGCAATTTTGAACCTCTATGCGTCATCTTTTCTCTTCTGATGAATGGAAAGTAATGGGTAAACCGCGTTATCAAATCTTAATTTTATAGTTCACGTTGCCCCAAAGCTCATAACATTATATACATTTGAGGATATCCAACAATTGATAAGTCAAAACTCCTAGTTTTGCTAGAGGTGCTGCTGCTCGACGGCAACCGCGCAAGGAAGAGCGATTGTTAACGCTCCTAAACAATTTTAACTGAACGTATTGACTTTCTGATGTTTTTTTTCTGTACTAGCACGGTTATGATTGACATGCACTGCTAAATTCTTCCAAGCGCTACGCACCTGACCACATTTCTATGACAAATTCCTTGAAGTCAAGAAAAAAAGGAAGGAATATATGGACCAAGAAGCAACAAACGAAGCACAACCCAACCCACCCACTTCAATTCAAAAAGGGTGAAATGTGATGTAGCATTTCCTTACAAACTAGAGATGAGCAAAGAAGCTTAGAATACCGACCAAAGTTGGTAACCAGACCTGATAACAACTGAACTCACCTTGCATGCTACGGTCTTCTTCCCGATGTCTTTGCCGTACTCCAAGAGGCTTTCAAATGTTGCATCAGATGTCTCGCTGAAGCGCACAACCTAGAGCAACATATCGTATAGTCTTCCGGACCTTCTCCGACTCTCTCCATGGCTACTTGCGCTAGACACTATTCAAAAACACCCATTCTCCCTATAAAAGATAGATGGCAATTTCACGTGTGTAATGGTACAGGTACCAGTAATAGAACTGCACCAAATCAACATGCATAAACTTCTATGTGATCGTAATTCTCATGGATTCTTCAAATTCGCCGTCAGTTACCTTTCTGGCATAATACTAGCTGAGAGTGGGCGCCTTGTCACTCTTCACTACTGTCGTAATGCAGTGGTATATCTTTCACATCTTATCTAGTGCACAAAAAGAACTGTCCCGAAAAAATTGATGAACTCAAAACTCGATTATACGCTTAGTGAGCTAGAATAGATCCGTATCAACGCCTTGAACGATGGACGACGTGGTTTCCGAATTACTATTTTCCGAAGAATTCCGGAGATTTAAACATCTTCATTATCTAGCAAACGCCTTCTCACTGGAACCCACCCCACATGCAAACAGTAGAATAAGCTGTAGAAAAGGCCTTCGAAAGCACAGATATCTGGTTCCAGGAGGCTATACCGAATTTGACCAAGCTCTCAACCCCTATCGGAACACACATACGAAGAGAGTCCCGTAGTTCTATGGAGATTTAATGGGCTTTTTCATTGTGAGAAGAACTACTACAATTCTTGCAGCAAATCAATCTGCGCTTGAAACCAATTATCGGAAGGCATGACCATCAGGACGCTGAAGGAACGCAGAGTAGAAACTTTTATGACGATCCCAAAGACGATAATGTCCCCCGCTTCAAGTTAGCCCGACCTATTTTTTTTCACGCGATCTTCCCCAGTAAACTCGATTAAAACCGGAGATAACCAAACTCATTCTACAACCGGAAGTTGTTGTCAGTTCAGTTAATTTCCAATTCGTTCGTTTAGCTTTGTCGCCACGTTATCCTCTATTTTTCACGTTGGGTCCCAGTCCTCAATTTCCATCAACAAAGTTTGCCACCACAAATTGTTGGCGAGCTAAGCGAAAAGTAGACCACCGTCCTCGCGGAGTGGTTGAAAAACAGAGTACTGAGGTTACAAGGTACAGGCTCTATGGAAATTAAAAAACGAAAAGACACACCGACCTCAAGAAGCTTCATGACAGGGACAGGATTGAAAAAGTGAAGTCCACCAAAGCGACTTTTCTCCTTCAACGCTGCAGCAATGTCTTCTAGACGAAGCGATGACGTATTAGTTGCTAGGATGGCCGAGCTGAAGACGGAAACAAACTAGAGAACATGCTCAGCTTTAGCAACATACGGTGCAGCGCACAAGGATAAAACTTACGGTTTCGCGATCTTCTCCACTTCAGTGAACAACTTTCGCTTCACCTCGATGTCCTCGACAATGGCTTCAATAACTAGATCAGCATCCTTTATACCATCCTCGAACGAGGTTGTCGTATGAAGCCGAGACAGTGCTCCTGCCACCAGTGCCTCTTGAGCCTGTCATACAAATATCATACACACAGCAATATGTGCTTCACCGATATGGCACCTCAGGAAAAAGGAATGGCCGACTAAACATTGGCGCGGCTTAAGTTCATCCGGGTTTTTGTTGCTTCCCTGCCATCGCTACTCTTAAGCCTAAACCCGTGATGGACACTTCGAGCACTGCTCAAATGACGTCTTGAAAAAACTTCAACGACAACGTCTTTTGAACATGACTACAACATTCAGGCAGCATTTGTACCCGTGGTTCGGTAGAAGCTATCCACTGTCTTCGTCTGCCGTAGCCAGAACGCCTCGCGACAACAGTAAAACACTATTGGAGCGCGCAATCTCCATAAACCTGCTCTCCACACCCTTTTTGAAATCCTTCGTTTGGTTCATGGTTCCGAATATGAAAGCTATTTGCGGCAACGTCAACAGAAAGCAATGTTGAGAATACCCACTAAACTACTTTAGAGATGCGAAAAATGTTGGAGCGCAAAACGGAGGAAAATTTGGGATCAGTGATATAGCGGTACAGGAGACGTGAGCAGTGTCAAACTCATGGTTACAAGAGAACGTTCACAACAGCTTATTCCAGTGCTGCATGTATGAGGCTAAAACGACGAGACCCACCGTTTTATCGTCGGCGTGCTTCTTCTTCGCTACTCTTCGTAAATTGCTATCGATGGTCTTTCGAGCGTTGTCCAGGATTTCGTCGGACTTGTCGACCAACACAACATTGAGCTTTGAGGCGGCCGTTACCTAAACAAAAACCGCTGCGAGTGTTCTACTAACACCGACCCTCTTCAGCTCACAACAACAGAGTCGAACTCCGTCGCCCATGTGGGGACAAGGATCACTCCTGTACCTATTTCGGAGTAGTAATAAGGAGCAAGAGGATCGTTTCCTGCATTTCACTTTAAAGCATTTCCACAGATTCCTCCAGCTCAACTCCATAAATACGCATCATCTCTGTCGCCATGAGGTCTAAGTTATCATCCTCGTCACAAGTATAGTCTGTGGTCCCACATGAGCAATAAGACACGACAGGCTGACTAGGTAACAACCGGCAGGAGCGGAAAGGTATGCTATGCAGGAAGTGTGCCTAGGAAACGTAACTCGGTCTGCAAATCCGGGTATAGTCACATCGCCCTCTAAGACTGTTGGTAACCAAGAACGACTTGAAGAAGCAAACGCTGCTCAGTGGAGGACTGTTCATGGACCGAAGGCCATAGTTCTACTCAAAGACGCATTCAAAGCATGTTCGAAAAAATGGACGCCTTGTTGGCCTTAACAACTACCTGAGCTATTCCAGATCCCATGAGTCCAGCGCCAATCACGGTCACATTATTCACTTTACTCAATTGTGAACTAGTCGTCGACAGACAACGGTATAAAGGGCAGGCCTTCGTCGAAAGCATCTGAATATGGGACAATTTATGACAAGATGAACTACGTTGAGGGTGATCCTAACATGAGTTCAACGAAACGCCATTGACAACGATAAGGAATTGGATGAGAACATCACCGGCAAACAGAGTTGAGAGCAGATTAGGAATATGGCACTAAAAGAACAGACACATTCCACACAAAGGAGGAAGATTTGAATGACCGCATCGCTAGAAGATCAGACTTGCCAGGTGTCGGCAGTACGCAGACAAGTGTAAACATTAAACATTAAACATTAAAACATGTGGTAACGCCACCTAAAACAGTTCAACCTTTAAGAGGCTGAAACTCCTTTTCGTATGCCTGCAATCTTGAATCAGCACTTGGTACAACTCTAGTTAGGGGCCAATCCCAAAGGAAATTACAGCGTCTCCTCTGTCCCCACCTAAGCCCTACCAGAAACGAAAACCCTCGCTTGAATAGGCAAGAAGATAGGCTCTCGGGAAAACTTAGCGGAGAGGCGCCAGCCTTTCGCAACCGATGGCACTCGTAATGAGAGACATTCATCTACCCCAATCTCTAACGTAGACAGCCTCTAGAAAGCGATGCAGATAGATACTTAGATCAGCCAATTTGGATCAATCTAATATCCAGACGAACCACGCCGACCCTGCCGGGAAGGGTAATTGGTTACAGATTTGCCTAAAAAGGGTCAGTCACTAACACGCCTAAAATTGGCCCTTCCGTGTTTAGCGGTTGCACTTCATCAAGCCGAGCGAAGCTTCGAGTAGGAGAAAGAAAGGTTGACGTCGAGCAATCCAGATGCTGCGTATCATGTACTTATCCAATCAAACTGCTTCTACGGGAATAGTATCGTCAAAGTGCTATGCATAGGCATTTAATATTTGCAATGACTTGTCAGAGCCAACTGGAAGACGTGCCAGTGTTTTGTTCTTGCCAGACCTATGCTCAGACCGCACCTGAAATTGACCCGTGGTAGTCAAGGGTCAGGCACCCACTGCCAACTGCGCCACGTACAGACCAAGCACAAGTTCTGCCGACGGGATTCCGCACACATACCCGCTGCCGACTTAGTCCTTCATCGACTGGCATTCAGTAATGGTGGTACCGCTCAGTCCAGCCACACAGTCAGGAGCAACAAAAGTGATGAATGAAGTTAGAGTAGACGGAAAAGAGGAAAAATGTGATAACGTACGCACACAAATCAGCATATCGAAAACGATTGCGAGACCACAAGGTGGAAACCATGTTAATCACCAAGAACCAGGAGAAGAATCGATAACCAAAACTACGGACCACTGCCAGGTCTCCAGCTACTCGGTCTTTCACATCACTGCTGATCACCACGCTTACATCTCAAATACCGCCCCCAAAACAACCACAAAATGGAATTGAGGGGTCCGCTGGTAAAAGCTACAAAAAACCTTCCCCCGTAGAACAATGCCAGCGGACCCTTTAAAAACAGATGTATTGGTTTGCGACAGATCTACATGGATACATACTAAATTTGTGGATCCGTAACGGATTGCCTTTGCCAACAAAATATTTGTTCTTTCTAGACCAACTGCTACCCAATAGAAGTGGTTAAGGTGCAGGGGGGGGGGGGGGGGGGGGGCACTATGCACGCAGCACGGTTGTGATCCAAAACCCTATTCGCTTTGAAAAGAAATCGCAAACCGCTATCCACTGATTGATTAAGGTAATAACGTCGCTTTAACGAGTTTTCGTGGTTTTGTAATATTGTAACTGTTCCAGGTTTCTGTTCAATTTACTGTTCTCATTACTCCCTCCCCCCGACTAGGAAAGCAATTTAGAAAACTGATTTTGGTATTGGAAGGACAGCAATTGATAACGTAAGCATATTTATATATCTATATGTTGTGGTGCATGTTGCACTTCTTTAGAAGTTGAAGGTTGACATGGACTGCCCCCCCCCCCCCCGATTGGGATTGCACCGCGGTCAAACCTGCTGTGCGTAGTCGGAAATAGATTCAGAAATAGCTGAAGGTTCTTTCGGGAATTAGAAATCCATGCAACACTAAAAAGACTTGGGAAAACAAAAAATTGTTTTAAAGAAATATTTGCACCGTACTCTACAGCTCCAATACCACCAGTACTGTGATGTTACTACGCTAGGTGAGCGTATGCGTCAAACTCCAACTTGAACAGAGAGCGCGTCAGAACTGCTTCGGAGCTTATTTACACAAAACAAGGAAGGAATCACAACGGATGTGCAGAAACCGAAAACAAGTGAGGAGTACAAAGTCCACCGCCACTGAGCACCGGCAGAAACAGACGATCAATACACACAAAGGTCGTGATCAATACATATTCACTATCGAGTTTTCAATGAGAACAGGCAGGCAACCTAATGAACACAACGGTACAACTACCGCGGCACGAACCCTTATCTCGTGGTTGGTTTCTAAGCAAAACACTCGCGAGCGCTGAAAACTCCTTCCGCTGTGGCGCGAGTGGAGCAGAATTCAAAGCCAGTGATTAGATGAAGATCGATGGCGATGCAGGTGAGCAGCAGACCAGTTCGAGCGGCCAAGGAGCTCCTCATTTTGCGAAGAACCACCGCCGCTGCGTCACCGTGCAAAAACAGCGCTCGGCACGACAGCAGTGCTCTGTGGAGGGCGATCGCTGGAGCGCGTTACTTCTCTTGACGGACGAACGAGGTCACGGTGGTCTCAAGGGCATGGTAAGGCGCTAGATGGGGTCAGGGTGTCTATATCTCCTTTGTTACGCGAAAATATCTTCCACCTTATCATTGAACGGCTAGAATTGGTGCGAACAGTACCTTCATTCGCGCCTCACACGTGCCAGATTAGCTGACCCGGCTCTGCTGGCGTAAGGAACCACTGGGTGGAAACCTAATTGGAGGGAACCGAATCTTAACGATGCCATAGGAGATGACCATGCGCAATGTAGCCGTCGAAAACGTCATGCACGGACTAGAATGCGGAGACATGGGAGTGTAGGTCGATGGGCGGCAGCTGCAGCATTTTCGCTTCTCTGACGACGTTGTGCTCATAACACCGAATATTAGCCAGACGGAGCAAATGATCGCCGACTTCGATCGTGTATGTGGGAACGTTGGACTGTAGCTGAATCCTGCGCAGGCGATGTTCATGAGGAAATGACAAGTTTCTGATGCACCATTTTCGCTCAACGGAACGAACATCTCCGAATGCTTCAGCTATGTGTATCCGCATCGCGAAGCCAACATGGCCAACGACGTAGCGCCGGAGCTGGTCAGGAGGAAACGAGCGGCTTGGGGAGCTTTCAACAGCGTCGAAGAAATCGCGAAGAAGACGAAGAACGTCCGACTCCGTGCCCACCTACTCGACTCCACTGTTCTTCCTGTCCTAACTACGCCTCAGAGACCTGGGCAGAGAAGCAGGTGAACACGCGATCAGCGTCAGGCAACGTGGAATCGAGATGACGATGCTTGGAATGACACGACTCACGCAAGTGAGAGAAGGCCTCCGGAGTCGCAAGTGAGAGCCTCCGAGCGTTCGAAGAACAAAGACGCTGTCGCATGGGTCAAGTCGTCGAAAATTAGGTGGCCCAGCCACGTAATATGGTTTGCAAACATCTGCTGGACGAGAGCCGTCACTGAATGGAATCCGCGGGATGTCAAGAGAACACCAGGACGCCCTCCAACGTGTTGGTCGGACTTCTTCGTGATAGCCCTGACCGAAAGAGATGACTCTCTTCGTGTCCCTCGAGCGAGGAGGATTCATTGGAGCATTCTGGCACGCGACAGGGACGAATGGAGATGCTGCAGGCGCATGCTCGAGCAACTCGATGATCGACAGCTGACAGGTAACAGGTGACTTAAGTGCCTCCCCTACGAAATTTTTTGAAGTGCTCTTCGAACCGATGACGCAGTGCCAACCGAAGGATGTATTTCTCACAGAATTGGTTTTCTCTCTTCTGCAAGAAACACCATCAGAAAGTGAAATTGCAGCTTTTGGACTTTTGAGCCCTGCTCCACCCACAGTGACAAAATCATCATGCTTTTCCGAAACGATCTTCTGTATGATCATGCGTCTTGATCTGCATCATTTGCCGAAGAATATCGACCCCGCTAATCACATGGAAGCTCCTATTTTTCCAACCTGCTCTGTAAACACGGATTCCATATTTCTAATAGTTGTTAAAGCTCTGTGAATACTTCAGAGACCCAAAAAAATCTCCAGGATATGGCAGTTTACGTGCGGCCATTCCGTTCTCCAAAAAAAAAACAACAACAAAAAATCAAAACCAAAAACATAAAATCATTGAGACACTCTTCGAATCGATAAATGAGACGCAACTGAAGTAGGGACTTCTGGCGGAAAAAATTTTCTACTTTCTGAACGAAAGAACATCAGAGAGTGAAATTGTGCTCCATAAAATTATAAGTCATGATTATTATACAGTAAAAAACCAAGCTTCTCACAGCGATTCGATGTGATTAGAGGGGATGGTACTTATTTATTTATTTATTTATTTATTTATTTATTTATTTATTTAATACGCCGCAAGAGGGCGTGCACCACCAGACAGTCAGCCATAAAGGAAGCACTCCAAGGTACCGAGCACAAAAACCCAATAGTGGTGAATAAAAGGCTTCAGTAGGAGAAAGGAAACAAACAAAAACAACATAAGAAAAGGAAGAGAGCACAATTAGATAGGACTCATTAAATCGGCTAGATAGAGGAAAGAGCGGAATGACAGAATCCTTCGTGACCAACTAAACAATAAGAAAGGCAGATTTCATAGCAGATGTTTCACTCCCCAGCACAAACTTGAAACCAGCTGAGAGGAGCTTTAATAGAATAGCATTTTTCAATAGAAGGAATAACTATAGTGGAATATTAATATTTAAATTAATTATTTATTTGAGAAAAATTCGCGTGTATATAGTAGAACTGAGATAGAAGTATTCAAAATTTTCGTTTCTTAAAAAATTATTTTCTACCTGAAGCAGACCGCCTATACAGTGAAAATAGTGCCACAAAAATTTCAAAGTTTTGCCCAGTGTTGTGTTGAAGTCTTGACATTTTCACCGTGAAAAAATCATGATGTTCTGAAACGAATAGATTCGATCGATCTGTTCTTGATCTGCCACCGATGTCATTGGGGCGACAAAATTCAAGATGATCATGGGTAAGTTTTAGGTAAGTTTTAAGTTGAGGTAAGTTTTTCGCAATTCAAAAATCCCAAAGGCCTTTAGGGAAATAGAGAAAAATTCATTCTTACCACGTAAAAAAAACAGATTTCAGAAATGAGGTCTTTATGGAAGTCGGCTAGAATTCAATTTTTAACCGAAAAAAAAAATTAAAAGTATTTGTATAAGTGATTATAATCCGGTTCGTTTCTTGAATTTCAAAAAAGCCAATGGTTTTTTAAATAGAGAGAAAGCGCTTTTCAATGTTTGCAAGACACTTTTAAAAAGAGAGATCTTCAAGAGGGTGGGGGTTCGATTCCTGATCGACTTTTGGCAAAAATCGACCGCAAATCGAACCCCCTCCCCTCCCGCCCCTTGTGAAGACCTTTTTTTTTTGCAAACGGAATTTTATGTGGTGAGAAAGCATTTTTTCACCTTTTCCAAAAGCCAATGACTTTTTCAAATTAAAAAAACTGACCAAATTATAGTCATTTTTGTGAAATTCTTCCAATTTTCCAACGCACAATCGACAGCAGCTTCTGATCATGGCTTCACAAAAATGATCATAACTCGGTTAGTTTTTGGAAATTCAAAAACCTCAATAGCTATTTAAAAAATAGAGAGTATTGTTTTTATTTTATAAAAAGCTTACAGAAAGCAGTTCTAAAAAAGAGGACTTCATACGGGGCAGGGGTTCGATTTTCGGTAAGTTTTGTGGAAACCGAACCCCCGACCTGCATGAAGACCTTATTCTAGGAAGCTGTTATTTACGTGGTAAAAAGCACTTCTCTATTTTTTAAAAAGCCATTGGGATTTTTAAATTTCAAAAAACTTACCGAGTTATGGTCATTTTTATCAACGTTGAATTTTGTCGCTCCAGTGACGTCGGTGCCAAATCGAACAAAGGTCGATCCAATCTAATCGTTTCAGAAAATCATGATTTTTACACTGTACAAGACCAAATATTTTGTGACACAATTCTAACTGTATAGGTGGTCTGCTTTAAGCAGAAAATAAATAATTATTCTTGACAAACGAAGATTTTGAGCACGATCCGACGAAGATCGCTGTGTAGAAGCTTGGTTTTCTACTGTATAATAATCACGACTTAAAATGTTATGTAGCACAAGTTCCCTCTTTGATGTTCTTTCGTTCAGAAGGCAGAAAGAATTTTCTGCGAGAATTCCCTCCATCGGTTGCGTCTCCGTCAACGATTCGAAGAGTGCCTAGATTTTTTTAGGGAGATCACTTGAGTAGCTTTAGCAAATAACACCCGAACTTCCATAAAGTTCAATTTCGGATGCAGATGTTGTTCGTTCAGGTAGAAAAATGTGTTGTATCTATGAGGTCCTCGGAGAATCTGAAAAGTTGAACTCGTTGGGATTAATTCGAATACTGCTCCCAAAAGTTCTTTAATTTTGACTGTAGAACAATGAAAATATTATCAAAATATTACATAGCCAAAAGGGTTAATCAACGTTTTTTCAAAAAAATCGTTTAATCAGCAATTAATAACATGTTTTTTTCTGTGAACGAATCACCACAGTATCGATGTTGCACCTGGAAAGAAGAGCCTTTTAAACAAAAAAAATCGCATTAAAAATTTGAAAATTCAACACAAGAAATAAAACGATGATGTAGACAAGGGGCAGGGTGTTCGGTAAAAAGAACCCGGGTTTGACGCTGGGCCAAATGCGCAATCAAACTACTTTTACACTCATGGGGTGCACGCAAAATTCTGGACGTTAACTTTTCTTAACTATTTTTTAACGGAAATTTTTCGTTAAATTTTGTTAAAACATGCGAAGTAAATATTATTTTAAATAAAAAAATCAGGAAAAACGTTTTATGTTCCTGCTTCAACAGGTGGACAACCTAAGTGCAACGAACGCAACGTAACTTATGTGCAATGTGACATAGGCAATTCACTACTAACAAAGAGTGGAGAGCAAGATAAGCCAGCTTTCAGCAATGCGCAAAGTTCAAATTGGATCAGGCAGACTCCGGACAACCTTTCCTCTCCTAGTTTTCTGCGAAACCGTTTTGTGTGACATGCTCTATGAGCATGTACAATCTCGGTGCGGGCAGCAGACCAGTGAGTACCGAAGGAACGGTTCAGATAGGTTCAGGTACCTTGTACATAGTGGATATTCGCCTTGGCAAGAAATCACATATCTCTTCAGTTACAATAGAAATAAGCTAGATCAGTGTATCACTGGGGTGGAACACAACGGTGCTCCATAAAACTTTTAATTTCGCGCAACACAAAACGTTGTATAGGCTGTACTGTAAGGTGACCCCGTCCGAGCCTATTTGCGCCAAAGGAAATAATAGAAGTGCACTTAAAAGCCCATCAACGGAATGTTAACGTTCAGATAAAGTAGCTTGCCTACATTTTTTGTTGTTAGCGTCTTCGTAAATGATTTTGAAAAATGCAGTGGACGAAACTATTCTCTCCATGTCGACAGTTCCAGGTGGCAAAAGAATTCTGGTATAAGCAGCGACAGGTGAGGACCAGGAATGAGCAAATAACGAACTGTTGAAACCCGGATAACGGAAAACCGAATAACGAACAAACAACAAAAACATCAACAACATCAAAATATCAAAACCATCTGCGGACTTGTTCTTTCCGCTTAGGTTTGGATTTTTTTGCGCAGTTTTTCAAAGCATTTCGAAGGCAATGTTCTGTAGTACAAGAATAAGTATCGGTCCTATTTGCTCACTTGTCCTTTATTGATTTTTAGGCCATCAAATTGAGACGTACGAAGGAGAAGATTTATTTTTACCGACAGATCCTGCTCTGCGGTTGGATTTCTTTGCTCGGTGTTATATGTTGGTCGAAAGAGAATGTCTTGTTCTATAAGAATTTGTGTTGCGTTTATCGACTCATGCTGATTTCTGTCGAATATCAACAAAATTCCAAAACGAGAAAAATCATCCTTCCAACTACTCCTTCTCCTTGTTCAGTTGTTGATATTTGACAGAAATCAGCATGAGCCAATGAACGCGACAAAAATTCTTATTGAGGAAGGCATCCCCTTTCGAACGACATATAACGCCAAACACAAAGTCCAACCACAGGACCGAGCTGTCGGTAAAAATTCGGACGAAAAAGTCGGACGTGCCAATTTGATGATTTAAAAATCAATAAAGGACAAATAAGCAAATAGGACCAACACGCGTTCTTGTAGTACAGAACACTGTCTTCTAAATGCTATGGAAAAGCTGCGCAAAAAATACCAAATCTAAGCGGAGAGAACAAGTGCACCAATGGCCACCTTTTCACTTTTTCATTTTTCACTTTAACGACCTAAAAATTGATAAAATTGAGGATGAAAAAAGAAATATTATACAATATATGCTCTAATAGAGCAAATCCTTCTCTTTCGAAGCTGTATAGCGCTATGTAAGAGACCGCCGGCGAAATCCGCAATGAATCGTTGAAAAAAAAAACTGCGGGACTTGTGGGACAACCTAATACATAATGACTTGTGGGCCACCTCTTCTGAGCCAATGCTTTGCAGTATCATCTACCTGAACCAGACCTAATTGTTAGATGACCCAATGGAATACGCTTCACATTTGAGCCGACATCTGAGGTGCGAAAACGGATTGTGGAATACTCTCCGTAGCAAGTCCACTGGACGACTGACCTTGTTTGATTTTGTTTTCTTTATTCTCTTCTGGTTAGGTCATCGAGAGGATCACGGTTTCCCCACACTTATAATCGAGTTGATTCTGTGCTAACGAGGCGGCTTGGTGGAAGCGCTTATCGTAGGATTAAGCCTAACAGCCTCGTTGGCACACAATCAGCCCATTCAGCGAGCACCACTCCGAAAGTGTCAAGATGAGAAGATATGAAGATTGTTGGACACTTAGGAGCGCAGAAATAGATGCTATGAATTTTGAGGTGTAACTTTTCCGCTATAAGACAAGTCGTCACTCGATGAGATCACTGCACGAGCTTATCTGTGATCATTTAGACAGTGAAGTCCACATGAACTCCAACCCACTGACGGAAATGGGAAGTGGGAAACTAGCGCTCTAGCTTCCGAGAGGGCCGAAAAACTGAAGAAGATGAGAAACCTCCGGCTCCGTGGTCTTCTATCGGACTCCAGTGTCGTTGTTGTTGTTTTTCTGAGTTCAAGTGCACATCGCAGAAACGTGTTGTTAAGAGAAAGCTCAGATAATCGCTCGATCTGTTGTTTGAAAAAAAGCTTTGCATACATATATTTTATCCCGCTGTAGTAGTCCTACATGGAAGCTCAGTTCATTTACGGTACGAAGGTCCATATATTCCAGCGTTACGCCTTGCTAAGAAAGAGGTAGGGTGTCCATTGAAGAAGTGGAAGCTCTTGTTCAAATATGGGAACACTCAAGAGTGATTTCTGAACCCATCAGCCTGCATTTTCGAACAAAAACCGCCTTTGTGCTTATTCCAATTGATGTTCTTGGCTTGCACCGTCATGCATTCGATGGAAGCGTATGGACGTTGTAATATAAATCGCCATCCTAGTCATCAGTTTGCGCAGCTTGGGGTGGTCTCCAAGATTCTAACCTCTCCGTAGTCGTCCTTCACATCGCTGCAGAAATTGGGATTCTTTCGTGGTCAGGAGAGTGAGGCCCTTTAGTGCCGCTGTGTTTGAATGAGGTGCAACACAGTTCGCTAGCTGGTCTTTGTCGTGCGGGCGAGGAACTCCGGTCAGACAGCTAGACTGCCCGAAGGGACGGGGCGAGACATTTCAGGCGGCCTCGAATTGCCTAACGACGTGCTCCTCGTCTACCGAGTGCAGATTTTTGGCCGGGCCGCCACAGATTCAATCCGCGCATGTTCGAACACATCCACGCACTCCTTGCGTGAGCGTATCACGCCTACAAAGAAGGCTTGAGTCGACCCGACACAGCCGGAGCAAGGATTCTATCCCTTGCATCCACTTGGGATTCTGGGAAGCAACAGTTGCAAGTTTGCAATTCATCCCCTTGCCCACATCCCGGTGACGCGCCATGTGGTCCTCAAACAAGAGAGCCTTATAGCTCTCTAATTGTAAGAGAGAGATCCCTACGACTATGCTAGACCGTCGCGATTTTCGTTTGATTGATAGCAAGCTTCTGTTTGTATTGAGTAATACAGATCTAAACGGTACAGCAAGAAGAGTTGTAAAAAACACAGACATATCCTCACATCGCTGTTTCAAGTAAGCAACATTTTCACTATCAGTCAAATGGAAATGGCTATGAGCTAGTCGAGTGCATGTCTCCATCTCTTTTGTTTTACACAAAATAATTGCCGCCTTCCTGCGGTTAGAACAAATTCCAATCCTTTATTTTCCCTTCACAAATAAACATTTTGTAAAATTTCAAACAGTGTGTGAATATACTAAGGCAGGTGCAATGAAAAATTCCAAACAAAGTCATAACAAATTTTCCTCGAACAAAACGTTATCCTGACCGCCTTCCGTGATCTTGGCTTTTTATAAGCGACGCTCGTTTCGTTTTGGACGATGTTAAGTTTGATTTCAAAAGCGTTAAGAGTGTGAAACTTGAGTTCAGAAGTGTCCACTTTGACAAGACAGTAGTATATATAAGATGTCCTTTGATTAGCTTTAATAGAAAAAGGCTCTAGGCCTTTAGTCCTACTACAAGTCAGCACCTGTTACGCTTTACAGTTTATCACGGTTTCTTCATATCTCCAACTTCGTGTGTCATTTTCGCGTACTTCCTAGTAATTGCCTTCAGCTTGACCCGCTCAAATTTCTCCCACGCAATTCCCAAGCTCCTATTGGCTGCCTTGCCGGATTCCCACCGCTCTTTATACTGTTCTGTCCCTCTTATTGGCTGAGTGTTCCCTTTCCCATCGCATCTCCTCATCACCCAGTAGGTCGATGCGCCTCGATCGATAACTACATTCTGACATTCTGTCCATATTCCTTTTTGAAGCCCACATTCGCATTTGTATTGCTTCATGGTTTCATAGTTAATGCCTTCATTGTCTGCGTTCTGATTTTGATGAGGTCGTTTCTTGTTCAAGGAGTTATCGAAAACGGAGCGAGTTAGGGAGGAAGGGAAAGGGGGGGGGGGGGGGAATAAAAGAGGAGGGATGAGGAATAGAAGTTTGTGGCTCGAAGTGCAGTGAGCTTCACTTGACAGTATATTTGATAGAAATTCGGCCCTTCCCGATGAGTGACAGGGTGTCACCCTTTTCCATATCTGTGGCTTTAGCTTTTCAAAACCTTATAGCGTGCACCACAATGTGCGTACGCTGTTTTTGAACAAATTACTGATGCTATAAAGAAGCAGGTCAGTGCCTTCCTCTCCCTTGTCGCTCTGGACTTGCACATAGCCAACTCCCAGCGATGGTAACAGGAATGGGTGGAGGGGAACACGCCGAAAAGCTTGGTTCTACCTGAAATGAACATAGATGAGATACGGACGAACACAGATGAAATACGACTATTCCTTCTGCCGCACGATGGCTTGTTCATTAGGAAAAATTGTGCGTCTATTGACCATTTCTGTCTTTGTTGGCAACGCTTAATCTTTGTGGCCTGGGGTGGGTGCCAGCCACTACGTCTGCTTTCACAGCCACTTCTATATCCATTCAGCTAGTGCAGAGCGATCGCTAGGAATTTCGCTAGCCAAAAGGCCACGAACGCTCGAAGCGAGGCAGACAAACGCCTAACGATTTACGGATTCTGAGAATCCCTGATGCTGTACGTAGAATAAACGATAAATTCTACTGATATTCAGTTAATGCGGAATGCGCTAGCGTACATACTTCTTCTGCGGGATGTCGCGGAAATTTCAATGCGTATTTGGCCCATGACTTGGCCAGCCAGTTTGAAAGCTTACCTTGGTTCCTTGACCCATCAGTAGCTAAAGCATGAAACGTTTTCGTCAAGCGAAACACCGATCTCGGATCAGCGAACGGTAAAACGCGATGAGCCGGATCGAAGAACGAATGCCGCTAACGATTTATCACAGCTGCTTATGCTTTCGGTCAAGTCTAGAAAGAAGGATCCACCCTGATTTTCCTCCATAGAATCCAAGCCATTTACCCAAAACCACTTGAAATGAAAAATATAAACATGAACATCCAGGAGGAAGCTCAAGCCTGTCTTGAGTAGGAGTACGTTGCTAGTTGTGGAAGATATTGAGCGGACCCCCCTCTCTAGACGTTGCACCATGCTGTCCTCATCTCCCACCGAAATTCTGCTGGGTGTGCACCTTGCGAAAGCCAGAAACCTAACGTAGAATTTTTTGTCTTTTGACTCACACGGAATATTACGGTCGTGATAAGAAGACCAAGTACTGCGTAAAACTAGGAATTCTATGAGACGCTCGAGCATCACAGAGACGTATTACGGCTTACTTGAGCGCTTCTAGCCATGGCCTCCTACACTCTGCTCTGGAATTGCGCCACAAAGCAACCTCTGGTAACGAAAGTGGCAAAAAGTCGCCATCATCAGAGTGACTCCCCAACCCATACTGCACCTACATGTTTGGGAGACCTCGGCGGGCGTGCATTCTGCCCTTCTTGCCACCCCCCCCCCCCTCCTCCCTCCTCCAATCCTTTGGGCCTATCAGGAGCCAAGACTGGTAGCAGTTAACTGACCGGACGGACGGATAGATGGAGGATTTCAAGTTTAATCTTTTTTCTTTCTTATTCTTCAAAGAAGTTTATTATCTTCAATCTGTGCTTACTTATCGTATGTTCTGTTCTGTTCTGTTCAAGTGACCCGCTCTATTCAGTGTTCTTTATAGTGTTGCTCAATACAACTGGGTAGTGGCTGTGGAGTTATTCTGACGCTGTTTAGAGAGTAGTGGGTGTGGAGTTATTCTGACGCTGTTTAGAGACCAAGACATTATCGTGTCGAATCCACTCGCCTTGTAATTAGTTCGCCCAGTCGGCGACAGTTGGGTCCCACCGCTGGCAACAGGGACGGCTGCATTGTCCGATGCGATAGGGAAGCCTCTACCGTTACCGGATTTATGCTATAAAGAATTTCCAAAGGCGTCTCGAAGACGATTCCGAAGTTTTCCACACAGTTTCTTCGATATTTGGGCTTGCTATCAAGTCTTGCGAAGCTCGTTAAAGGTGTGAGCCGTTAGACATTTGTTAAGCCTCGAAAGCTGGTGAATTGCGCATTAATCCGTAACTTCTGTCTGGTTTTAATTTCGCTCGACACTTGATTACCACTAATTTACCCAACTCGACTGCTTAAGTCTCATACCATTCGCGAGCTCCCAAGTTATAACAGCAACATTGTTGTATAAGCACTAACCATAAGAAACCTCGTACTTCCTCTCTACGGGATGTGGCACTGGCATTGCACGGTTTCCCATCCCTCTTACAAACTCCTCCACTTCTTCGATCTACAAGAAGACGTCAAATAAACAACTCCGCCAACATTGTGCCTCATTCAACTGCCTCCCCTCTTCGCTAGTCGAAGCACCATACACGAGCATCGACGGTGCACACTTGCGCATTCTAGCATGCCCATCAGCAAGACGAGGCGACCGCTCGCGTATGACGTCACCAGCCGCTCCTGTCGCCAGCAATACGGCCGGAAACGCTCGCATGGTCCCGCAACGATTGGTGAAAATCTTACTCGCGCGGGAAATCTCATTCGCACTTCTTCACCGTGCTCCTTCAACGACGGGTCCGGTATCTTGTCCGCTGGACGCGACCCACACCCACGACGAGTCCGGCACAGTGGATTTCAACTCATTTTGCGTCAGAGCGGTGCACAACAGGATTTGGTAAGGCAGGCAATAGACCCACTGGTAAGCCCGTAGGATTGGAGGAGGGAGGGGGGGGGTGGCAAGAAGGGCTGAATGCACGCCCGCCGAGGACTCCCAAACATGTAGGTGCAGTATGGGTTGGGGAGTCACTCTGATGATGGCGACTTTTTGCCACCCACTTTTCGTTACCAGAGGTTCCTTTTGTGGTGCGATTCCAGAACAGGGTGTAGGAGGTCATGGCTAGAAGAGCTCAAGTAAGCCGTAATGCGTCCCTATGATCGTAAAGCGTCTTTAGAATTCCTAGTTTTATGCAGCGCGCCGTTTGTGACCACGATTGGCCGGAGCTACGTACCCACCAGACTTCTACGAATAGGCTGTTTGATCTTTTTGTCGCGACCGTAATATTCCGAAGGGGGGGGGGGGGGCTCTACCCAGTACCTCTCGCACTATTAGCAGCTTCCTCCTTTCCAAAACAGGCTTAGGCTTCCTCCTGAGGTGCCCTGGATATTTCGTCATGTTTATCGTTTTTATTTCAAAAGGTTTCTGTTGATTGAATTCCTTGGATTCTATCGAGGGAAATCAGGGTGGATCCTTCTTTCTAGACTTGACCGAAAGCATAAGCAGCTTGATGAATGGTCAGCTCCGTTCGTTCTTCGATCCGGCTCGTCGCGTTTTACAGTTCGCTGATCGGTGTTTCGCTTGGCGAAAACGTTTCATAGTTTAGCCACTGATGGGTCAAGGAACCAATAACCTGACTGGAAGTCTGCTTCCAAAGCCCAGACCAATTGCCAAAGCCGTGCGGAGGAGGAAATGTGAGTAATTCTTTTCTTGAGCGGATACGCAATTGCATTTGATCGGAAGGTCCCTGAATGTCCACCGTGTAGAGGTAATAAGGAGAAGCAAAACAGCACTGAATAGATGAGGGGGTCCATAAGTTGTTCAGCGGAAGGTTACTGGGTGCCGCCGGTCATTTGCGATTGCAGCGAAATGGAAACTCAGGAGCGGGTGTTCGTCTTAGCGGTTGTGTTGGTGCAGATTGAACTGACCTTGTGAACGACCACGTAACCATAACTTATTCTGAATCAACTGCAATTCTTCGTAGGGTCACGTCGAAAGCTATTGGTTCAAGTAGTAGAGCAGAGGCAGGGGTTCTCATCTCTAAATCGTGTTCGGGATTCCTCCAAACATTCCCCGTCAGGCTGAAATTGTGGAGCTGCTTCGGGTGCAAAGTGGCTCGGGTTCATCATTTCAGTCTGCTCTGCGCCTATGGTGAGCTCAGCTAGACCATTTCTAATGTAATTGAGCTTATGTGTGCCTTCTTACCAAGGCGGATACCCACTAGTAGAAGGTGCCCGGCTGCGGGACATTATGTACGAATGGTCGCCGCGGACGCGGCGGATAGCGCGGCCAGCGCGGCAGAAGACGTCGCAGTTGGGTGACTTCAGCGGCCAGTGATATCTAGACCTGCCTCAAAACTTGCACATCAAGTGTTAGAAAGTGTATACGAAGTCAGTTTCTCTGCGATAGTGTGCCATATCTTCAGCTTTTCCAGAAGAAGCATCATGTAAAATGGGCATTAAAACCTTGTTTAGTTTTATAACTCGAGCTCAACTTCTGAACCAGAGCATGTTTTCCCGCAGCTCCTGCAACACCAGAAAGGGATATCAACAACTCAAACCTAGCGTCTGCAGCAGGCCATGAGGAACAACTCACACGACCGCAGCGGAACTCATCGCGCACGTGGCAGTCGCCGTCGCGGGCGCGGTGACCATCCGTACATAAAGACCGCCCCTCAAGGTGCCCCCCTCATCGAACCATTTTCTGCCTAACCACGAAAGCTCATTTGATCCTAAGCACAGGAATGCCGGGCCAGCCGATAACACAACTTCGTGGTTGATCACGTGAAGCCAATCTCCGTCCATTTCTGATTGATGGGCTCTCGAATAGCTCGCTGGCCGAGCTGGGCCTAATGCCGCTCTTGCGCGCGTGTTTCACGTGTCCATGGACCCGTTCATGCCTCGCAAGCTACAGCACATTCGCAGTGTATCGCATGCGGATCGATTAACCCTGCGCGAGGAATGTGATTCGCCCATATCGCTCGGGGCGCTATCGCAGTATAGGCGGATTCTCACGTGAGTAGAACAAAGCTGAATACAGGATTTTCGAATAGGAGCAGAGGTGCAGCAGAACATGCCACATCTCTATTTTGGAATTTTAAATCGTTAGCATTTCCTTATGGAGAGATAGGAGATTTTCCAAACAAGTTTTAATAGCTTCCCGGTCGAGGGTTTCCGCGAGGTGCGAAGTGGCCCATTCCAGGCGATAAAGGCCACGGAAGCGTATTTGAGGGTTGACACATGTTCGGTTAATAGCACACTAAATATCAAATTCAGCACAAGTAACGTACAATTTAATACCCTGAAAGAAATGGGCAGCTAGCAGTTGGAAACGTAATACAGAGCATATTCAGCAATAAAATGAGGTCTTGTTCATCGGGTCGTTCAGAGACAGGTTAATTTGCGTCAACATCACATGTGGCGTTTGGTTCTGATTTCTCATTACGACTCTTTGTATACGGGCTTCTGTGATGCTTAGCGTTTTAACTGATTCTGAGTGTATTTAGCCCACGAAGGGGTCGAAGGTCCCGAAGCGACGCACGTGAAGCTTGTGAGCAGCGATGGTCATGAGTTCTTCATTAAGAAGGTATTCTTTTCTTTTTGATAGTTCTGGCTTGAAGCAGCTACCTCATGAGCTTGTGTCTTCTTTCGTCCTTATATATCATCGAGCACGGTAGAATAACGTTATCGTACCATTCAGCAGAGCAATGCAGGAGCAGTGATATTCGAACATGTTACGAAGAACACCACCCTCCGGGCAATTCAAATGTCACTTCTGTGCTTTGGTTTGCTTCCACGGGTAAACGAGCGCGCAGGAATGCCATCTATCTAAGGCAGTCTCGTTTAGCTATAACTACCAGGTCCTAGAGTTCCCTCCCTGCCCTCGAGCGGAAGCGAACAAGGGAAGCATCTGAAGCGTATGCCTGAACGGGGAAAGTGGGTCATATAGGAAGAATCTCCATTCTTCAGTTTGTATAAAGATGTGGCGTTAAACGAAACGAGTGTGGGATCCCCAAAGTTAGGCAGCGGCGCTCACCAGCGCTGGTGATAGTCCCTTGTATGCCTGCGATGCCGCTCCATGCTAACGGTTAGGAGCGCAAGGGATAGTGCCCCTGCATCATGAGTTGAAGGTATGGTTCGGTTTTCGTGCGTTGCAGCAATTTTGTATTTCAATCGGTCGGTTGAAATTTGAAGTGACCAGATGTCCACACATTTTTAGGCGTTTTCTGCACATTTTCCAATTGCATGCCGTCGAAGGCAACCTTGTTACTGAACGCTCCTTAACCACAAGGCAACGGGAAAATACCCAACATAATGATGTTTGAACAATATAAGACGATATAAGTCTTGATGAGGATCGTTGGGTGTCCATTGTTAGCATTCATGTCCTGCTGCATCCTTGGCTCATAATCACGGTTGAGGTTTTCAAGTAACATCCGCATTCCGATTTTCCTGGTGTTCTTTCCTTTTCTTGCTTCATAGTTGGATGTAGAGGAGGAAACTGCTTGTAGATGCTGTAGGATCACATTTATGCCTAGGCGGACTCCATTCTTTTCATTTAGGAGCTCGCGTTCACCTCAAGCACGATTAAAGCGATGCTGACTGGACCGGGGCAGCCCTCCGGGAAAGAAATCAACGAAGTGCACTTCAGAGACATCCCGTAAGTGAACTGCTTCTGATTCAATGATGGCTTCTAGTGGCTGTGAGCTGATTCTTCGGGGAACTTTCCTTCAGTACATACGGTTTTTCTTCAAACGACGTAGTGTGATGATGTCTGAACGGGAGAGCAAGTCATATCCCTCATTTAGTAAAAAATGTGTTTCTTTCTTGCCAAGCTGTTAAACCCAAGGAGCATGTTGTCCTTGAAGTTTCTATGGAATCGGTGCCTCACGAAGTTTGGGGAGGAGTCTCTTGTACGCCCGCGATGCCACTGCCGACAAGCTGCGCGGAGCACAGTGGATAGAGGGACTGCTTCATGCGATGGAGGTCGGGGGTTCGATTCTCCTGCGTTGCGTTGTTTTCGCATTTAAACTGACTGGTTGAGAAGGAGTGTGCTTGAGTATGCTGGCCATCCGTTTGGCCAGCCTGATTTCTTCCACCGAAGGCTGCTTGTCTAAGGGGTCGTTTAGTGTGCGCGCGACGCGCGACGCGATGCATGTGTAGTGGCCAAATTGATCGAGCGACGCGATTGATCAATTCGGCCACTAGGCCTATGTCATACCATCGCTCATCCCGAGCGAAGCCTAATGGTAGGCTCCCATATCGACTCATCACTTCGCGCGATCGATATGGGAGCTTATCATTAGGCTTCGCTCGGGGTGAGCGATGGTATGACATAGGCCCTACACATGGCGTCGCGCCGCGCGTCGCGCGCACACTAAATAACCCCTAACGGTGGCGTAAGCAGGTGACCACCACTCGAGCATCTTCGATCTGGCGCCACGACATGTGGGGGTGCCATTGGCAACCTCGGTTCCTTTTATTGGTTTATTGGTACAAATGACTTTTTCCATCGTGAGGTAGTCCACGATTAAAGAAAACTTCTCTGCCCAGTTGTTCACAATTAGAAAATTCTTACCAGCGCTTTTGATTGCCAGAGATAAACTATGTAAATGTAACACCTCTTACCTATCGTAATCGAAAAGGTTGATTCTGTTCAAAGTTGTGATTACTTGAATTCATTGGAAACATCCGGTCCACCCTAATTCCAAGCAAGGAAGTGAAATCCTAGCATTAAGCCCGCGTTGGACTACTGATTCATTCCCTTTCTTTTAAGCTGTTTGAGAGATATAACGCTTCTTCTATTCAGCACTATTGTAAATCATCATAAACACCGTTTTTTTTTAGATCTCACGTGCTGCAGAAGGTGTGCCATTACTTCATGTACAAGGCTCACTATTCCAGCTCGGCTGATGAAATCCCGGAGTTCAAAATCGCTCCTAATGCTGCACTGGAATTGCTTATGGCTGCCAACTTTCTCGATATTTGAATAAGCAATCTTACTACTTTTCGATTTTTGAATAAGCACTTCCTGGTAGTAAAGGTCTGTTTGTTTTGTTTCAGCGCTCTTTGTGTGGAAATAAATTTTTTTTGGAATAGCGCATAATGAGTATAAAGGTTAAAAAAAGGATAAAGGACGGCGTTACTCAATCCCTTCTGGGATGCGCCAGCGCATTCTCCTTCTACGGAATGTCGTGGAGGCGACATGAATGCGTATTTGGCCATACAATGACTTGCGGTGGCCAGCCGATGAACAAGTCAGCGCTTCATCCTTCCCAGACAAGTCTGGTACCAATTCACCGACCCCGGAGGGATGGAAGGCTTGGTTGACCTGGGCGGGAATTCCGAACCAGGAACATGGGATCGGGTGCACGCGACAGTCGCGCCTCCTCCGACTGCGCTACAGGCGCCCCATAATGAGTATGTAGTTGATAATGGAATATGGTTGCATCACTTTTCTTCTTCCTCTTCTTACGTCGTCGTCTTCTTCTTCGGCGTTTGTTCCGCTTGAAATCGAGGTCTACCTTTTTGGTATCTTAGTGCCGCTTCTCCCGATTAAATCCTTGGTCGGGGTGCAGTCGGGAAAACCATTTTAAACCGACAATCCTGATACAGTGTGCCAGGATTGTTAGATTGTCAGCGCTCCGTTGGTCATCCTCATTGCTACCTTCCGGCACATCAAGCCTAAAAGCCTCCGCACACTTGCAACGAGTCGGTGGGCGGCAAAACTGGGACGGGGCTTCATGCGAGGGACATCAGGCTTCGATTCTTCGATTCTTTGCATTTCAATTGGTTGGTTGAGATTTAAGGGCTTCTGACGTCTACACAATACGAACAGTGTTATAAAAGCTACATGCTCCTTGCAGTCTGTTCTTCTACATGGACCAATGACATCGCGAAAGTCCTGCTCGAATTTTCAAAGACCCCAAGATATGACGTCACAGGTGGACAAAATGTGAAACAAGGTCTGTGGATTCCGCAAATTAACCTAAGGGGCGTCGATACATCCTTTCCCTCATCTTTGCTTGTTACCTGGAAATCAGAGGTCTACTGAAGTTTTTCTAGAACCTAACACCAACAATGTCCACCGACGGTCGAGTGAGTGGTGATCCACCTGCTTACGCTGAAGTGCGGCCCCCTTTAGGCAAGGATCCTTCGAGGGAAGAAATCAAGCTGGCCGAACGGATGGCCAGCATACTCAAGGACTTCGAAGCACGTCAACTTGAAGTTGACGAAGACGAACAGCTGGAAGCGGTGGAAGAAGAAGAGGAAGATTGGGATCCGCACGATGAACTGATAGACGTGGAGAGGCCAGCAAGCTGTGGGCATATCATAACGTTTTCGGGTGGAGCTCTTCTTTCGGAGAAAATGTTACGTCTTCAATAGGATTTCGTCTATGGAGCCGGCGTCATGGTCCACGTATGCATCAATGTATGCATGCATGCAAACTGTGAGGAGCCTGTAGCTGTTATACGCTATCCGTATTGTGACCAGCACTTTTGTTTCATGCACTTTGGGCCTGTGTATCACTGATCTTGAACTTCTATATACTTCTGTACCTTTATGTTGAATACATAGCTTGAGATTACACAACTGAATCATCTCCCCACGAAAATCAGTTTATTTTTAGCCCGAACAAAAACTATCAACGTATGCTATATGCTCGAACATCACTGTAATATTCACCCTTTTCATATCACCACAACAAACGTTTCACTAATTTTTTAAATTAATTTTTTAATAGTTAATGTTTTCTGCTGCTAGGTGCGAGTCTTATGGGTAACTATGGCTTTCGTTCGAAATCTATATTTTTTCTACCAAAACGTCAATAGAATATTTGAATTGTCATATACTATTTTCTTCTTTTACCTACGAAAACGATACTGAGCTTATTTTAAGTGCAGAAACCAGCAGTATTGTTTCGGTATGCTTTAAGTAAAATATTTCCATCTATCTAGGTGTACTTTCATTTTATTGGTAAAAGTACAATAATATGTTTGCGTGGGGTTACCCACTGGTCAACGGTAGAATAATTTCTTAATTTTTTAACTAAAGAAAGCAGACAAAGGTTCGCGTCGCTGCTTCACGTAAGCACCATTTTCACTGTTCATCAAATGTAAACCGCAGAGGAGTACATGGAGATATCTATTTTTGTAGTGAACTAAAAAGTAGTGGTTTCTAGCGATTTTCTAGCTTCAACAGCTATTTTTCCTTTAAAAATAGATGATTCACAACTCATCACTGTAATTACTTTTTATGACAAAAGACTTAGATACTTGATAGGTTTGTATTGTAGTGATGTTCAAGCACACATAAGGCAATCCATATGTCTGATAGTTTTTATTTAGGCTAAAAAACTGGTTCTCATGTGGAGGTGATTGAGTTTCAACACCTGCGAAAACGGCCTAAAAATGCTTATAGAATTTTAAAATGATTAGTGCAATTGAACCATTTTAAAAACCAGTAACCAAGGTAGACCACGGGAAAATCCCAAAAAAATCGATTGGTGTGCTTTTTTTTCTCCAATGGGGTGGTGCAGTGCCACTCGGCATCGCACCGAGGTGTGAACCAAGCAAAGGTCGCCCGCTACTCGACCGCCGAGCACAGGGCTCACGCCCGCTCCAAGTCCTACTCTCAGAGCCGACTGTGTGCGGAAAGGGCGAAATATCGACCAACTCCTATGTGAGCCATATCATGTTGCCGAGAACCTGTTGACGTGGACAAAATGACTCACCAAATCATTTTTTTTTCATTCAAGAACAAGCTGAAGGGTAAGTTGAAGAAAACGAGAGAAGATACCAAATTTGGATAGAATAAAGGCCACAAAATAATCGCTTCGGAGAAAGCTTGTCTTATCTGCTGCTGGTCTTGGGATACTGACTATCTTACCGCCCAGCGAAAAAAGTTGGAGCTCCTTCACTGCTCTACTATACATGTACTATTTTATCTGACGTGAAATTTCGCTGAAACCGGCTGGTGGAGTGACCGAGGTAGGCGCCAATGGCAGTTTTGGAGAGGTCGTAAATCATTAGGGGCCCTCCAGACGAAAATGCTCCATAACTAGGTAATAGGTTGTCGAAATGAGCGCTATTTGGAAGCACCAAATGCGCAGTGAAGAGGAGAATCGATTGCTGGTGGCTGGAATCCACAAGATTAACTTTAAAGTAAGTTATGGCAAGGCGACGCTTTGTGACGGATTAACCCGTCGCAAAGCGTCTTTCTTTCAAAGAATTTGAGCGGTATTGCATGATAATTCTTGTTTCGGAGGAAAGGGTATGTCTTCACTTAAATTTCTTCTATCGAACCAATGTCATTGGCCCACCAAGCATATGGAATATATGGAAGCAAACTGTGAGGGGCCCTCAGCTTTTATTTATAAACGTTGTCCGTAGGAGACTGCGTTTACACGCTGTCCGTCTTGTGACCAGTGCTTCTGTATCATGCACTTTGTGTCTGTGTATCACTGATGTTGAACGTTTATACATCATTATGTTGAATAGCTTTCTCAGTGCCTCTCGATTAAAAGACCGGTCAGTAATGAACAAGTCGCAAGAAAGCTACCCTCCACAGCATTCAGCGGGAAAAATGCGCAGAAAACGTCTGAAAGTGGTATAAACCTCAGAATGCCTCAAATCCCAACCAATCAGTTGAAATCTAAAAATGCAGCAACACAGAGGTATCAAACTCCCGACCTCCGTCGCATGAAGCAACGTCACTATCCACCGCGCTCAGAACCCCTTGCCGGCAGAGGCATCGCAGGTGTACAAGACCCTCGAACTCGTGAGGCACCGATTCCATTGTAGTTTCAAGGACCCCCTACTCCTTGGGTTTGATGATTTGGCAAAAAACACATTTTTTTACTAATTGAGGAGTGGGGATTCTTCCTGTATGACTCGCTCTCCCCATTCAGACATATGCTCCAGACCCTTCCCTTGTGAGAGGAAATCGATATCACCGATAAAAAGATCGATAATGTCTACCGATATCGACCGCCTGATTGATCTGTGGCACTGTCTTCTAAATTCTGGCGGTCGCTGGAGACGTCTGGATATTTTCCGGTGTTTTGTGTATCTATTTTACGCTAGTTTCATGCACCTGTTCTCTGCCAGTAATTTCTAACACAGCGGCGATCGACAGCTTGCGCATCCTTATATATTAGGTTGTTTCGAAAGGTCTCGCCATTTTTGAATCCGCTTTTTTTCTCACTAACGCTACCTTTCTATCTTTTGTTCACATAAAGAGATCGGGTATGTATAAATTTACTATTATTGCTAACTACTCACTCTCGCGTAACTCATTCTAGAAAAATGGAGCTTTCAAAGGAGTACATCCGATGTCTCTTGTTGTATGACTTCAAATTTAGTGCGTCAGCAACCGCTTTCCTGTCGTCGCATCAATGGTGAATTTGAGGAGGGCAGAGTGTCCGATTGCACTGTACGAGAATGGTTCCCACGCTCTCGCAAAGGTGAATTTAACTTTCCAGATTCGATCAGGTTAGGGCGTAGATCCGATGTCGACAACGACCGATTGAGACAGTTGGTGGAATCGACGCCAATGACTACTCGTGAACTTGCGGAGGACTTGGGCGTGCGCTATGGCACCATCGCCAGATACCTACATCAATTGGGTAAGGTGCACAAGTTGGCACAGTGGGTACCATGACCTCACCGAACGCGACCGTCAGCGACGTGCTGAGGTGGCCACTCAATTGCTCTCGTACAAGCGCAGAGATAGTTGTTGGTCCATCATCGCATGAGACGAAAAGTGGGGCCTGTACGTCAACATCAAGAGGAGCAGACACTGGGCTGACAAGAGTGAGCAGCCTGAACCACAGCCAAAGGAGGGTCCTCACACGTCGAAGATCACGCATTCTGATTGGTGGGATTACAGAAGTGTCATCTACTACAAACTGCTGGCACGTAACGAAAGGGTGAGGGTCTGAACTTACGAATGTCATCGCTAATTGCCGCGACCTATGCCGCAATGCGGCAACTCCGCGGCTACGTCTTCCGACTCGCTGCCTTGACCCGCCGCCAGCGCGACATCCTCCACCGCAGCCGCGACGACATCCCCGTACATGTGGCAGGCGAGAGGTGAAGAAGAACCAGGATAGATTTCAACAACAAATTTTAGAAGCCAGCGAATCTTTAAGAGTACTCTCATTAGGCCTGCTTGCAGTCCTACTGATTTACTTCTACCCGTTCTACTCCCTTTATTCACCTTCTTCAGGGTTATGTTCAGCCGTTCTTATGTTTGCTTACATCAATTTGGCAACACCCTTAATTTTTGTCCTTAAGTTTTTCTCATTAGTTTGGATTTATTTTCTAAAAATACTTCCAAGTCTGACACATTGGTCCCTGGTATTCATTCGATCCAGTTTCCAGCGTCCTGTCCTAATTCCCTACCGGCTACGATCAATTGGCTTCGTCGCTCTCTTTTCGATTTAAAAGGTAGCCAGTGGTCTTTTCTGACGAAAGGAAACCATAGTTGGTCGAATAGCTGGACAAAAACCAGTGAGAGCTTTATGTAAAGTCAAAGGAGTAGTCGACGCGTTCGCGGCAGCGGCTTCTGCACGTGCGACAGTGATCAGTGGCGGCGCAGGAGCCGCTAATTACGGCGCGGCGGTGCCTGCCGCAGCCGCGATGACCATTCGTAAGTTCGATCCGCTCCCCGTAACGAAACTCTAACAGCGGACGTGTGCTGTCAGAAGCTGGATAGACTGGACACCAAGATAGCAGAAAGACGTCCGAATCATGGTCCAGTCCGATTCTTCTACGGGAGTGCTCGATCATACATTGCAAGAATGACTCGCCAAAAGCTTCTAGACCTTGGAGGGAAAGGGCTGCCTCACCCAGATGATACAGCGCAGATATTGCACCAACAGACCTTTTCCTGTCTCTCTCCAATGCCATGCAAGGAAAAACGTTCGATGACGAGGACGACATGGAACGGTGGCTGGCTTTTTCGAATCAAAGCCAGAAAAATTCTACGCTGACGGGATCGGGAGCCTGCCTGAAAGGTGGAGAAGAATGATAGAACATGATGGCGGTTACTTCGATCTTGACATGTTTCGCTTTTTTGTAAAACTAAAAAAATGTAGTGTCTTGAAAATGACGAGAACTTCTACAACAACCTAATAGTATGAAAAATTTTTCAGATCGTCTTAGAGTATTAACATAAAGGCTATTGCGATCTGGACCAATTTCACATTTCACTCAAGATTTTCTGGAAGCTATTTTATCTGTAAACGTATAAGCATAAAGGATAAAGGACAGTAGTAGGAAAGTAAAGGTAAATTCTTGTTTAGGAGGTGCCAAGCATTCCACTTTTATTGCTGAGCCTGTGCGAAGCGGTCGATGAAGAGAAAGAATTCTTAAATGCGCAACATACTTCAGAATGATGACTCGGACGGTGTTTCAAACGGACGCTACTTGTCCTTCACCCTGCAGTTAGGAGTCTGAGACCACAGGCCATCAAATGTCTGCAGGACGCGCGTGAGGGTCAACAGGGGCGCGCTTCGGTCTTGTGCCATGTCCGGTGCCTCCTGGTACAGAACCCTCATGGAGTCAGTCTTGCGGTTTTCCTCACGCTACTCGTCATGCACTACTGCTTCTCCGTGGTCGCTGAATGCTCTGCTTCTGGTTTATGAGTTTACAATAGCTACGGTTCCGCAAAAGCTATATATAAGGCGAACGATGGCGTCAGTCAGTCGTTTCTGACATCCGACACGCATTGTACTTCTACGGATGTCGTGGGTGCAAGTTCATTGCGTATTTGGCATAACAAAGACAGGTTTCAAACTCAAGGTGGGCTTTTGTGATGCTATTTTGACAGGACGTAGGGTCATGTGAGTGGAGTCCAGAATTACAGTTAGTTTTTGCTGAACGCTTTTTTAAAGATCTGAAAAAAGGTGTGAACACGTGGGCGCAACACTCATCAACCCCTATGACACCCAGGAGATCTCCCTCGGTGGCGCAGTCGGTAGGAGTGCCGCCTCATAGAAGCGCCGGTGGGTTTTGAGTTCGAGTCCGCGTACTACCAATAATTCTGCACATATTAATTTGTTGTTATTGCGCTTTCTCACGATCGCACTAGTCAATTTTTTATCGCCATTGCTTACAACAAACCAGGGCGGCTGTCTATTTGCGCCTTTATATGTACTAGTTCTTCAACGATACATACATGTACCATATCATTTCTTTGGAAATAGGTCGTATTGCTCTGTCCTTTTAGTCGACAGCTATGGTACAAAACGATAAAACATGTGAAACACAAGAGCGTGTCACACCAGCAGCATCTTACAAAAGCCAGTGAGGAACAGTCTTCTCCCTGGCAAGGAATGGCTACTTCTTCCTTGAACGCGTAGCGTAATTCGCGGGTGTATAGAAGGGTCCTCGGTGAACATCGACGTGACCAACTGCCACCCATGAACAAAAAACTAGCACTTATGAAGGCGCAAATAGACAGCCTTGGTTTGTTGTAAGTATAGATGGTCTAAAATTGACTCTTGTGATCATGAGAAAGCGTAATAACAACAAACTAATAGTACATTTATGATATGGCTCGGTCACATAATATTCAACCGTAAGCTGTGCGTATTTGGGTGTAGTTACGGTACCACTGGTGATACGGTATGATATGGCCTTGGTGCAATACGCCTTGTTGAAAAACTAGCACATATGAGGGCGCAAATAAACAGCTTCGGTTTGTTCTAAGCATTGATGGTCTGATGACTCATGTGATCATGAGAAAGTGTAATAACAACAAACTAATATGCGCAAAGATATTGGCAGTACGCGGACTCGAACTCAAAAGTACGGCGCTGTTTTTCTACGAGGCGGCACTCCTACCGACTGCGCCGATGAGGCACCTCTCGTGTCATATTGGTTGGTGAGTGTTGCGCACACGCTTTCATACCTCTCTTTCAGGTCTTTAAAAAAGCGTTCAGCAAAAACTAACTGCAATTCTGGACTTCGCTCACACATCCTGTCAAAATAGCATCGCAAAAGCTCATCTTGAATTGAGACCTTTCCTTGTAAATATTGACTTGCGCTGGCCAACCGATAAACAAGTCCCTGTTTATCCTTCAAAAGAAATGTGGTACCAGTTCAGAGACCCTGAAGGGATGCAAGGCTTGCCTGGCCTGGGCGGGACCTGAATTAATAGTCTTTGTTTGGGGTGCACGCGACAGCCTGCATCTCCTGCTGTGCTTTCATGCACCTGTAAGCATACAGTAACGTGAAACTATAATGTAGACACATTTTTGTCCAAGCCATGTGGTAAAGAAAGACGTTATGGTACTTAGCGGGCCTGTGCCCGCTGGGAGATTGCACATGGTCATGGAACACTCACATTAACACGCTTCTGTGCTCTCCCCGATGACGCTTCAGCGGAGGAGAGCACAAGGGAAGGAACTCCGGAGTCTGCCTCATCTAACTTATCCGTTTTAAGATAGCTTGCCGGTGTGCAAGCATGCACCAACCGACTTAGTACCGACGTTATTGTTTTCTTTCTTCTTTTACAGTGGCACAGTGCATAGACTTGCTTTTCCGACCGGTTGTTATCGATAGACTTTATCGATTTTTGCTCTGAATTGGGAGCTCGAGTTGCGTGGATATGTCGTCTGTATGCCATACTTCACTATAGGGAGCGGGTGTAGATCGACTGACTGTTATTTAACGATCGATTTTTGTAAAGCTAACCGTTTAATCAATATGTTGGCTGGAGAAAAGTTATATTCACAAGTTCATCCTAAATAAGAAATATCTGTTTCTTGCTTACTTGCTTGCTACCAGAAAGAAATGAGACCGCCCCTCATGGCTGGCTTATTCCTAGCTACCTGCAATACATTTTGAGGCCGCAAAATTGACATTGTGTTATTCAACGTTTTTAGATGACTAGGACAGATTCGCTACAGATTTACATATAATACTTCGTACGTCGTCAGTCCGTCACTAGCTGTCGTTAGGCGAAAACATTGTTTCATGAAAGTTCTTGAACACTCGGTCAGCCACCAATTCCAAAAATGATAGTTTTGAAGTGACCTCCAAGCTTACAGTGGCTGAAGCAGATTGTGTCGCCTTCAAATGCCTTGAAAACATTTCGTTTGTTTTCCATTAGGAGCACTTTACAACACACAAGTACTCCTTACAAGGGAACTGTCTGAACGGTACGCCGGAACGGCAAGAACGAGTACTATAGGGAGAATCCCCGTCCTACAAATAGTAACAGAACATGTTTTGTTTTGCCGAATCCTTGATGCAAACGAGTACGAGGGTGTAATGGTTAAGGATCCGCAGAGCAAGCTCTTCACGGCATCGCAAGGACTCGCTGTCGTGGACTGGGTGGCGCAGTGGTAGAGGGCACGCCTCATGTTCGTGAGGTCTGGGGTCCGGTCCCCATGCTACGTGGTGTTTTTGCACTTTTACCATACTATCGGATTTCCATAGAGATTTCCATATCTGAACCTGTGTTTGGCTTCACAGTTCCTGCCCAGTGGTGCTCCGCTGCAGCCCAAGCCTGGAATCGCGATACAGTCCACTTTTCCCAGTTCTCAACTTGTATAGAATAGCAATTCTAGTATAGCCAAACCTTTTCCTCCGAAACGATCTGTCCTCCCGAAAACGTGATAGTGCCTTCACTGGTTAGTGGCGTCGTGACTCCAGCACAATCCTCTTCTGGTTGAAACTCTTGGTCCTCTTCTTTCACTACCTCCGTCGATTTCCACCTGTCGCAGTTCAAAATCCTGTAGGATGGGTGCTATCCTTTCCGCCAGCTTCACCTCGTCTCTCGAAGTGACAGCATTCAGTGGAGGTCCGCACTTCAGTGTCAGTAGGTGAATGACCACTCGAGGGTTAGCAGACATTGTAGAGTCAGTGTTGGCGGCAGCAGCGTGTTATAGCGTGTTAGCGCGACTTTGTAAGCATAACAGAGACAGGAATATATTGAGGTGGTAGGTCAAGTTGAAGATCATGTGGTCCCCTCCTACACTGTGAGTACGCTGGTGACACTCACCTCACCGACACTAACAAATTGCATTTGAAGCATTTTTCTGGCATTCTGCCGCTGTTCCATGTTGTTCCTGTGTCGAAATTTCCTACATTGACAAGGAGAACAATTTATTGGAGTAAAAGTTTCATACAAAATCGCATTTGGCATATCTCGGACATTGCTGGTGAATTACGAGATGTCGACAAATAATAAGTAATAAAAACATCTTACCGTAGCAAACTCCAAAAACAAGTTCAGATATCGAAAACTCTATGGAAATCCGACACTACGATAAAAGTGCAAAAACGCCGCGTAGCATGGGAAGCGAACCCTACCTCACAAACATCAGGTGCGCCCTCTACCACTGTGCCACCCAGTCCACAACACCGGGATCTTGCGCTGTCGTGAAGAGCTCGTTCAGCGACCCTTAACCATTACACCCTCGTACTCGTTTGCCTCAAGGATTCGGCAAAAACAAAACATGTTCTGTTACTATTTGGAGGACGGGGATTCCCCCTATAATACTCGTTCTTGCCGTTCCGGCGTACTGTTCAGACAATTCCCTTGTTAGAGAAGAATTCCGGTTCCAGCAAACAAGAAATTTAGACGCTTCCACAAGGCCTTTGATACTACTATGTGTAAGTTCTCTACCTCATTTTCACGATGCACAAGGGGGTTTTGAGAGGCCTTTCGATAAAAACCTCGGGCTTAACAAGGAAGGGGTCCCTTATGCGTTGCTTCCATTTTTTTCTTCTGTGTTGTCGTCTAGCATGTCTCTCATGTCTATCATGCAGCCTAATTTTTCATTCGAATTCGAATATTCGAAATCGTCTTTTTCGAATGTATTCGAATTCGAATGATCAAAAATCGTGTTTTTCGAATGTTTCCGATTAAGAAAAACCAAGTTTTTCGAATATATTCGATTTCGAATGCTCGAAAAATTTTCGGTATTCGAAACCATTCGAATATTCGAAAATTTTGGAGAGAGCATAAGTATAGACTCCAGACACTCGTGGCACGACGTCGGTGTCACGTCTTCTGAGTTCAGACGCTCACTGAACGACGTCTTTCAAACGCCTCGGAAAGACGAACAGGCACTAGCCCTTTTAAATACACGTAATAACAAAATTAATAATATAGGCTAGGGCAAGTGCAGATAGCGTTTGAGCCAACCAGGAGAATCGTTCGAACGTCGTCTGGACGTTTCTTAGTGTCTATGCTTGCTCATAATTTTCAGATAATTGTTCTCTAATGAACTACTCGACTGCTACAAAATACACACTCATTACATTTGCATCTAAAAGCATTTCTCTTCGTCAGTTGTAGCCAATTGTGAATAAATAGTCAGTTAAATGAAAAATTTGGGGTCTTACTGAGCACGAAATTTAAATGTCAGAATTATTCATGACATTTGGTGTGAGCCTCGCATTCTACAATAGCTCCCGGAAATCTCGCGGCACATAAATGTATGTGCCATCACTTTGTTCAGTAAATTGCTAGCTCATCAAATAGGCAACTCAGTGATCCACCCATGGGTCTGGCACCTACCTAATTTGCCGGCTAACAATAAGGCCCAATTCAGAAAATGTAGCTTGGTTAGGCATTCTCCTTCTCAATGTAGAGGGAAGGACGGAGAGAAATCTCATCCGGTCGCACAGTATTGAGGCAGCCTCCAACCCGTTCTTCAACAATGATCCATCACAACGTTCATTGCCAACCTTATTAATGGCTGGCTAGATAGATTTACAGTAGCGGCCGTCACAGAATACAGCCTTGATTTTCGCATCCAGCGTTACGCTGGAATGTGGTAAGAAGGCTGAAACTCATCTACACTAGGAATCCAGTTTCCACTGCTGGCCTACCAGTTCATCTGTTGCGACGTCAATCACTATCTGTCTGCCTGTGGGGCACCCAGCTGGGTGGGAGGAAGCGTACACTGGAACAGAAATACCCGTTCATGGAGCTGGTTTTCGGGTATCATGTCAGGTACTCCGACACGTTATGCAGCTAATGCAGTATATTTCGACGCTAATTTTGATTTTCCCACCAAAAATCGCTTTCTGACTCGTCACGACCATACAAAATTCCAAGCCAATGGCTAAGCGTCCTATTTTTATTGTTTTTACTCGAGACGAACGCGTATCGCGGGCACGTAACGTGCTCCATTCGCTATAGGCACGCGAGCGGCTTGTCCACGTTTTCACGAACAAGCCGTGTATGGATCCGGATTCCTGAACTTCGGCTGGCATAGTTGGTCACTAGCCATCACATGTTTGCAGAGCCGGAAATTACGCAGAAGCCGCTGTGCTTCGGCTGCCATGCTTGGGATTCCCGAAACTGCTGTTTCTCCCGTGGCATTGCAATCCCTATCTATTCTTCGTTTTTGCTGTTGTTTACATCCAGTTCTGCTTCACTTTTGCTATTTTCCTTGCATGTTTGTCAAGTGTAACACGTAGGGACCGCTATATTATGCGGTCTGCGCCTGTTTTTGTTCTGTGAACAAAAAGATAGCCGTGCAGCACCGCCTTCTGAACTGTCGCCTTGAAAGACAAACTGCAGCTGTTTCACTGGATTTTTGCCCCTTCAGAGTGAGTCTGTCATTGTTCATACTATTCACTACTGTAAGATACTTTCGCCTCCGATATACTCCGGCGAAACTTTCGCTTTGAAGTTTCTACACATAGAACGGGGGGGAGAAGGCTTTATCTCTCGTCGTCGTGCGTATATACGTTCTCGTTATGCATGTTATACGTTTACATACATCCATGTGGTATGGTAGATACATACGCGTCGTTTCACGTAAAGGATACATACATACATGTGAGATTGTCGGATCATACGCGTACTGAGGCGTCACAAGATGATATATTAACTCTGAACGTAACATCGCTAGGGTCGAATGGATTATACATGCGAGGCATGAGAAGATTAGATGTTCTGAATCTAATAACAACATATACGCCATAGTGTGTCCGTGAGCGTCGGCGGAAAGCTGAGCGTGAGCGTCGGCGGAAAGCTGACCGGTGAGCGTCGGCGGAAAGCTGGAAGGCCGTAGTGTCGGCGACCATGTCAGTCGAGATGCTACCGCCACGGTGGAGAAGTGGAGGTACGAGCTAACGGCTTCCTGAAGGTAGAACTAAATTCCCCGAGGGGATGGCCAATGAGATTACGGTCATCCTAGTATGACAATGGGGAATGTTCCGTGGGCCATCTAAATGTCCCGAAGGACTTTCAATGACCGACTATCGTGATTTTCCCACTTGCAATCCCAGTCCTGACTGCGTGGGTAGCTGCCCTATTAACCAAACCGGAACAAAATCTCCATTGGCTTGCCTCCGTTGCGTGAACTGAAAAGAAAAGACTGTGGCAGCAGATGGCTTTTAATTTTACAGGATCGCTACCATAGTAGGGGCTGGGTAAAGTCTAACTTAATGGCCACGTTAGTACCTACTCCAGCCTGATCGGTCTTGGACTTAGCGATCAGAATCTACCACATGCTCTCTCCTCTATAGGAAAAGTGTAGGAACTGAAGCGCGCAAAGCTCACCAGTCCTTAGCAGCCCCTGGAAAGCGAGCGACCAGCGCTTTCAGAACGTGGGACGTCTGCATCGTCCGAAGGCGGAGTACCGAAGAAATGTGTGAGGGCGCTGATGTGGTATACTAGAGATCTAACCTTGCCTAGATGGATTAGGTGAGTCACAAAACCGTTCCTCAATTTAGGAAGACCTGATGTGTGAACATGAAACTTGGAAATAAAATCCAAGAACTGGGTTTTCGCTCTCCGGTAGATGTTGAGCGTTCCTGGCGTTCAGCGAGATCGATACAAGCCTCGATAATGGGGCCACTTGCTGAGGACCCACTGCTGACGCCATGTCCATGTAAGACGGTTGCTGTATGGCGTAGGCCGCGATCACAGCTGTACATGGATTTTATATGCTTTCAGCATCATTTCCAACTCGAATGGGAGGGCGGGTGGGGTCGCTAGACGAGAAAAAGCCGGAATGGGTTTAGCCGGGGCCCTCCCTCTTTCGTCAGCGCTGGCGCTTGCTGACCTCAGCGAGCGCGAGGCGCTGCCTCGTGACTCCGCAGGGGCCGGTACCGTATCGCTGGTACCGGTACCTGCATTCGAGGCCGAATGCATCGACCGCTGTCGATGAGACATGTAGAAATTCAAATCATCATTTTCGCCTCCGATATACTCCGGCGAAACTTTCGCTTTGAAGTTTCTACACATAGAACGGAACCATTAAAGCCCGGAGGGGGCTAGAATGCTATTAGAGCAAAAGCGAAGTCGAAGTTAAGTGTGGAACCACGAAACGTAAAGAAGAGAGCACTTGCTTGCAGCGCCGGTGACGCTGCTGGAAGGACAAAGAGGCTTTTGATTTCGGGCATCCAGGAGTCATAAATCCTAAGTAGGGTAAAACAGATTTGATTTCGACATGGGAAACCCTAGGACTAGTTTACCGGGATGGAACTTTGCCCAGCGAAGGATTTTGGGTACTAAATAGGGAGAAGGAACCAACCAAATGAGTCTTTGGTTCCACAGCGCTCCAGTTTCGTGCGCAAATGCGTCCACTGCGTATGTGCCTTTGGTGGCCCATCTAGAAGCGAAAATCGGACATTTGGCTGTACAATTACTTGCGAACATGTCCACTGAACAAGAACCGAGTCTTTGAGTTCAAAGTAAGTCGCGTCTTCCACTGCCCAGTCATCTAGATGCACGAACCTGGAGGCTGAATCTGCTTCCGAAATCAAGGATCTTGGGATCCAGATAAGTTCTATCTCGAGCGCCAAGGCTTCGCAAAAGTCCCAAAAGCTTGCCGCTAACTCTTGCAGCTCTGTTTTACTACTACCCTTTTTAAGTTTTTATACTTACGGCTGCTTGGTTATTGCAATACAGATGCATTCTTCTGAAGAAATGGACTTCGCGAACGCCTTCGTCGCTGAGAAAACAGCATACGTTTCGCGGAGAGTCGAAGAGAACTCTAACGTAGATGAAGGGAGAAGTGATGAGAAAGTTTTGGATGAATGATTATGATAAAGTACTGCCCCCTACCGAAATGCGAAGCGTCTGATGACGTGATGAGCGCATTCTCGGAAACTCCATGGGGTGCACGTAGCGAAAATGCTTTAAAAGAATTTTCGAATTCTAGCCACTTTCTTATCTCACTTCTTCCCTGCTTGCTTAAATTCCACCTGAAGGTTGGAGCAGTCTGGACACTGCTTATCAGCTATCTCTCCAATCGTGGCTCTCCACCGCTTCTTCAGATCTAAAGAGGTAACAAGATGCATGAAGGAGATAAAGCCTTGCCATTTGAGTCGTTGTCGCGAAGAGGGGCTGCGGTTCTTTAGTAACCTTAAACCAAACTCTCTAGTTCTGGCTCTTCTTTCACTAGTAAGCTCTAGTGCGAAATTTTTTCAAATCTATCCTATGGCCTCGCCATGTTAGCTTCTGGGTAAGGACCCAGCAGCTCTTGCTTTCGGCTATCGAGAAGCTAGCAGAGTCGAGATCTGCACGTATAGTCTTCCCAGACTCTTCGCACCAGTGTGCGGATGCGCTCCAGATTAGGCCATCATCGAGATATACGGCCAAACAAATGCCTTTGGCTCTCCAATTTTTTTTTTTTTTTTTTAGGAGAGGTTTGAAAAGGTTGGTAGGACTAAATGGAGCTAATGACATCCAAAATGGCAAAACGACAAACTTTAAAAAAATATTTCTCCAAATGAAATCCAGGAACTTCGAGAAGTCCTTATGCGAAATCGTTCAAATCTATCCTATGGCCTCGCCATGTTAGCTTCTGGGTAGGAACCCAGCAGCTCTTGCCTTCGGCTATCGAGCAGCCCACAGAGTCGAGATCTGCACGTATAGTCTTCACCGACTCTTCGCACCGGTGTGCGGATGCGCTCCAGATCAGGCCATCATCAAGATATATGGCCACACAAATGCCGTTGGCTCTCCACTTTTTTTAAGGAGAGGTTTTAAAAGCATGGTAAGAATAAATGGAGCTAAAAACATCCCAAAGGGCAAAACGTCAAACTTAAGAAAAAAAACTATTTCTCCATTTGAAATCCAGGAACTTCGAGAAGTCTTTATGCATACTCACATGATGGAAACCTGACTTGAGGTCGAAAGACGCCATGAATCCTCCCCTCGGGAGCAGAGTTGCAATCTTCCTCATGTCTTCATATCTAATCCCATCTCTTGGGAAACATCTGTTCAGAACAGAGAGATCTAGTATCAGTCTCAACTTCTCACCTTCCGCGACGGAAAATGGGTTGATGTGAATGAGAGAACCCTCTTTGACCTCCTCGACAGCCTTTGAAATCAATGGGCGATCCATTTGTGAATCAATAAATGCAGCATTTATGGAAGCTGAAACCAAATTTTCCTTGCTGAAATTTAGTGAAGGAACTTCCACACAAGACGGGTTGAAGCCGTGCAAAATAACCGATCGGATTAACTCGGAAGGTCCCAATCTAGACCAAAACTCCTGTTTAGTGTGGTTGTTCCCAGCCACGTTGAGAAAGCAACTGAAACGCTTTCGTGATCGTTGCTTTAATACGATAGACCTCGGGAGCTATCGGCAGCAACATCTTGTGGCTCTAGAGTTTCACCATATTTCATCTTCTTTGCTAAGGATCTATATCATCTTCACATTCAATTCGGCGTCTATTCTACCGGAGTAGTTGTTACAGAGGTGGCTTGCTTTGCCAAAGAGAAACATTCCTGTCGTTTCGTGGTTCTTTAGCAGTCATTCCAGTGGAATTCGTCATACAGAAGACTCTAGGTCTTTAGGAGTGGCGTCGTGAAGTGTAGTCCAGATGTGCAAGTTTTTCGAATTCGTCGTCAACCGAACGTCCGGCATCCTGGCAACTGTTTCCTAGAGACATTCTTTAAAAACCAGTATTCTTCCACTGGAGCCCTTCGGAGA
>OX377206.1:74043388-74175151 GCA_947396885.1 Heligmosomoides polygyrus polygyrus | reverse complement strand
CCACATCTCTAGCTTGGTTTCATACCAGTTTAATAGTTTAGCTCGTATAGGATATAAGGTGACTCTATTAGGCTATCTTGAAGTATTTTTGAGGCGCGCAATCTTCTGTGTCATTCGGTAAACCTGAGCATCGTGACCTTTTTTATTACCGTCGCTGTTTTCCTGCACCTGCATATAGGTAGAGAACCTCAGTATTGGTAAGCGTTTGCTGTACCACTTTTGTCCAAGGAAAATTTGGTACGACTTTCTTTGGAGTAAAATTTAACTGTTCGAGTAAGTGAACACATTATTTAAAATCTTTAAGATTTTTTTTGAAGGAAATTGGTTTAGTGTTTTGACGTGCAGGAAAGCGCTTTCAGCGTGTTAAAAAGAGCACAATGCACTCGTCTGGCAGGCTGTTACTTTCATTTAGTTGATAGTACGAATACTGCTTACTTGAAACAGAATAATGAGGATATGCTTAATTTTACGAATGTTTCTTTTGTACCGTTGTTGAGTGTGTAACACGAAAACACCACGCAAACAGAATTTTAGCTATCAATCAAAAAATGCGAGTGCATTGCACAGTGTCTCACAGTATATTACAAGAACACTACCTTCTTATCTCTATAATAGGCTCGTATCCATAATTCCCTTTGAAAATAAAAATTTTATAAAATTTCAAGCAGTGTTTTCGCTTGTTGGGTGAGATGAATTAGAAAATTTCAAAGATTCTCATAAGGTTTCTTGAACAATTAATTATACTTATCGTCTAAGAGATAAAGAGTGAGTTTCTAGTTTAATCTGGAAGTTGCTCGTTTTGATTTGGAAAATGTTCAGTTTGATTAAAAAAGCCTGAAGCTTGTTTAGAAGGCTGCCCGGTTTAATTTGAAAAGTGTCCTACATGATGCGAGAAGAGTATACAATATTTTTACCGCAAGAATGACACAGAGTTGACAAGTGACGATGTTAGAGACGATGACTGTTACTGTGATATGACGTCGTCGATATTTTTGTGGCACAAAAGTCTGCATAGTCGGCAAATCGAAGAAGTTAGCGTATAGGTAGATCTTGTCGTATTCTGCCGCACATGATTGACAGTCTGCAATGATCAGATTTTCAGTCCAACGGTGGTTACTCATTCCTGCGGTGAACTCCTATCGCTGCGGTTCCGTTGAATGTTTCCATAGTGTTTAGGTCATCTCATGGCTGAACTGGTTCGAGCGAAGGATCCAGCCCGTCTAAAATGGTATGACAGTGGACAGCTGTTGAAGATGGCCATAGAGATAGGGGATCGGTTACTTCCAGCTTTCAACACGTCCTCAGGTCTTCCGTATAGTAGGGTGAGTTTGCTGAGATGTGTGGCTTTGCGCAATTTCTCATTAATGTATTCGCGGCAGCATTTATTTATTTATTTATTATATTTGCAGAAGGTAAACATTAAAAACACTGCGCAATACAACAAAGCAGAGGCAATATTCAATACAAAATATTCACAACGAATTAGTAATCGGTATCACTTGTCGACTTGTTTCAAAAAAAGGTCGTATCTACAGGGTGAACCAAAATAACGTGGATAAGATTTTTTATCATAATTATAAAGCAACCAACAATTCGAGAAAACAAGAACTAAATTGCAATAATACAAACATTAAGGTAGATCATGTACAAGTAGTTTCGTAGTGGTCTCCCTTGGAGTGGATGCACAGGGCCAAACGCTTCGCGAGGTTTGGGGCGATGGGCCGCAGGTACTCAGGAAACAATCGTTCCCACTCCTGACGTTAGGATTCCTTCAGGGACTAGAAACTGTGGTGGCGCTTGACGACGACCCTAGTTTTGAAAATGCGCACACACTATAGTCCATCGGATTCAAATCCGGAGAATACGGCGGCCATTCCGAAGGCGTGATGGAATCGGGGAAATTGGCCTTGCTCCACGCCCGTACTCTTCGTCCTATGTTCGGGTGCAGAGTCCTTTTAGAACGTCTCGCTGGTGCACATTTTTTTCGATTTTCACTCCTTTATCCATGAAAACCAGAGGAGTCCTGCCAAAGGGATGATTCCGCCCCAAACCATGGCTGATTGTGGGTTCTGGCGGTGTTCGACGATAACAGAGCTGCTTGGAGCCTCTGTAGACCAGATCTTATCATTTTGGCCATTGTGCGCCCTCTCCACGGTGAACAGCTTCGCATCTGTGAACAGAATCTGTTCCCATTCACTACCTGCGGCCCATCGCCCCAAACTTCGCGAAACGTTTGACCCTTTTCATCCGCTCCAAGGGAGGCCACTTCGAAACCACTTCTAGATGGTGTACCTTAGTGTTTGTGTTGTTGTAAATTAGTCGTCGTTTTTTCGAATTATTGCTTGTTTTGTAATTATGACAAAAAATCTTGTCCACGTTATTTTGGTGCACCCTGTAAGTAATGTTTTGCTAGCGAACCACTTAAACTGCTTTGTTCATTAGACTCTTGATTCTTTTTTCATAAGCTTGAGGTATGCACTACCTGTTCTATATGAAAATGAGTTTGCATATAAGCCTGTTTTTGGGCGGGTTAACGTGATCTTTTGTAGAGCACTTCTTGTACGTGAGTTGGACCGACTAAGTAACTGTTTCATAATAATTCCTTTGCTAGTGCACCTAAAATGACCACCTTATGAGCCATGCAAGCATGAACGACTTCACATCGAGAAACAATTGAAGGAAGTTGAAGAAGCCTGTTTCTTACTACAGCGTCTGGAATTCAGTCATACTCCCATGCGCCATTACGTGCTAGTAGCTTTCGAGTGAACTTGTTCTGAACTCTCTCAATGCAATACGTTTCTTTCATCTTATATGGGTTGAAAAGACTGTGACACCAGATTCTACACTAGGCCTAGCATAGGTTTTATAGGCACGAAATAGAATATCTTTATTTTTGTTGCACAGTCCTTTAAAAATTTGAAACGTGTACATAGGTGTCTGCTCTCATCCTCTGATGTTCAGAAAAATCCAGATCAGTATTGGAACGGAAGCCAAGATCTTTAACGGAATTAGCAGGTGAAACAACAACGGTACGAGTGAGCCCGGATTGGTGAACTTGTCTTTAGCTGCATAAACGTTGTCTGGCGAGTAGACAGACGCAACTGCGATACTTTAGTCCAGCTTAGCAGAGAATCAATTGTCGTTTGCAGTCTAAAAGAATCATCTGGTTCCTTAATTACATGATATGTCATGAAACCTCTGCCGTTTCTTTTGATGTCTTGGTTGTCGTTCCTTATTCTGACTTTTTACATGTCTCACCTGCTAACAAAGAAAGGTTTCCAACGCTTGGTGAGCTTTTGCTATGGTATTTTGACGGGATGTATGGCCGTGTGAGCGGAGTCAAGAATTACAGATAGATTTTGCTGTACGCTTTAAAGACCGGAACATGAGGTGTAAAAACGTGTGCGCAACGTATCTACACCATATAATTTCTCTAAAAATAAAAGGTTTTATTGCTGTTCCTTTCAGACAACTGCTACGCTACAAAACTATGAAACAAGTAAGACACAAGCGCCTGTCGCACCAGCAGCATCTTAGAAAAGCCAGTGAGAAACAGCCTTCTCCTTGGCAAAGAATGGCCACTTCTTCTTTGTTGAACGTAGAATCCGGTGTGAGGGTGGAGGGTAGTCGGTCGACAACACGATCAAGTTAGAACGACATTTCTAGTACACCTATGATATGGCTCGTGCACATAATATTCAACCGTAAGGTGTGCGTATTTGGGTGCAGTTACGGTACCATTGGTGATATGGTATGGTATGGTGTTGGTGCAATACACCTTGTTGAAAAACTAGCGCATATGATGGCGCAAATAAACAGCTTCGGTTTGTTCTAAGCATTGATGGTCTGGTGACTCATGTGATCATGAGAAAGCGTAATAACAACGAACTAATATGTGCAAAGTTCTTGCCGGTACGCGGACTCGAACTCAAAAGCCCGACGGTGTGCTCCCGTGAGGCGGCACTCCTACCGCCATCGAGGCGCATCTCATGGGGTGTCATATTGGTTGGTTAGTGTTGCGCACACGTTTTTACACTTCATGTTCCGGTCTTTAAAGCGTTCAGAAAAATTTAACTGTAGTTCTGGACTCTGCTCACAAGGCCCCGGCCCCTTGTCAAAACAGCGTCGCCAAAGCTCACTATGAGTTCGGAGCCTTGTAAGAACACTGAAAACATTTCCTTTTGAGAATGTAAATGTCTTGAATATTCTGAGAAGGTAAATGTTCTTCTTTCAGAATATGGAAGTTTTTCTGAAACCTTTCTAAGGTATTTAATGTGTTCAGATAAACCTTCGATACGGCATGCTAGACCACCTCAAGCGACAAAAGGACACTTGTACCGCTTGTGGTGGAACAATGTTGCTTGAAATGGCGGCTCTCTCGAGACTGACTGGAAATGGGATCTACGAAGAGAAGGTGTGTACACCAGTGGCAATCAGCCATTCTGATGAATCCAATTTGTGGTTGTTTAGGCCAGAAAAGCTATGGATTTCTTGTGGGGCCAGCGGCATCGAGCTTCAGATTTGATGGGTACTGTCTTGAACGTCCACTCTGGGGATTGGGTTCGAAGAGGTTAGTGGAAGCTCGTGCTGCGAGTGTTTTTACTCGTTCTGTATGGTTTTATGATTTCTTAGGTAATCATTTTCTCTTTGATAAGTTTTGTGATGTTTAATTTCCTTAGTTGATTCAATAACACATATGACTGGTGGAATTTGGGTGCCCTCTATCGCCGCATTAATAATAGTCACGCTCTTTGAAGCGGCACGGAATCGCTTTTATATCCTATACATGACTCAGAGCTCCACCTTTTCCACATTCTAGTGATCTTACTCTTTTTCATAGCAAGGAGTGCCAGTGTTTATAGAGAATGCATAGGTATTTTTTTTGCCAGATGCATTGAAGATAACACTTTTACTAGACGCATTGAAATAAAATAACCTTGTAGTTCTCCGGATTGCTAGCAAATGGATGGAGATGGACGCATAACTGACTAGACAGGATAGCGGATTTGAATGCCGCTGTCTACTAAGTCTGGAGCGTGGGAGAGCAGCGGATAGCACTCGCCTAGATTAGCTTAAACAGTGCATGGGAGTGGACTATTATTCGTCCTATTTAAATGTTTTTTCTGTCAGTGTCAGAAGTGCAGTGTTAAGTATGGTCCCTCGAAAGGTTCACGTATAGTTCGAACCGAAGCGATCGTTGTTGTATCCGTCGTTCTCACTTGATCTTAAATTGTTCTTGTTTAGAAAGTGGGATCGGTGCTGGCATCGACTCGTACTATGAATATTGCCTCAAGGCCTATATTTTGTTAGGCGACAAGAGTTTTTTGGAAAGGTTTGACAAGGTTGGTTCCTTGAAAAAACCCTAACAGCAGTGCTCTTGTTTTTTCAGCTTCCTTGAAACAAAAGTTTCCAGCACTATGAGGCGGTGATGAGGTATGTCAACAAAGGCCCGCTCTTTGTTGACGTTCACATGCACAGACCAACTGTAGCAACTCGATCCTTCATGGATGCGCTTCTTGCGTTTTGGCCTGCGCTTCAGGTACAGTAGCACATTCATTGGATCATAATACAATTCAGTATTCTTGTTTTTTTTTGCACCATGGCTTTCCATGAGTATCTTGGCTTAGGTGTTGAAAGGTGACGTTAAACGGGCCATTGAAATGCACGAAATGTTATTCCAAGTCGTTCAGGTTTGTGCTTCGATTTGTGTCTAATAACTTTGCAGCATGCTACTAACGAGCTCTACTTTAGAAGCACAAGTTTTTGCCTGAAGCATTCACGCACGATTTTCAAGTGCATTGGGCTGAGCATCCTATTCGTCCAGAGTTTATAGAAAGTACATATTTTCTCTATCGTGCGACGAAGGACCCTCATTATTTGGAAGTTGCCAAGCAGGTATATCTTCGTTAAAATTTCTCTTGATTTGGGGCTTTCAGTGTATCGCATAGGAGTTCAAGGAGCTATTGTTAACTGGAGAGTCCTCCCACTGTACTATCAAAATTGAAGATGCAACGCAGAGCTTACAAAAAGAGATCATACCTAAGGGCTTTGTGGTGATTGTCCTACCTAAACGTGAAACAGTGTGTGTCCTGCCCAAGTTCGACTTTCGATGAATCTTGGCATAGCGTAATTTAACTGTTAGTGTTCTTGTTCAAGCCACTCACTAAGATTGTTATCCAGTTTTTTATTCGGCTTACGTTTCGGCGAGTTTCGCCCTCTTCAGTACCCTGTACTTTGAAATGATGTTTGGGCTGGTAATGTTGTAGATGTTTCCGACGATTCCAGGCCCTTAAGAAGGCAATATCGCCGAAAAGTAAACCGAATAAAAAACTGGATAACAATCTTGGCGAACGGCGTGAACAAGAACGCTAACAGTGTGTGTCCTGCTGTCGCGATTGGTGTGTTGTTCATCAGTTAGCCGATTTAATCTGGAAGGCTTAGAATGACGTAAGGTTTAAACTCTGCACCAATATGCAGTTGCATTATGTTCGCTTTTCCAATATTGACGTAACCACTGCTTAAACTGTAATCTGCGAAAACAGTGGAGTCTCCTAGCGCGATATAATTGTGATGGCTGAAGAAAACGGCGTTGTTTAGTAAACGTAGGATGGTAACCGGAAAAGAGCTGTTAGATTGGCCCATAAATTCTGGACATTTTCGGGCACAACATAATTTATTTCATCATATTTATACAGCTTACGTCGTCGCTGATTTTGTAGTGTTTACCATCAAAACGACGTTGAACGTTTGAGAAAAGATGGTGTTTGTGAATTGCTGTTATGAGGAGTATAACGAATAACGAAGAATGGTGCAACCATGCTACACCATCATCGTCCTTCAACAGCACGAATGGTTTGGTATGGATCCGCTTCCAATCCGTTGCACAACTTGTCTAATTCCATCTTCATCACTCGGTCCACCTCGCCTTTATTGTTGGTGAAGTACTCATCATTCTTGAAGCAAAGAATCAGCTATAGAATACAAATGAAACGAGGAAATTCTCCTTATAAAAGCTTCCCAAAAGATCATCGGGTTTCCTAGATTTGAAGCCATATTGGTGCAGGAATAGCAAGACGCTGCGAATGTGGTGTGTAGAAAATATAGGCCTGGCGCACTCGACAGCAGCAGTAGTGGCAGCGGCGGCGGTAAACGCTTAAGGCCCCCACACACTTCTGCGGCAATGCCGCGGCCCTATCCTCAACCATAGGGCAGGGACGCAGAGCTCGCCGGCGGCGGCATCCCTGCCCTATCCTTGACCATAGCGGCGAGCGGGGTTGCCGCAGAAGTGTGTGGGGGCCTTTAAGCATAGGTCAGCGGCGTCGATTTGGCGGCAATCGATGCCACTGCCCAGTGCTCAAGCAATTGTCACCGCTGCCACTACCGTTGCTGCAGAGTGTGCAAGGGCCTTATGGATCCCATAGCCATAGCAGCATACTGTAACTGCCTTAAAGTGTTGAGTATGATTTCGTTCTGGTTTCTCTCCTTTAGTGCCTGGCTTTAGTAGTTTTGGATAAGTGGCCATTGTGTCGACAAATTCCTGGAATGCCGACATTCGCAAATGTCGGAGAACTTACGTAATAGCCTAGTAATTAATGGAGCAGTTTCAACATTATGAATATGATTTTGAACGAAACTCACAGTCAACGTTTATTGGCGACGTTTCGGGTCATATGCTCTAATTCAGGTCTATAACGTAGTACAACAGTACGTAAACAACAGCAATCAAACCACTACGGTCTTGGAATGAACAGAGGTGGTGAGACCTAATTACATGCACTGCACGAATCAGCCAGAAAGAGAGTGGCAGAGACGGCCGAACTGTTTATATGATGATCTACTCTGACCGGCCACTATGAATAGGGGCTTCCTTCTTCAGTGTGTGGTTTATGCTTTGCTCAGTATGTTTCCGTTTTGAGGTGACATATAAATTATTTTTTAGAACACTGATCCCTTATCTAACATTCATTAGGAGGATTAGGTAGTAAGGACGAGTTACTGTTGGAATTTATTGGCATGAAAGTGTTGTAGCGCCTCCAAGAATTTCTCTCCTAATTCGAAGTCTGATCGATCCAGTTCCACTTCCTGTCGTGCTAACCCGCTCAAAAAGCTTGTTTCTCTGCGAGTGTTTCGGACTGGAACAAAAACGCAGCGGCGATTCCTTGTTCTCCATCAAACATCCTTTAAGAAAAGTAGGGGAACACTAAAGCGTGGGATTTGCCACCACTGGCTGCACTCACATTTCAACATCATGTTTCGTTCAGGTTATGGATAGCATCAATGACTACGTAAGAGTGCCATGCGGTTTTGCTGGGGTGAAGGATGTTCGCACTATGTCGCACGAAGACAGGTGTGTAAATGGTTAATTGCTGTGGATCTAGCATTGACTTATGGATGGGCAACTCATCTGAAAGAGCTTTTACAACATCAGCTAGTTGCATTCTTCCAGGATGGACTCCTTTGTACTGTCGGAGACGTTCAAGTATCTCTATATGATTTTTGCCGATCCTTCTGACCTCATTTTCGATCCGGACAATTACGTGTTCACGACTGAGGCTCACTTTCTTCCCTTAAATATTGGAAACGATCCAAACGAGGTTTGTTTGTTGTTTTCGTTAAATTATTAGTTTGGTTGTTTTCAACGACATGAAGAATATTCTTCCGAGTTGGTTCTTCGTGGTTGCGAAAATAATAATACTAAATTGAAGCGCGTGACGCACGAGAAAGCGAGAGACTAACATTGAGTCTTCCTAAGAGTGACACGTTGTTTATCAAAGTTAGCCAGCACACCTTTAAAAAGCTCCCGTTGAAAATGACATTTTCCCTTGATGGCCGCTTCCGAGATAAAGATTTTCCAGGTTCCGCGACGTTTGCTCATCCATCCAGATGACATATTATTATCGCCCAAAGGGTATTATGTGTATGCTAACCCGTCGAGCGCCAATCAACGACCAACTGAAGCTGACGAGGCTTTAAGGATACGCGAAAGAACGCAGGGTGTTCTAGAAGAGCTGTTCGATATGCAGCGGCAGCAGCAATCCTCTCAGCAACCTCTGCAGTGCATCAAACCGTAAGTTTCTCTTTTTTCGCACTCGTCAACGTGTAAAGAAATCGACTGTCTACAAAGGAAGTCAGAGGCGCGATTTTTAAGGCATTAACATTTCACGTTCTTGTGTTTTCCTTCATCTCGTACTTACATATACCAATCATTAAGTGCTGCAGTGAAACGAGCGCATCTCACGGCCTCCTCTGGTATCGTGGAATAGCTCGAATTACTCCCATCTCTCTGCAACCTGTACAAATCTAACTTCAGCGAGCGCTCAGTCTCGCCTTTATTCTCGGTGGAACAGTCATCATAATTTAACTAAAAGAGCAATACACCGACTCGAGCTGGGAAATTTCCATTATAAACTCTTTCCAGACGCAGACGAGTTTTCGTAGGTTTGAACACCACTCTTCGACGGTTGTGTTCGCTCGCGTAGCTTGGCTCCTCTTTTTGCGCAAGTTAGCTCGTTTCGCTATGTAGCAGTAGATTAATCTGGTAATCTTTTCAGCAACTGAATGCGTTTGATAAATTGGTAATGTTACCCTTTTCAAACATTGTAAATGGCAAAATTTGGGTCACTATTTGTGAGTGATGCTTACCTGAATGGCGTGCTGTTCAATTGTTCTTTCAAGAAAGGTCCAATTTTTGTAGCGCATTAGCGTAGGCGTCTACTGTCACTCCCGTACCGTTACATCGTAGCTCCTAGAAATTTGGACCATGACCGACTCACCAAAAACTCACTCCACTTTCTTTACAAGCATGCTGGGTTTCGGGACGTGATCTGCCCCTCACCGGCTTCACGGGGCGCGACGGTACCGCTGGAATTATAGTGCCAGTATGTCATCCTCAGCGAGTAGGTTGGCGAGCTAGTGTTCATATTGCCGTTCATTCATCCACAGCTGTTGAATGTAACGCCATAGCCTCCATACAATTTTCTGGGAGGCAGTCGTTAGTCCCGACTCGGATGCACACTGACGATGCCGGCAGTGCCTGTGGTGCCAATTAGCGATCGACTCGCACCATGCCACCCGCCGTTTCGCGACGCCCTCGCCGCCGTGCGATGGTGACATAGCCGAGCACGGGAGCCTGCAGATCGATCGCGACCCCACTGAGGACGAACTTCACAGATCGACCAAGATTTCAGCTACAGCGGATAACTTATTTAGAGGGTTTACAAAGGCAGCGTAAAGAGTCGTACTGGTGCGAGTCCTACACACTTCCATGTCAGAATTTCGAGCTCTATCTGATGGGCTGTGTAAGAACGGTTAAAAATTCCTCTGTAGAGGTATTTTGACGCAGGCTTCGAGTTAAAGACTTCACGAACAATTAGACACGAATTTCGAAGGCTTTATAATGAAGATTTTATGGTCTACCTGAAGGGCTGTACACGAATGCTTAAAAATTTCCCTGTAGAAACATTTTGGCGAAGGTCTCCAGATAAAGACTGCACGAGCAATGCAAAAAAATCTTATCCAGGGCATAGACTTGAAGGCAAAATGATTACTGATGCTTAAAATAACGGTACTCGTCCTCAGAAGTTTTTCTTCATTCATGAAGGATGCAACTTTATTCTACTGGCATGTCACTGCAAGAACAATTTGACAATTTTATATGCTGTGTGATGAAATTCAATCACCATGAGTTTTTACTCTTACTATTCAGCCTTAGTTTCGAGAAATGTCGTGCTGGGTATCACAAAGGTTCATAAAGATGTCGAGGATCTTAGAAAAAACCTGAACGAAAAAACCTGAAAAAAAATCTACGAAAAAACTAGAACAGGATCACCTAGGAATGCTCTGTACTAAACGGATTGTTCGTGCAGTCTTTATCTGGAGGCCTTCGCCAAAATGTCTCTGCAGGGAAATTTTTAAGCATTCTTGTACAGCCTTCAGGTAGAACATAAAATTTTCATTATAAAGTCTACGAAATTCGTGTCTAATTGTTCGTGAAGCCTTTGGCTCGAAGCCTGCGTCAAAATACCTCTACAGAAGAATTTTTAAGCGTTCTTGTACAGCCCATCAGATAGAGCTCGAAATTCTGACATGAAAGTGTGTAGGACTCGCACCAGTACGACTCTTTACGCTGCCTTTGTAAACCCTCTAAATGGGTTATCCGCTGGGACTGTAACTCTGGTCGATCTCTGAAGTTCGGTCTCAGTGGGGTCGCGGTCGATCTGCAGGCTCCCGTGCTCGGCTAGGTCACCATTGTACGGCGGCAAGGGCTGTCTTGGAGATCGTCGCGAAACGGCGGGTGGCACGGTGCGAGTCGGCGCTGATTGGCACCACAGGCACTGTCGGCATCGTCAGTGCGCATCCGAGTCGGGACTAACGACTATCACCCCAATTTTCTAGTTGTGGACCGACTGGAAACTGACTTCTGTGTTCTAGAAACTATAGATTTGTTTGCGGCTGGTTTACTGCGCTTGGAGGCGCGTGGAGCGCAGTCGGAGGAGGCGCCGCATGTCGCCTGCACCCGATACGAGGATCCTGGTTCGGATTTCCCGCCCAGGCCAACCAAGCCTTCCATCCCTCCGGCTTCGATGAATTAGTACCGAACTTGTCTGGAAAGGATAAAGCGCCGACTTGTTAATGGGCTGGCCACCACAAGTCTTTGTATGGCCAAATACGCCTTCAAATTGCCTCCACGGTATCCCGTAGAAGTAGAATGCATGGCGCATCCCAAAAAGGATTAACACTATCGCCCATCCTTTACCTATATTGTGTTTCGTTGTTTTTTTTTTGACAGAAAAAAGTAAATTTCCCATGGATTACCACTGTACTTTGCAGTGTTCTTGTAGGCAACGGCAGAACGATGTAAATTGAACATGCAATGGTTAAGGTCGGAACGTTTGAAGGCGTGGGCCTTTTCTGCGAGTAACATGGAACACCTGAAACAACTACGTCAGATGGGGATTGACGTCCAAGTGCATGAAGACGGACGAATGCACTTGAGCCATCAGACAAGCGATGTAGGTTCTTTTAGTTGCTCTTCCTTCATCAGTTCTGAGATGGTCATAAGCACTTTTTATTTTTAGTTCTTTTGCTTTCGTTTGAGTTTAATAAAACGGTAAGTGAAGGGTTCGGGGAAGTATGTGTTGAGTGCCGTAACGTCTTAGGTGATTTGTTGCTGCATTATGCATCTAAAATCGTGTTTCTTTTTGACCAACAATCTTATACTGTGGCGCATTTTGTGTACCTAATTCACTTCCTAGATCTCTGCGCCAATTTACTATGAATTCAAAGTTTCTGAAATGTTCAGTTTTTGCGGTTTGTGAGTGGTCGTCAGAAATTCTTATGTTTGAGGCAGTGCACGGTGAAGTGAGCTCAGATTGAGCAGACTACCAGTGAGGTTTCTTTGAAATGCACCATTGGACTTTAGCCTTAGGAGAGAGAATGCGAACAACTGCTTGGCCAATATATTATGCTCTTACTAAACATAGACTAACCATAAGGCACCTTCTCAAGCATCTGTAGGATACAGCTTGGCATCGGCCATTCTAGTTGCAATGTGCACGATAAGCCTAGTGTAGCTCGCGGAAGAGGTTCCATGTTTTATCCTTTCTAACGAAATGTCCTAATTTGCCGACCTTTATGGTCAAGAAGATTATTCGGCTAGGCATACAATTTGTCATTAGTTCAACTCGTGATGCGCATGAAGTCGTGTGGCATACACGCTCTTTTTGGTTACGACATCTATTACAACATAAGGGATAAAGGGAATAAAGAACGGCATTAATCAATCCTTTTGGGGTGCGTCACGCACTGTATTTTTTACGGGATGCTAGAGGTAGTTTGAATGCGTATTTGGTCATAAAATGACTTGCAGTGGTCAGCCGATGAAAAACTCAGTGCTTATTCCTCCTCAGGCAGTCTGGTATTATTTCTCCGCCCGGAGGGATGGAAGGCTTGGTTGGCCTGTGCGGAAAATCCGAACCAGAATCTGGAATCGGGTGCATGTGACAGCTTGCACTTCCTCCAACAGTGCTCGAAAATGCTTGCTCATTTGTTTACTGGAATTCAAAGGTGCTACAAGACAACCTAAGGTTGATTTTCTTGTTTTTCTTTTGGTTTGCTGAGATGACGCGTTTATGCCCTTTGAGCTGCTAGTAGCACACCCAGACATTGCAATACAGGACTAATCTGTAAGGCTCACCATGTGGCGAGAGACGCCCAATTTGAGGAGGTACTTATCATGATGCTAGCAAAGTTAGTGTTACTGATACACAAGTTGGTTAACCCGTAATCTTGCGTCATCTCAGTCTGTGCTAACCTTTTCGTGCTTTCACCTACTTGAGGTCGGCCTAAGTAATGGGATACGAGCACTTTCAACGTTTTGATTGTATCGGTTCTAGACTCACATGGTCACGGTATCTGCGGCCAGCAGTTGGCGTAGAAGGCAGCAAAAAGTGTTTAACTGGTGTCGAAGTGATGCGCTGCTGTTTTGTGCTTTCACTCTGACACTAATACTTTTCGGAGATGATAAAGCACTGTGAAGACGTTACTCATTTGTCAAACGTTTTCTCCTAACGCGGTCGAGGTGGTTCACTCCAGAGCATTAGATGGATGGTGAAGCTTGTCTATTGGTTATTCACGTCATTTTGGTAAGTAATTGTGACCGAAACAAGAGCAGTGTGTTGGTCCGGACGGTCTCAATCTTTTCCCATGCTGTAACAGGCTGATGATCTGCTATGTTTATTCATCACTCTTCAAAAGGATGACTTGGCCAATACGTCTCTGTTCTGACCCTGCATGACACCAGCGTGATCTTTCTTCTTAACAAGATAAGAACGTTTCCCAGGTCGAGTGGGGTTCTTAATTTTTGGAGAACAGTAGCTCCTAGAGTAGCTTGAATGTATAAAAGAACTTTCTCTTCAAGTCATGCCGCTTAGTATTCTCTAAAAGCGCGCTATTTAAACCGTAAACGAAAATTCGTTAGGTTACATATGTATTTGTGGAAGTAGGTCCACTTTCTCAAGCATATTGGCAATTTTGCTAATGCAAGAAATTTTTCATTTTAGGTCTGGTGGGGTGGAATTTGGAGCTTTTAGGTCCCAGGGTTTCTTATGATTGATTCGTGGTATTTTTGAGTGCGCCGGACAATCGAGGATGGTTAACCTGCACCCTTTTCTTCATGTGTTCTAACAGTTTTTGCCAGTGTATCAGAACAAGGAGTTAGTTAAAGTTAGTGAAAGCGAGTTAGTAAAAGTTATTAAAAAGTTAGTCAAGTGAGTCCGCTACGTTTTCAATATTCTGCGGGACATCTTAGTAGCGTTTTAAACGTATGTATTTTATGTGTAAACATGATCTGCGCTGACTTCTCAGATAGAACTGTATCCAGTTGCTTTACTCTAAAGCAGTGGAAAGGTTTACTGAGACTGAGAGATCCTTTTGAAGGTGGTTGATTCGCGCGCTCGCACTCTGCGGCTCTGTCTAATCGAGCTACACTTATCGATAAACCAGTGACACTGGCATTAAGCAAACCCATAGGAATATGCTGCGCTTTCGTAGAGGGTGCTTGGCTTGGGTTATGACCGGTTGAGTTGCCTTCGTCACCCTTACCTCTTTTCGATCACCATTTTTTGACGACGCCAAGTAGATACTGCGGCTCGAAGCAAAAGAAATGGTCTTTTATTTCTGTTTCGACTGTGTATTTCTGCATCTTCCGATCCTCCAGAAAGTTTTCAGCTATACAAAATAAATTAACGTGCCGAGAACTAGTACTGGTTGACTGTAGCAGATATGAGCGCGGTGTGATTCCGTAGGAGACCTAAGCTGTTCAGCCAACGAGCTGGCGTTTCACCCAGTCCTCACCAATACGCCACAAGTCGTGCGACCACGATGGGGTAGCAGACTGGGTTGCCACTCTCATTTGCAACATCAGAATTTTGCTCCGCTCGCTGTTGAGTAGTGCTGTCGGTTTTGCTTTTGCGGTCTCAGTAGCTAATTGGATAAGTTTAACGGGGCCCAGAAACTTTCTACCGGTTCGCTTCTTAACAGCAATGTGCTGTTGCATCCGGCTATCAAATTGTGTCTGGAGCGTGATTCTTTCTGGCGGCAACACGGAAGACAGATGAGTTTGTACAAGCAGCTGGCGCACGGCCAGTTCTATCTGGTGGTGTTATTGCTGTTCGACAAGATAGCTTCAGTCGAGAAATAGTCTTTGTTTGCGCTGCTTGTGCACCTCCGAGAGTCTTTCGTGTTGCAGGGCGGAGTGGTGACGTGTGAAATTGACGGAAATGGCAATCCATCTTCTGTAACGTCGTTCGCGATGCGAGTCTCTGGTGCGAGTGTGGCGCTTGGTCAGATGATCAGCCTGCTTATGTTAATCCTCGTAGTTTGGCTGGTACTCCTTAGTGTCGCCGCTTTCATAATTTGCTCAGCTGCCGTGCTATTGAGATCTGTGGGTAACAAGACTAAGCGAGGTTAGGTGTTCTCCCAAGGGAGCGAAGTGTTTAGTTCCTTTAATTCCCCGTGATGCTAGTCTCGTCTAGATTCCTCATAGAGTTTTCTTTCTGTGTCGAGAATGAGTCTTACCTTTTATTGTCTGTGATGATTCTGTTTATATATGTGTGACTATGTGTGACTGTTTTCTCTTGGGTCTGCCGTATTTTTGGGTATATGTATGTGATGTAGCTCGACATTGTATGTCTTATGTGTACTTGAGCGCTCGATCAGATCGGCAGGAAAATGCATAATATGTGAACTTTGAGTTTCAGATAAATATGACCATCAAAAACTGTGGAAACATTCTTACAAGGTTATACAGTGTTGAAAAACGAAAGCGCCTTGCACACACATCCTTTGTAGGCAATCAGTCCTCAAATGGCGAAGTGTGGTGTGGACTTCATGCAAGAGATGCTGCAGCTAACTACTCAAAGGGAGCGTGAATACGGTGATTGCATGATTTAGTAGGAGTTTCCAGTCAACGATTCGAAAATGTGCAATAAAATAAATAAATGTAATGTCTTATAGCGTCGGAATTCCGAGGATTTCGCTATGTTCAAATCACATCTGGGCCGTATTTCGGTGATCCAGTGTTTCGTGCTGCACCAGCACAATATGGCGCTGATCTGGAAGGAGCGCCGGTACGTCGTTTTTCATTTGCTGTGTTTGAGATGATTTGTACTGTCGCGTTGCCTCCGTTCTACACTCTTTTGCTTCCTCCTAGTGTGTTCAAGGTGAAAATACAGAGGGTTCTTATGGGGCAGAAGGGATGTGCGCATACAAAGAACACCAGGAGTGGTTCACTTACCGCACTCTCCTCCGCGGAAGCACAGGAGGACTCGGAACCCAATCATAAGCATTCATTTTTCCAATCATAAGCATTCATTCATTTTTCACGCGCAGGTCCTCCGCCTTATAAGTGGAATTTGAGTCTAAAGGCTGACAGATGACTAGAAATGAAAGGTTCAGAAGTTCAGAAAAGGTACTAGAGAGGCTGTCATGTGTAATATACGAGTTGTGGGGGGGGGAGCACTCTTAGCGCGATGAGTTTTTCCCTTACTAGAATTCACTATTCTAGCGTAGTCCTAGTGCTGGGCTGGACCATCGCCAGGAACGTGAAATATCCTATGGTACTGTAGCTACACATGAAAACATTAGGAGTGACTGACATCACCGAACTCGCATTGTGCACTACCGTACAGTACCAGAGTGAGCTATATTTGTTAGGTGTTATAGTAAAGGGCACTCAAAATTAGCCGTATTAACGCTGCAGATTGTCTACAAACACGGTTCATGTTGCAAAAGATTATCTCTTTTAAAATATGTCATTGTTTGGGCTTAAGATATCACTATGACGGTTTTTCTAAGCAGACTTTGTTACAGTTTTGATTTGACCGCAGCTAAACGTCACACATAGGCATCGAAAAGTTTTTTCCCTCTGCCATTTTTTCACCCTTGCCCTGTATGTGAGCTTCCATGTGAACGAGGTGTCTGACAGACTCCAAAATGCTTCAGAATGGAAGCACTGCCGTACTCGGGGTTCCTATTTTTGAAGAGTTCGTTTTTCATCGTAGAATAAAAGTATCTAGTAAGTGTAGTCACAGGAACTATATGCTATCCTAGCGGCGCTGTCTCCATGGATTTTAGTAAAGCCCAACGGCAAGAACAAGAGTTTAGTAGAGGACGATCTACAACAGAGATCAGATGTAGTTGGCTTACAAACTATTACTAAGACGAACTACTTGATGCCTTTTGATGCATGGCGATCATAACAGAAAGAACACTGTGGATTAGATAGTATTAGTTGCTTCTGATGTTTCTGGCAATCCACTGCGCTGACCAACAATGCTTGTTTCAATAGGCGTATGCATAAGGGTAACCTTATTAGCTTCCCACATTGTAATGATTATCCTTTTCCTTATGCCCTTTTGGCAGCTCTCTAAAATCATTTTCTCTACAAGGGCACAAGGGGGGGGGGTACAGAGGGGTAGACCGTCTTCGTCAAACGAACGTACTGAGTTTATTTTAGCAGTCCACCTACAGAGATGATTTAGATTGAAGGTGAAGCTGTTGTTGCCGAGCCGTTCCGGGCGTGTTCCCCGCTCACAAACCGCGGTAAAGTGCGTGGACGAATTGTGTTGGTGGAACGATCAGATTGCATGTTCCAAGAGAAGTCGCGTCATGCACAACAAGCCGGTGCTATCGCAGTGATTGTAATTGGTGAGTTGCTTTGTTCTTTTGCATACTTGTCTGTTTATTTTTGTACGTGGATAGCCATGCAAGTAAGAAGAAACAACAAATAACTACAAACTATTCAAAGGCGTAGTAAATGGTAACTGAAAGTTCATTACAGAAAACACAGAAATCTGTAAATCTAGAAACGCGGTATACGATTAAGAATCCCCTTTGAGATACCGGCTAACCAGTGTTCTGAGTTGCTTTGTTGGGTTAGGTAAAGTGTTCTTCTCGTAGAACATCGAGAATTCATTGTGAGCACGAATGGTAAGAAACGGCGCTCTTGCAATGCGTTTTGCCCTAGGAATCCGTGATTTTCACTGTCCACTCCTTTTATTAGTGGGAGAGGCGGTGTAAAATTTCCGGAGGGAAAGAACATACATCTACCATTTTGTAAATCATGACTAAGTCATTTCTTTTTCTGCGAAATTCAAGAAAGGCTGAAGATCATATTCCGAAAGGATGGTGAGGGGATGGTGGTGTATTCAAAACCATGCGTTATTGTCCAAAACGAAAACTTTTCTGAATAGGTTCCAGTCTGGTGATTTCTTGTTTACATTTGGAACGGAACACAGTCGTGACATAATCCGGTATAGGACTAATGCGTCTTGTAGGCGAACACTAAATACACAGGAAAATTAGTACGCAAGGGTATGTATATGCACTGCAGAAGACAGTCAGCTTTCTTCACGGTAAATTCTCGGTGTTCGCGTTTATTTATTTTTTATTTGCTCAAGGCATAGACAAATGTCTAACGTAGAGGGTGTACGAGAACATAAACGGAAACAACATAAAGTGAGATGAAGTAACCACCAGCAATGTAGATAACAGAATCTCTTTACAACATTTCCTGACGTTTAGTTTTGCATTTGATAAGTCTTCTAAAGATTCGAACAGGGATAATCTCTCGCTCTTCGCGCTTCTCCAGTAGCAGATTGAATTCATTAGAGTTCGATAGCGTAGGAAGCCAGATCTGATTCCTGATTAAACAACTCCGACGCAAAGATTCAACTTTCCTTCCATGGATCGTGTCAGCTTCTCGTCAAGGAACTGTGTTTGGTCGATAGAAACCTTAATTGCAACAATTTTGTCTATCTTGATGAAATCAGCGGGTTTTTCTTATCCTACAGCGAAGAAAGACCAACCGGCGTTCTGCATGAAGTTTTGAGCTTTCAGTCGTTTGTAGTGGTGATGGTTTAGATTTACTGTGCGCATGAATACTGTGGAAGTTGCTAAGTTAAGCGGCAGCCGCCTCATTCTTCTGCGTGCATGTATGTTCCAGTAGGAGGTTAGATGAAGACACATATTCCATGCCGGAAAGTTAGCGCCCCATTTTCATGTAAATCTGGATAGGGGTCTAGAAACATATGGTACTAAACGCCAATTCGAACATGTTTCCTGTCTATCGACAACGTTTGCTGGTCTGGCTAAAATGTGTGATTGAGACTTGCTGTATGAGAGCTTTTTTCAGACCATGTCATTGGAACCTCATCGGCGAATGAACCGTCTTTTGCTATGGCAGAAGACAAGGACTCCCCGGATGACATCGGCATTCCATCGCTATTTCTTTACTATAAGGAGGGGCAACAGCTGCTAATGGCCCTCTCAAAAAGGCCTACTGTCGTGCTCAGGCTCAGTACTGATCCTTTGGTGTCCGGTGGGTGGAATAGTTATTTCTTTTCATGCCGTTCTTATGAAAGCTTTTGTTGTCCTCCTAAATTGTCGCATTTGGAAGTTTCACTGGCTGATTGTATAAAATTACATTTTTGACTTGAACAAAAATCGGGGTGAGCAGGAGCTTTACGGGCTTTGCCCATTTCGATCTAGCCATACAACAGGTGCATGGGAATTGCCTCATGATGATGTCTTTAGTTTGTGCTTCTTTCAGGGTCTATAATGGAGGAGTTCTTGAAGAACGGAAAGGACCCTTTTCCGGAGGGAAATATGGTACATATAGCATTAGTTTATTCTGTCTCTTTTATCAAATATACAGCGAATAGGAGATAATTTTCTTTTAAAGCGTTCTGTTTATACATATATACGTCACTGCTAACTGCTTCTCCGTTTACAGGTTTGTTTGCCTTCGGAAGGAGACTTCATTTTGATAGATAACGTGACCCCTGGTGTCATCTTCAATTTCCGGTTTGAATCAGTCACGCAGTCAAGTGAGCCACTTGTTCATCAGGACGTGAGTTACTTGAGTCCTAGCTGCTGCCTCTGTGATGTTGGTGCTATTGTTCTTTTTAGATCGTTGAAAGACATGTAGTCTATCTTCAAGATGCGGTCGGTTTCGACAATCCTGCTCAACGAACTGTATTCTTTAACATGATGAGAACAGCAGCATACGGAGCTCTTGGTCTGAGCGTTCAGGTGTGTTTCCGGTGGAGTAGAGCAGAAATCAAAGTAAAGGACTACTCTCGTCATTAGATTGGAGATTGGGTGGTTTCTACTGACCTTCTTCATAAAGACAGTATACACTTTCAGGATGAGAATCTAAAAACCGTGGAGAATACGCTGCGAAATGCTTACTTGTTGCGAACACCGCCAGCAGTGCACGAGCGTCTGCGTGGCGACATCACGAAGGTGAGCCTTTCTTTCCTATTTAACGTTTCTTCGAGAGCGGCGAGATAAGGCTGTTTGAGAAACAGAGCGATATAGAAATGCTTTGCTTTCTCCTAGTCGATAGCTAGTAAACGCGTTTTATCTGCTTTTGCACGGTTTTACCTTCTTCGTAGCTCTTCTAATCTGCCATCTTTTTCCATGTGATCACTTCATGCTCGATTCTTCATATTTGCCCTTATGGTTTACATAGTAATTTCCGTAATTTCTATGTGGCTGGATTTAATCTTCTTTCTCAAAAGGTCTGAGGATTTGCTATAGAAAACGGTGCCAAAGATGGAGTGTTTACGAGCTTGAACGCCGAACGTGTAACCAGAAGACGTTAGTGAAAACAGAATGATGCTTTTTCTCCGCGCCAAGTGTTCCTGTGAAGGACACTGTTCCTAATTTTTTAGTTTTAGTTTTGATATGAGACTATATTCAGAAATTGAAGATTCTATAGTTTGTTTTAAAGTCCTGCTTGCACTGTAAACCAGAGATTAGTTCATTTTGTCGTCTGTATGTTATCCGTAACTGTAGATGATGTATTCAGGTGCGATGTACGCCGAATGGAGACAAATTTCAATGCGTACGGATAGCCGATGTAGTGGTTTGAATTTATGGGTTCCAGACTTTTCGATGTTCATTATCCCTGTACCTTTTCACTGTGAAGGCCATTCCATTTACGGGTTGCTAGTCTTCCTTTCCGAACATTTCATTTGTACTTGTGCTTTCCTGAATACTTCTTTCGGATATGTAAATGAATTGCTCCTGTCAGAATGACTGGTGAATAGAGGATACCGGCTAAACGTGTGACTTCTGACGAAGTGTGTAACAATATCTCTGTCCTAGGTGCTGGCTCACGAAACCTCTTCCACACCCTGTCATGGAAGTTTTGACCTTTTTTCTAGCATTTTAAGCTTCTCAGATTTCAGCTTAGATCACAGGAACTTCCCAATATTGCGTTCTAGTTGCTGCTTGTGACAGGGTGTATAATAAGGTTCACAGCTTCGAGGTGCCACGCACCATTTCTCTTCGGCAATATTTTTCACGCATTTGGAGGTCTCGTCAAAACCTGTGCCTCGCCTACACATATAGGATTACACATCGTAATAGGAGTCACCACATTTACCGCGTAACCTTTATTCTGTGATGGACACAGCTATTTATGCTTTGTACAATAGGATCGCAGATTGTATATCATTGTTGCATTTGGCTATTTCTGGAGCTACAATCTAGACCATGATGAGAGACGAGGTTCACTACAACGCTCCATCGCCACTTTGTTCCGTCGCTGTCACTATTAGCACCTAAAGATAGTAGGCCTCGAATAGTGCCCTCATTTCTGATAGACGCAGAGTTCTTGAAATGTCTTGTTTTCAATGAAAGTTTTGAGAATACGTGTTGTTCACACACAGTCGTTCATTTGCAGGTCGCACTGTGGGATGTCATCTTGCGGCGGAGGGTACCATTGTATTAGGCTATACAAAAAGTTTTCCATCACTCAGTCTTGCATTTGTCCAGATTTTTGGAAAGTGTTCTAGAACCTTTTATCGATAACATATATATAGGCTGCTCTATGGCGCACACATACCAGTATTGTTGTGATATTCCGTAACGAATATTTGCCGATAAGACCGTTCTGGACGGCAAGCAAGTTCGACTACTTCTGCTCTACGAGTTCAGGGAGGGAGAAATACTTGTCCCGTGATCGATTCTTCGGCTGCGTTCTACGACACACTAAAAGTTCCGGGAGCTCAAAAAACGGCGACTTTCACCTTGAGGGCCAGCCGTGGTCTAGAAGGCCAGTCGGGGTGGATGGTGCCGTTTGGAGCTGGTTCAGAGGGTACCAGGCGTAGCACCCGTAAGCTGACAGAGGAATTTGAGTGCTGTCACACTATCATAGCTGACCACCGACCGAGGACATGGCGCATGAACACCGTTCGATCCTAGCGGCCACCAACTGCAGTGGAGATTTTTTCTTGGGTCGAGAAGTTGGTCAATAGCGACGGAAATTTGGCAGTCTACGTTAACCACACACGAAAGCGTCGGTGGCCTAGCCGCAGCGGACCAGGAATTCCCACTCCAAAACCGAAACTTCATCCCAGGAGGGTAGTGCCCAGTGTCTGGTGGAACTGCAAAGGAGCCATTCACTGAGAGCTGCTACCTGCAGAGGCTATGCACTGTCACGATGTCAACTGCAGGCAAATGGATTGCGTCGAACCAGCTATTCGTAGGAAACGACGAAAAATCCTCCTACTTGACGACAATTCGCGTCCACACGTTGCAAAAGAAGCTGTTTGGAGTAGCACATTCGAACTCACCCCCGTTTTCACCGGACCTTGCCTCAACAGATTACCGGTGAAGGAATGGTAGACATTGATGCATGTCCATGTGAGATCCACCAACAAACAGGCAACGATAGATCGCTGTTGGAATAGAGGAGCGAGATTTCAGATGCATGTGTACCATGCTCACGTATTTAAGAATATTGCGTAGAAAAGCCTTAAAATTGAGGCATCCACACCAGGGGTGGGCGTTAAAGTCTGATCGTTATATTTTTACATGACTTTAACGACAAGGATTTGTGCTCAGTGTCTGTTGGAACTGCGAAGGCGCAAAGGAGCTATTCAATGAGAGCGAGGGAAAATGTCATTTTAAAAAAATCCTGAATTTGAATTTCATAAAAAAGCACAGACAGCTGCGGCGTACTTCATATTTCGTTTTCAAGTCGATCTGGACACTTTTGAATGAAACGGGACATTAAAAAATAAATAAAACTGAGCACCTTCCAACGAAAGAAAATCGTCTTCCATTTTAAATTAGATCCTCTCTAGAAAGGGCAGGATGAAATTTCAATTTGAAAGATCAACTAAGACTTTTTTAAAACTTATAATTCGCTTATCCGAAAAGTGAATATAGTTCTTGGATTGCCATTAATTTTTTTGCTGTTGCCAAAAAATGATCTCAAGGTTAAAAATGGTCTCATATCTAAAGGGACAGGAACCATCCATTTTTCAGTGTGCTTTAAGAAAATATTATGCACTCTTGTAGTACGTGCCGTACTTTCATTTTATTAATAGCAAAAATCGTGTTTGCTAAATTACGGATAAAATTTTAAATATTAGGTTGTCCCACACGGAATGTCACATGCATTATGCCCTTCCTTTTACAGTTATTCGCATCTGTTGTAAGCTCACCTAGGGTTAGTTTTTCGACGCGTTTCATCTTCTACGTTTCATATTTTTCTGCATTATTCCCTCATCGCTTTCAGAAATTATAGTCTTCAGACTACAATGGACCAGAAAAAGATTGTGCGCGCGTGCCTGCTCTACGACGTCCAGTTGAAGAAATCCGTTGCGGAATCGCATCGTTCGTTGATAGCTGCATTTGGCAAAGATGTCGTTTCCAAAAGACAATGCGAGCGGTGGTTTTTTTTTGCCGCCGGCGACGAAGTCTTGAAGACGAAGAGCACGGAAGACAGGCACTTATCCTGGACAGCAACCTTTCACGGGCACCGCTGAAGCTGATCCGACGAAATCGCCTCGGAAGCTTGCAGTAGAGCTTGTGGCTCCAAATTCTACTCAAAATCCTGCTCCAAATTCAAATCCAAATCGAGTGGACATGTCGTCTACCAAATTGCTGCATGTTCATGCGAGGCCTCATGCCGCAAAAGTCGTTCAGCAGAAAATTGAGGAACTTATTTGGACCGCCCTGCCTCATCCGCTGTACACCCCTTACATTACTCCATCCGACTACCACAGGTTCCGTTCGATGTAGCACGCCTTGGCTGGGAAGAAGTTCGCCGACTACGACGATATCCTGGTCTGGGTGACCAACTTCCTCGATTCGCGGCCAGCTCATTTCTTTAGAGACGGGATCCAATCTTTGCGTGTACGTTGAGGAAAAGTTGTTGATAATTGTGGAGAATGTATTACCGATTTAAGTTTGGCTTTAATTGCTTTGTATGAATTTGACTTTTCGGTCCGAAGCGACATTCCGTGTGGGATGCCCTAATACAAAATTACGAATTAGTTAATGAACGGTAAAACAGAAATTGTAGAAAACAGAAGCGAATTTACTTTGCTGGTTCAAGTAAGCAGCATCTACATCATCCGTCGAGAAAACGTCGCAAATGAGAGCATGGAATGATTTTTTGTAAAACACTAAAAATTGCTGCTTTATTGCACAACCACCAAAAAAAAATGAAATCGACCTAAACTGCTTCTTTTCCTTAGCAAATACAAACAGGGTAAAATTTCATACACTGTTTTCACTTTTGTGGAACGGATGAATTTTATAATTATTCTGAGAAAGTTGGGTTCATTTTTTAAATTAAATGATTGTTTTTACCTTTGTTAGATTACTGGATGTCTCAAAATACATACGACTCCCCATACTAATCTTCCCAAAAGAAAAGAATTTGATCTATGTAGTTATTTTGAACGTTTCTTGGAGTGTTATATTGGATTGTATTGCGGATTGAGGAGATGTGTGCTGGGCATTTCACATTCCCTTGAAGGTAAGTTTGGAAGAGGGACGCTCTGGTGTCCTCGGTTTCAGAATGCTCGTGCCATGAACTACTTACGTTAGTGTGAAGCTGACGGAGAAGAGGTCATGTTTGCAAGAACAGGACAGCAGGGATAGCATGAAGCACAGATCGAGAAGAACACGGAACGATTTGCCAGACTTGATACCGCGTCCAACAGTCTAACTGCCTCTTAAAATATTAGGAACTCCCACTTCCCTCAAAGGGGTTCGGAAGGCGCATTTAGTGATCTGTATACATATTAATTAGACATGTATTTTGTGGGAATTGATGACGATCACAGTAATTGATAGTGTGGTAATATAGTAAAAATTGGTTTCGTAGTAAAAATTTCCAATGGCACGAATTCACTTGTAGCGCCAATTGATGACCAATTCTCATGCGGTCGTTAGGCGATGGCTTTGATTATGCCTTATGGTCCCAGAATGGAGCGCCTGCCACACTGACGGGAGCCGCCAGACCCGATATGGGTCATTTGTCGAAAAGCCGGCGATGCCCTCTGCCGCCGCTGCTTTAGCTGCGAAGGAGCTGTAGACAGAGTTGACGACGTGGGGGATCATGTGTATCTGACTTCGCATCGGCTTCAGTGCGATACAGCAAGCCTAACAAGCGCAATTACAGAGGAGATGTGCGCCTTGAGATATTTAGCTGAATGCAGTTCTCATGTTCCGTCCAGGCCGTCCGATGCTATCTGCAAACCGGGGGCAGCCCCTATTAAATCTAGTGAAAAGTAGCTGGGCGCCCTCATCTGCTGCCAGTCGTCGGCGTGGACAACTACTCGCTGATCAAGTGTTCGCGAGCTGAATTCCGCTGATATCTATTCGAACTTTGTCGTTTACCATTGCTAGGACTGCTGCAATCTTCCGTCGCCTTGCGGTGTCAGAGATGGCAGCTTGGTTCGTGTAGTTCAGCTTCCGAGCTGTTTCGATTGCTCCACTCCAAATTATTTGTAGTCGAAGACTATGGGAGGTCGACAACTTGCCTTCGATATAATTTATGATTATCTTTCAAAATTCTCCACTTTACTCGCCCGAAAATTTAGCCCATGCTTTCCAGAATTCGTTTTCGTAGTGCCGTGAATACTATGTAACGTTTAGTGACCGTCACATAGGAGTGACAAACTTCCGGGAGATAGTGAGCTTTCTTGAGTTCTGATTTCGGCAGAGTCACAAGAGATGCATAAAAGTGCCACAAAACGTTCATTTTTCATTTAGCTGAATTAGAGGAACGGAAGGAGGTCAAATGTGGCTTATCAAAATCAAATTCTTAAAAATTCACGCTTTCGTTTGCTACGTTCCTAATGGTGGTTCGAAATCGGCAATCTTGAAACGTTCGACCAGTTAATGACATGGAACTGCATGCAGACTTGGGCTCAATGACAATGAAAGCGGTGAATTTGAATTACGGTGTTATTCGTTACCAAGGTCGAAAATCGGTTGAATAATCATCGCCATAAAGCAGCTAATGCCATAAATGGATTTGCAGGAGAGCTCAAAAGGGACGATACCATGAAGTACGGCTTCATTCTGCTTCTCACATCATGTGGTGCACAATTCTTCGACAACGGAAACGATGAGGTCGGAACTTTCATTCAGGTGACTTACGATGGCTGGCTTATTTCATGGCACTTTACAAGAGCCGATGCGGTATTATTACCAACAGTTTGTATTTTTCAGCAGACAGCGCCTCGAGGATCAGCACAAGTCAACGGACCACCGGTATTTGCTATATATATATGTTTTTATGGAAAACTGCTTGCCTTAGCCGTGATTTTGGAATTTTTAGCTGTGCGCAGTGAAACGCTATATTAGTAGTCCACTCATAGATACCTACTAGGCTTTAGCAGAAGTGCAAGATCCGTCGATATTGATTAGGCGGCCTATACGATCGAAATAGGTAACCTTACTACCATCCTGCCGCCGGTACTCGAAAGTATGTATAAGCCTTGTCTAATTAGAAGCAGCTAGCTTAAGCCTAACTAGTAGTAAGGTATGGAGGATGAAGCTTTTCTGCAGAAAGGGTATGCTACAGTTCTGCTTATAACTTTGCTTACGAATGAGTTTAAAGATATGAGCGCTGTTATCGATAACCACTTCAAGAAATCGATTATGGGGTAGCGGTGACAACAGAGATGATCGCTAGTTGCATTGGGACCCTATGTTCAGTTCACTATGCTTGATGCAGTTCTTTGAAAATCTAAAGTAAATGTGTCTCGGTGTACTCTGCACCTTTCCGAGATGGCGCGACATAAATTAAGGTCATGGATATCTTACAAATTATCATGACAATTGCAGAAACAGCCACCTCATCGAGGGCCTCCAGAACCGCATAAACAGGTATGTTTTGTTCTTCCTAAGGCTTCGCGTGGTCTGAGTTAGGATAGACAAATTCGGGCCGGATTGACGTGTTGAAGAACATCTTGAGTGAGAGTGCATGGCTAAGCATTGAGCCAACTTGTGGTTACTTACGCTTTTTCATTTATTATGGCATCCGAATTTCAGAAGGCTCAACGAAATCGTGCTCCACCACAGCAGGTGCTTGCAGCTCGCATTCCTGACATAGTGGTAAGTAGGAAGTCAGGAAGAAAGTATGTAGGTAGCCAAATTTGTAAGTCGAACAGGCACAGTGGTAAAAATAAAAATATAAAATGAAGTTTAAAGAATTTGGTTTTATTGTCGGAATGATGGTGTGTGAGCGCAGAATTCCTCAACCCTTCCAGTAACAGATTGTGTTTGTGGAGGGACGAAGGTGAACTGTTAACCAAACTATTGTCTTAGGACACTTGTCCAGCTTACTTCTGATAATCAATATTCGTCCATATTATTCTGTTCTTAGCCGAATGGGTTCCTTCTAAGAAATAGGCAGCTCTCCGAATGAGGAAGAGGAGGGGCTGGAAGTCGTTGCAGTAGAAATGAACGTTGAAACCGGTTGTCGCTTGCAATGGAATGCAGTCTTGCTTGATTCATCATGCTCGCAAGGATTCACAGTAACGTAGCTGGACTGTCTTTAGTCACATCATGTTTTCGAATTGTTCTTCTGGAATGATTTGTCAAGAGCAAGTAGGCGGGGAGAGGAGCCGCCCTGTGCAATCTCCTTGTTCTACTCAGCTCAAGCCTCGGCGTTTGTTGCTGAGTTTCAGAGCAACCCAGGTTAGTGCAGTCCCTTTAATGCGCATTTAAGTAGTTGGTCATTAGAGCACGGAGTAGAGGATGGCGTTATCCGGAAGGTGTGACACATTTTTCGCCAATCTATCTGTGTGAGGCACACTAAGGGCTGACTGATCTGTTGAATTAACGATTTCCGGCAATAGACAAGCCACTGTGTTTCTCGGATCAGAGTGGAAGCATCCCACTCACCTCGCAAGAAATAGTTTCGGGTGATCTGGATTCCAACTTAAATCAATTCATGATATCTACGAAGTTGACGAAGCTTGTCGATTGCACTAGGTTTCAAACTGATCAGACATGTCGAGAATCACTTTAGAATGCATTTTTAGCCCGCAGGATCAAATCCGTCGTTCCCCCTTTGTCCAACTGTCTATTTGTGCCAGCACTTACTCCAGTGTTTCGCCATAGTATTATGAGACTCAAATTGCGAGCGTTGATGTACAGACTCGGCGAAATTGTGCACGTTTCAGGTGGAGAGAAACGGCGACTCCCAGTTCAACTCCGGCCCGCTTGGTTTGGCGCAAAAGCATGCACTCTCCAAGGAGAAGCACAATATTGCACAACCTCTTAGAAGCGGTGTGAGTCCCAGAAAGCACGCACATCGCCACGAGGACCAGCACAGCGGGCAGTATCCACCGCTAGGCAGACAGCCGAACAACGTACACCCACGACCGAATGAGCCACGAGGTGATGACGTCCAGAACGAGAGCGAGGACGGCTTCCACCGCTCGGAGACGAAGAGCTTCCAGGATGCTCCTATCGTACTCAGCGGTCCTGTGCTAGAGCTACAGGTTTGTGAGCTGTCCGCTGGTGACCTCCGAAGCATTCGAAGATGGCCGGCATGAAGTTGGCACAGAAAATGTTGCTTCAGGGTCACACATCCTATGTCTACCCTGAAAAAGCGCACCCACTAAAACAGTGCTTCTATAATCCGTCCGGCTACGCGTGCTGTAACCGAAACCTCAACGACGAGATGGTCAGGACATTTGAGGTGAGCTGTTGTGGAGCAGGGATGTATGAGGATTGTTCTGTACGCTAGCTATCATACGATTCTAGTGGACATTAGGTCAGTGAGCACGACAAAAATACCATCGCATAGAGTAATACCACCTTTCAGCTAAAAATTAGAGTTTGAATTAGATCAAGCAGATCCAAGAGTTCAGTTTTTGTCCTGATTTTCTGCGAAACCTTTTTGCTTGACTGTTCTCCGAGCATGCACATACAATACAATCTCGGTGCGGGCAGCAGCCCGCTGAGCACCGAAGAGGCGGCGTAAATTAGCTTGCGAGAGGGGGGTCACTTTGTACTTAGTGGATATTCGCTTTTGCAAGAAGGCACATTGTATGTCCAGTCACATCAAACGGCCTAGATCAGTTAGTTTACGCTTGGGGTTGGCACAGCGGTGCTGCATAAAACTATGAATTTCGTACAACACAAAACGCTTTATGGGGCTGCCCTACAAGGTGAGCCCCTCCAAGCCTATTTGCGCCAAGGTAACTGATGAAAAAACAATTAAAGGCCTATAAGTGGAATGCCAAATTTCAGGAAAATTAGCTTTCAAAAGTTATTTGTTGTTAGCGTTTTACGCAAATCATTCAGAATACGTCCAGCGATCGAAAACATCCTCTCCATCTCGATTGTTCCAGGTCACGAGCAAAAGTACCGTGAGAGAAGCAGCGCCGAGTGGGGATAGGCAGATCTTACGGGGAGGGGCCACACCAGTATCTTAAAGTTAGTGGATTCGCACCTGACCTGCTCGGCGAGGAACTTTTCTAGCTCCCAAATGCGTTGCTTCTAAAAATTCAAGTACGCTGTAGAATTTATGGACAACACGAATAACAAAAAAGAAAAAGAAAATTCGCCTGCTGTGCCTGACGTCACGGGAGCAAGCCAATAGGACAAACTCAAGCCGAATAGCATTGGAGTGCGATATCCCCGCATCATTTGTGGCTGTGCTTTAGCTTATTCTTGCTGACTTTTTTTTCAGGAGCAGTCTCAACTTGAAGGGCGCGTCTTGCAATACATAGTAGTGAAGACTAGGAGGAAGAACGATAACTTATTGAGAAATTAGTCCGTTAAAAATTTCGTTAAATTTCTGAAAATTTCTGTTAAGTCGTTGAGCCAGATTTTAACAAACTATTGATTCATTGAGTTCGTTAAATACTCAACAGTTAAATGTGACTCTGGTTCTGACAGTTAACTAATATGGCCCACATATTTAACATAAGTCCATAATCTCAGCAACCGTTGAAGGACAAATTGTTCCACAAGTTTTTGAGAGTTTATCGAGCTACATAGTTGGGTTAGACAATCAATCCCTATGATTGAGCAAATTTCGAAGTGCTCTATTTATTTGCTTCTCCCGTTTTGCCATAAGTCGGAGTGGCTGACTTCAGCAATAAGTGTCATGCTATGGTGGCCAATAGTTTCAATTAGCAGTAATTCTTATTCATTCATAAAACCTGGGAAATGATCGACGGCCACCCTCACAAAATCGATTCCATTGCAGTTCCTGGCCAGTCAACCAGACTACAGTCCATGCAATACGCAGAAGCTCGCCAACGCTCTGCAGAAGAACTGCGCACGCAGGTCAGTTGCGCCTGGACCAGTCGTCAGACGAGCATAACCTCATCGCCTTCGTTTTTCCTTCAGATTCAAAATGAATTTCGAGGCCATCGTGGGCTTGGCCGACTACGCACAACGTGTGAATTTTAAGAAGGACTTGGTTTGTAAGGTGGAACTTGGAGGAAGGTTAGTAATTTATTCCGTTTGTCTTCGTATTGCGACAGAGCTGTAGGCTTTATTTGTCATCGTACGTAATGCTAAGGAGCCTGGAGAGCGTTTATGTCGTTTATGAAGAAACGAAGAGGCAGACGCGCCGCAATTCTGAAAAAGGAGCACTGGGAAGTTTGTAGTGAACGGACGACAAGCGGACGAAAGTGTGAGACTAAAGAAGAAAGCAGGACGCGGACGCATAGAGTATGCAAAGTTACTCCAATTGGACCTCAATGTCACAAGATAGTGGAACTGGCGTATTTAGCCAGCACAGCGGCAGCAGCGCTATATTCAGGCAGAGAAAGTCGATTGGAGTTTCGCCGTTCCAGAGCTCTGGAACTGCTACAATATTTGGCTGAAGGCTTAAGACATGAAGGCAGCTATAAATATATCTAACTAGGCAAATCACGGTCTCTTCGCAATAGAATATGAAGTAGAATGCTTGGTGCATTTCAAAAGAATATGGTAGTGACAACTGAGGTTTATGTGTCACTCTTAAGCTATCAAGGGTACCTTTACTGGACTACATAATAGGGCTTGGTACTTCATCTTATAATAGTCACCTCCCGCGTTCTATCTTTTGGAATCGCATTCCATGGAAGTGATTCGGGACCATGTCCCATCGTATCGCGAGGCGGTTGTAGAATTTCAGTTTAGCCGGATATCAATGCCGTTCGAAAACGACGTTGATGCGACATAGTTGCTCTAGTTAACTTCCTGCAAAAGGGTACAGTTTGTTCCTCCTTTCGGGATACGCATCGGATTTCATTTCGTGACACTTTGAATGCATGTTCTACTATGAGCTAGTTTCTAAAGGTTAATGAGTGGAAAAGCACATGTTCTCTCCCTCCTAGAGCAGTCTGAGTCTGATATGAATGGGAGGCGTAGGTAGCCTGGAGGCCAAGTGAGTCTGAAGTCTTGCTCTATCTTATTGGAAGGGTACACCACTCAACTTGCACGACAACAGGGCAAAACTGGAAACAAACTGTTAACGAAAGTAAACATGGAACTCACTACCCGAAGTGTGTGGAAAACGACGCAGAGGACGCTCGAAGCAGTCTTGGGCTGATGCGTTACTCATGGAGTTGAACTCAGTTGATGTCCACCCTGATCTAGCGGTGGATCGGGAAAGGTGGCGTCGTGGTACTAATAAGCCGGGCCCTGCTAGGAACAGGGTCGGACGCAGAAGAAGAAGAAGAAGAAGAAGAAGAAGAAGAAGAAGAAGAAGAAGAAGAAGAAGAAGAAGAAGAAGAAGAAGACAAGAAACTAGCCTGCGAAAGGGCACTATCTTGCAATTTTTTCTACAGAGTACGCAAACCTCTACGAGTTCGACCAACCTTTCTTGTGATGATCCCACCCCATTAGGACAGATACACACGAAAGCGGCACCTCCTGTGCACTCCACCAGCACTAACGGGTTGTTTGGTTTGCTGACACATATACAGTTTATGGTGTTTAGATACATGCTTGTGTACGCCACTCCGGATCACGACGCTGAACGGAGGAAGCGCGGTGACGAAAAGGACGACGCTGTTGAAGACGACACGGCTCTGAAGCTGATTGACAGAAGTGTTTCTACCTTCGAGAATGCGACTGATATCGATACACGTTCCTTGTAAACACTTGCCATTTTGTAGCAATTCGTCATTCGCTTAATTTATTGAAGACGTTTAGGTACATATTTTTACCAGTCAATTGTAAAGAATTGTAAGAAAATGCATAACCACCATGATACCTGCAGATAATCATCGTCGGTGCCATTTACTCCAGTAAATATTGAAGTTTTGAATCCAAGCTATTGTTTGTATAGAAAAGTACGAAACAAAGTGATCGCTGTACAACTAGACGAACCATATTAAATGACTTTATCTGCACTTCGTAATTGCTAAGCTGGCAATGACAACAATAAATTATCCTTTATCTTCGCCCGAAGAACTGAACATCAGCATAGCAGTACCCATCAGAATGTCATACAATACAATGTGCACACAATGGAAATTGATTTTTTCGACCTACGGCATTGTACATGCGACGCGAGACCGACAAACGACGTGAATATTGCTCAGACAGAGACAGGAAGCATGTAATTTCCTACTAGTCTCTGCACAGAAACGGCGCTGAGGGCCTTCAGACGATCTCAGACTAGTTGTCAGCGCCTGCTTGGAGCCATGTGACAACTACGCTGAGACGCGGTACGAAAAATGACGGGCAGTTCGCTCAGACAACCGCAAAGCTGGAAAACGCCGGTTCTTTCACGGAGTTACGCATGGCAGTGTGATCTTCGACGGCTTTCACCAGTAGCACGCGCGGGGTGGAGTTGATCAAAACAGGGCCACTACGCCATCTAATGCCCGTCACAGACCGCACCCCCGAATGTGCGCTTACGAAAGGAAAGAGACTATTGAATAACGACCTAGAATCGAACACTCGATATGGCCGAGCGAGTAGCATTCGTCTCATTCGCAACATCGCCCGCCATTCGAAGATGTTCTCCATCAATACAAAACAACACATATCACAAATCGCTGAACAATACACATGCAACGCGCCCTGAGCGGTCGAAAATGCGTTCCTTTTCTGGAGAAACAAACGGCAACATCATATCATAGGAGCAGAATCATCGGCCTGATGACTCATCTGTACTTCCCGTATATTGCAAAACTATGACGAGGATAGGGACAGAAAAGAAGGACGACAGTAATTAAGGGATACAGGAACGCGAAAACATATTTGGGAATAAACGGAAATATAGGAAGAATGAAAGGAACACGAAACTGTTCCATATGCTACCATTCGAGCGCGGGAGCACGTGCTCCAGTCCAGCAAAGCGTTCACGACATTGGCCATGGGTGCCCAACACTGTTACTCTGTTTGCTTCGACCATCGGGAAAGATGATACGCACAAAATGAACACGTTAGATCAGTTGAGGAAACTAGGAAATAAAACTGGAAAACGAAGTCATAAAGTTGGAAGTCGAGTGATGCTATAGACATTCATATCACCGTGGGGGAGAATAAAATTCTTAATAAATATACTAACAACTTTAAGTGCTCTATTCCTATCTAAACAATCATGAAAAGCCGTTGAGACAAAGGTGTGGAATGAATGCGAGTTACCCAAGTTCACAATCGCACTTTGCACATCGTATCGACAAGAATTGCAGTCGAATGTGGTACAGATCCGTCGAATAAGTGTTAACGAGTGTTGAGCTTGTTCTGCGTTTTCTTGTGACGTCTAATATTGCAGCGTATTTGACCCCACCAATGAGGTTTCAGAGTCTTTCCGAACGGGACCTGTACCGGCCAATGATGAACTATGATATAGCTTGTACCAGCCAATGATCGGTTCTGATCCCAGTCGCAGATCATCCAACCGTATCAATGCAATACCCATAAATGTCTTCCGCTCCATTCTACCGTAATCACCGAGAACAGTAATCTGAAAACAGAGCAGTTCAAAAAGCAGGACTTGATGAGTAGAGGCAATCGTGGAGCAATACCTGAAGCATTTTCCGTTTTGGATTATCGTTGAAGATGAGATGCTGCTGGAACAACGGCGCCGTCGTTTTTCGCACTGGATTCGTCTTCGCCTTTGCCACGCAAGTCTTTCCCTCCATGAGATACACTTTGACGTAGGGCGCTGAAATACGGTACGCTTATGCACAATGTTAGGATCTCAGAGATATATCAGGAGCAAACAAGGTGACCCTACACATCGGTATGAATTTTTAAAAGCAATCCCTTGTGGTATTATATGTGACCTGAGCAACCGCTCTCATGCTCAACAGAGCTCGTTACAGAACACTGCTGACACTTCTTCCGAATCCGGGCGCTAGGTTCCACCTTACTCGGAAACCAGGAAGGGGGGGGGGGGAAGGCCAGTAAAGGCGGATCTAATTGCTGATCCGCCTTTACTGGTCTTCCCCCCCCCCTTCCTGGTCCCAACTCCTGGCCCACTTTCTTGTTTCCACTATTGACCCCCTACTGGTTTCTTCTGGCCGGCTTCCTCGTCCTGCTTCCTCCTTCAGGTTGTTCCTTTCCTTCCTGGTCGCTCACCTGGTCCACCCTAGAGGTCCCCCTTAGTCCCCTTTTCCACCCCTTAGTGATTCTCCCATGTTCAGGGCAGACGTCGGTGAGGAGGCAGAGGAGTATCTCGCGCGGGTAACATTTTCCATTCAACATGGGATAATGCTGAATTCTGAATGCGGCTGCTCGTCACACGACGACGATGTGACCTCTGCTTCCTTTCTTTTCGATCTTCTGAGTCCAGACGGTTGTGGAGCGACGAAGGGAATCCGTCTTCTGGATTCAAGGACTCAGAAACGAGCGCAGACGCCGTTGTGTCAAGCAGGAGGAGGATACGCTTCCTCCGCTGCAACAATATCCCATGTTGAACGGCACACGTTGCCCGCGCGAGGTACGCAGAGGCGTACCTGGCGCGGGTAAACTTTTCCGTTCAACATGGGATAATGCTGAGTTCTGCATGCAGCCTTTCGTCGTACGACGACGATGTGACCTCTGTTTCCTTTCTTTTCGATCTTCTGACTCCAGACGGTTGTGGAGAGACGAAGGGAACCCGTCTTCTGGATTCAGGGACTCAGAAACGCGCGTAGACGCCGTTGTGTCAAGCAGGAGGAGGCTGCGCTTCCTCTGCTGCAGCAGCATCTCATGTTCAGTTCTGAATGCGATCCCTCGTCGTAGACGACAGTGTCTCCTCTTCTGACTCCAGACGGTTGTGCAGACGCCGTTGTGTTAAGCAGGAGGAGACTATGCGTCCTCTGCTGTAACAACTCCCATGTTGAACGGCAGACGTTGCCCGCGCGAGGTACGCGGAGGCGTCGCAAGGGGTTCCATGAGATTGCGCGTGGTTCCACGAGGCGTATTTCAGCCAAGTTTCCAACCTGAGTGAGGTACGCCTCATCATCTACAGGGCAGGGAGCTAACTCAATTATATAGTCGTAGATTACCTGCTTTACTACATTAGCACTATCAACAAAAACTTTTCTATACACACTTTACACTTTTCTACACCGGAAAACAACATCAGACGGCTTCTTGTTTGGAATAGGTGTTACGGCCGTACTTGTGTTACGAGGAATTGCGTTATCTGCCCATTTGGGAGAGGAGGAGACTCCGCTCAAAAAGGTGTTGTCTACCAAATCCAGTGCTTAACTTGTGGCGAGCTATATGTACATAGGTGAGACAGGAAGGGTACTTAATGTTTGCATCAATTAAGCCCTAGCTGGGAAATTGAAGCGAAGCTTGTTAATCCCACTGGGTAAGCATCGACAAGAAGCCCAGGGCGGAACCGACTTTGACATTAAATGCACTCTGTTGCTGCATGAAAGTGAACGGTGCCAGAAAGACTCTTGAGGCTTTCTGGATATGGGAGCGCAATCCAACAATGAGCAACCGAAACGCGTGCATTTCAATAACCAGCGACTTATTGCCCTTCATCCCGATGTGTGAGCTCTGAGACTGCGCAGTCTATACTCATTAGTATAAACCTGCATGGTAGGTCCCAGCTGCTCATTGATGTCTTATAACTGAGCTTCCTCTCAGCGCTGGTGGAAAAACGGTGAGTTTGGTATGCTTTAGAGGGGAACTCCTTGACATTCGTGGGAACACATTGTAACTGGAGATGTGGAGAAGTATGCCTTTGACGGAATGAGTTGCCGGATCTAAGGTTTCGAATTTCTTTCAGACCTTTGCAAAAGACGAGTTGCGTCGAAACGTCAGGCCGAAATAAAGTCGTACCACCATAATAAATCTGCGTGGTACAGAAGGATAAAATCTGTTCTTATAGCATGCTCAGGTTTTATGAACGACGGACATGGAGACTAAAAACTTTTCTATTTGGGGCTCAAACTCTTCAAATCAGCTCATGATGTTCAATTCGTGTTGCAACAACAGATGGCAGACGGCTAAGACTATAACGACATACTTTATTCATTTATTTAAAACGTGCATGTGGCTTGGATATATGGCATAAGGCAGGAATAGAGATAAAAGGAGGAAAATCGGCGTTAATCAACCCGTTTGTGGTATTGTATGTGGCTACCCACTTTAATACTATCTACAATCATGGCAGGTCCTAGAGGCAAATATTCAGTCTACAGGCCAATGAGCAAGTCAGTGTTTCACCCCTCATGGACAAGTCTGTTAGCAATTCATCGACTCCGAAGTGGTGCTGTTGTTGGTTGGCCTGTGAGGAACTCAAACACTGAGTCGATTGGAAGGGTGTTCGATGTCGGCGCCTTTTCCGCTTGCGCAAGCAATAAGTTCAACTCATAGGTATTATCTATAGGTAACAACACCTGGTCTCAGCATTCTGATATGTACAGCTTCCCTTTTCTGAATCTCGATTGCTACGCTGTTCCATTCAAGACCGCAGGAAGTGCTCTCATCAACAGAGAATCCACAGAATGACATTTTGTCAAATCAGAACAGCACAGGATTCATTGATATCTTTTTTTAGATAACGACTTTACAGTAAACTGCTGCTACGAGTCCAGGGGCCGGATTCGCCAACGACTTACGTAACTTTAACGGAGAATTGTAAGCGAAAAGCTCAGAAAACGCGACTTATCAAGCGACATGGTGAGCGATAAGCCGCGCTATCTAAGCTTTTCGCTTACAATTCTCCGTTAAAATTAGGTAAGTCGTTGATGAATCCGGCCCGAGGTTTCCTCAAAAAACATACCCTGGTTTCGTCGTAAATTGTCACATGGCTACATCGAAACGGTACTTTAAAAAGTTCAGTCTTGCTATTTTTCAGCTAAGGTATCCAATGAATAATCTGCCAGCTGCAAGCTAGAGGCTGTGTCTGTTTTCAAGCGTAAAATAACTCACCAGGACTGATTTTCACGCCGGGCTTAACGGCAAGATTCTTCGCTCGGATGATCTCCACGTCTATGCCAGATCGCCCCGCCATGATTCCGATTTGGATCTCACCAAGAAGAGGACTGGCGAGCACTTGTCGACCGACGACCTGCCCTGGACCCAGATTGTCCACGAATGTACCAAGTGGTCCATCCGGTAACACTGGCAGCCAACTGAAACATCGCAGGTGTGTTACTGTTCTAATTTGACATATATGGCCGTTTTAAAGAACTGTGCGCTACACCGAGCAGTTCCACCCCACCAGGTTTAGAGCGACGTTTCTTTCTCTTCGGTTTGAATTCAAACTGTCAAGCTTGTGCGAGCTAAGAAGTCGCTTCAACCGCAATTCTCAGTTTGTAGATGCAAAGAGGTTAGGGAGCCATGCCCCAAACGGTTCACGACAATAAGGTGGTTGACCTCTGAAGAAGCTGATCGCAGCCTACATATTGGTTGGTAGTTGCCCAGCTGATAGGAATGGACAACACCGTTCGAGAGAGTTTTGGACTACAGGTGGTTCTATTCCTAAGCTTAATTTCGATGTGAATTGCATTTGGAGAAGACCGAGAAGGAAGAAGACACAACTCTGCAAGTAAATACTAGGTCTTCGCAGTTCCTAAATAACTGAATGCGCGTGGACAACAGACACAATGGAATGGAACTCTTTGGATAGGTATAGTTCTTGTGTTTTCTTGGCTGACGAGGTTTTTAGGAGGAGTTTCATCTGCGGCCTGACGTTTCGACCCTGTCTTCGTCTCCAGAGGCTTCTATTCTATTCACTGTTGGTCGTCGGCAAACTGTGGGCGCTAGCGCAACCGCCAATCGCCAGGGAGGAACACTGTACTTCCTAAGGCAGGGTCGAAACGTCGAGCCGTAAAATAAAATTCCACCTAACCAGTAGTAAGAACCTAGTTGCCAAGGACACAGGACACCTACTTGTCGGAAGCCGAATCCGTGGACTCTTTGCTCGCTTGCTTGACGAACTGCTGTTGTTGATGCTGAAGTCGATCACTAGACAAGTTGCCAGGAATGCCGACTTCTTCGGAGCGCAGGAACCCAGTTCGCTTTCCTTCTGTAAATAACTCGTTTGCAGATATTTAGAAAAAAACGCTAGACAAAAGCCAAGCGATGAATCTTGTGTTCCTGGGGATTTAGCTCCATTTGATGTACTTCGCAAGTGCTGCCAATTTCATGTCATGCTCGCTAAGTTACACATAACGATGGGTAAGGCCTCGTTTATACTTCATCGCGGGGCGACGCGATGGCCACACAATGAGGCCAAATTGATCGATCGCGTCGCACAATCAATATGGCCACTACATGTGGCGTCGCGTCGCGTCTCGACGAAGTATAAACGGGGCCTAATGCATAGAGCCTAGAGATCGCATCGCTTCACTGAAAACGATGTAGTCTTTAAAAGCTGGCCCAGGAGGGAGCTAGGAAGACAATAGAAAGCTGCGACCAGTATTTCAAACGGACTGAACGACCAGTACTTCAAAGGACTTAAGTGAACCATTTCGCTCTCATGAGTACGAAAGTAAACGATAGAATCTCGCCGTTATTTTCGTTCTAGTTTCTCCCCTTCTTCACTATCGAAGGAAACGCTATTGAAATGGTCTTAAATTTGAGTTTGAGTTAACAAGTTGAATTTTGTTATTAAGTTGAAAGCGAAGTTCTCACTATTCGTGGCTTCGCAAAGTAAACGGGCACCAAAATTTAAAGGATTCGCTGTCACTCAACATAATACACTCTTTGGGTTAAAGAACTGTTCTTTCTAAATAATAATTTAATTGAAGAATTCCGAACGTCTCCGATTTACCACGCCATTTTATTCGGAGTATGGATAACACGAAGTTTCGCATCTCTGTTCGCAAAAACAATCGATCCAAATGCAATAGAAAATCTGGAAGAAAAGAATCCGCTGCATAGAATGGTAATCTACCATTCCGGATTCAGACGTATCGAGGTAGATGAAGGAAAAACTCCGAAAGACAGTGAAAAAACCGCAGAACCAATGCGACTTATTCAAAATTATTTAAAGAAGGCGAAAATAGTCCAGGAATATAGTCTCATATGATAAGATATGATGATTCATATGATTCGTATCGCAGATGCGGAAACGTTTCCCGTATGTCTAGTGGCTCTCTCTGTCTTTTTAGCCTGAGCTTATTTTTGCCTTACACTGTTCTTTATTTGGTAACTGTCGTTCGTTGCCTCATCTTTGTTTTCTACTTCCATGTGTGTATGTATAGGACACCAACAAATGATAATATTAATCCTAACCAAAATTAAAGCAAAAGACAATGCCGCAATCGCAAGTAGATGACTAGCCTTTAAGTTGAACACCATAGATGGCCAGTAATCACTTTCGAATTAAATAAATTTCGACTACTCCGCAAGTAGGAAAAATCCGAAAAAAATTGCAGTTTGCCAAATATAGTATACTCGTTGATACACGACTCGTATTTAAATAGGACTATGGACTGAACAGGACTAGGTATCCACGTGCGACATGACTCTCTACCGTTCCTTGTGTTTTGTGCAGGAAGCATCTGAGGTGTGGTAAAGTCAAGCGTTCAACTGCTGTGCTTTCAGCAACAGATTCGTATTGCTCTTAAGCATAATTTCTGGCAGCCCGTGGTAGAGCAAATCAACCTACCGGCGCCACCAGACTTGCCAGGTATGAACCGAGTCATGATACTCTTCTTGCGCTCTTTCATAGGTTGGCCAGCAATCGAGGACTTGGCCGAGACTCCAGAGGCCGACGGCACGTCTTCCGCTGCGTATTCCTCAAGCGACGTCTCCTGCAGGTCGTTCACGTCGTTTGGTGGTATGCAACGTCGATTAATGGTTCTGGAAACAAAATCATTGACACTGTCTCTTGTAAATGTGTGAAGCAGGGAATCTTCTGCCGAAGAGCGCCTTGATAGCAGCATTTCTTAGAAAGTAGAGACGAGATGAACAATAGAGAGGATGTCTTTCGTATGTTAGACTTGATGGTCATTTCAAGATAATCTAGAACTCCGGCTTCGATTGTCTACAACGTCATCGCATCCCATTTTATATATGTCAGCTTATAGTTGTTCTAACGCTGTAGGATTCACCAAAAAATGACCTGTAATTAGTTCACTAAACGGCCTTAACTAGAAATTCGTCTCTGGGCGTAGGTGGAAGAAGATGAAGCATTAGAAACAACAACAAAAAACACGACTACAGTCCGGTAGAAGTCTAAAAATAGCAGCGTTACTCACCTGACGGTGGGGATAGAATGCGCTGAATGCGTACTCATTGTCTCGCTCCCGTCGGAACCGTAATCCTGCGGCTGTTCTTGCTCCTGCATGAGTTCCACCAACGATCGACCATTCGTTGAATGTGGTTCATGTGCGGGATACCGTGCCATGTTCGGAGGAATATATCTGCAAATTTTGTCTTCAGGCTATGCAAAAATAACTGCGCTTATCTAGGATAAGGAAGCCAGGCGGCTGTGAAGATTCTGATACCGACAGCTGGAAGGAACCTCGCCGGCTGGTGACTGGCCTTCTTCCACCAGTTCAACAAAACCATATTCGAGGCATTACTTTTGGACTTGAGCTTTTTGGACAGGACCTTTGGCTTTTTTATATAGGATCTTTCGTCGTGAGACCTCCGCACTTAACCTCAGTGTGCAAGACGCGGCTCCCTTACATGTCGGTGGCAGGGAGAAGAACAATCGAGAGTTATCTCTCCACCTGCTGAAGGCGACCCGTCACATCGCCTGCGCTATTCTGCCGAGAGATTCTTTGCGTGTAGGCAAGATGCCCGGAACGTAGCTACATTAGGCATACGCGTCGCCGCATGTGGTGTTAGTTTCCAAAGTGATGCTCTAGAAATTTTTACGAATATTTGAATTGTTTCGAATGCTCCCAAATGGCTGGTAGTACGAACATACAGGTTTTCGCCGCGCGCGGCGGCCTCTTTCGCACGCGCGACAAACCGCCACTGATGCATCGTTCCTCTGTGGGCTGTTATGAGCGAAATGAAGCTTTAAGCAACTACCGAGTTATGGTGCCATAAGTGTTCACCTGGATGCAGAGATGAGTGGCTCGAAAAGGCAGCCCTAGCCCCGTTCCGAAAACTAATTCATAGCGCCGTTTGTCTCTTACAAATTAAGCACTTCTGTTCATAAGTGTCTGAGCAGTTACAAAATCCGGTTTCTGTCGCTAAAGTTCCACCTAGGAAATTTATACCCACGTATCCCGCAACAGCCAATATGAACGTCTATAAGACTCCAACTGCGGGGTTTAATTCTCAGATAGCAGGGAAGGAAGTTGCACAAGATGGTGACTTTGGTCTTCCAAACCTCGGGGAGAACACACCATGGCAACAAGGCTCGCACCTTAGGATTAAGAAGTAACTTAATTTGTAAAAAAGCATAGAAGTGCTACCAAAGGATCCACTGTCACCAAGCAGAGGACTTCGCTGTGAAGATGGAGAATTTGGAGCACAAGGCTCAATCCTATGAAAACCCATAATGCGTTCTTGATCTGCACTAGAGGTCACAATGCCCAGCGGAGGGGTACTCTATGGAGAACCAGAGATCAAGCATGGATTTAGTGGTGCAAAGGTGAACAAGACCAGTCGTAGCCAATGTCAAACGGAAAGTGGTTCGTGAATTCGAACTCTATTCGAAAATTTCGCACTGAAAGTAGCCATTCTATGGGTGATGGTCCTGAAGGGTGCTTCTGACACAATTGCTGAACTTCTATGCAAAATGTCCATGCTCGATATAACTTGCTTTCCCAACAGTGCAGCTCCTAATTTACCTATTGTTCTATTTCTGAAGTGTTCAAAAAATCCAACATTCCATTGAGTATTCGAATAATTCTGTGTTTTTGACAATTTTCGAATATTCGAATCACTTCAAATGCTTGAAGCCTGCGAACATCCGAATATACTCGAAAAATAGGAATGTTGTGAACATTCGCACTTAAATACACTCGAAAAACGCGATCTATTCAATATTCGAATTTGATAACATTCGAAGAAAGCAATTTTTTGAAAACTCGAATGCAAACTCAATCGAAAAGGCCATTCTTAAATACTTGAATTTGAATGTTCAAATTCGAATGAAAATCATTCGAATACGTCATTCAAGCACAACTATATTAATCAGGGAAGGACATCAGGCGTAGGTCTGAACGGGACAAATGGATAGTACTAGAACCTCCACCTTCATATAGTAGAAAAACGTTTAGTTTTTCCTGAATCCTTGAACACAAAAAGCTACGGGCCCTCGAAGGCGGGGTACAGTAGCGCACCGTCGCGCGCGCTGCTGTGTGGGACGGCGAAAGGTTCTGTGGCAAGCGATACTGTGCACTCTTCTGCATTTTCCCATAACCGCTGCTTCCTTCAACAATTCGCTTCCTACACATCTACACATTTATTTCACACTAAATTGTCGAAACGGCCAGGTTTATGATCAACACCTGATGACCTCAACAGCACTAGTCACCCGTACCTGCTGTAACCTACCGTAATCAGCCGAAATTTCAAAAACGAACGTCACATTCGTGATCAGCACCCCAAATAACCCTCCCCCCCCTAGGAGAAGTTAGGGCAAAATCGGTGATTATGACCTCGACAGCCCTAGTCATCCGTACCTACTGTGAGGTCACTGCTTAACTTTCGCCAAAAAAATACAATGCGTCGTATAATACAAAAAATGAGGGAAGTGAGTGAATCACAGCTCAAAGAAACCCTTATTTAAGAACTTAGAGTGAAATAAATGTGAAAGAGATGTGTAGGAAGTAAGCTGATTTAAACTGCCATTAAGGCACTATTGTACTTTCACGACTCCAGAGGTCGAGAAGAGGAGGAAAATTTTTTTCACCCAAACATGCCCAGGGGGATTATTTGGGGTGCTGATCACGAATCTGACATCCGTTTTTGAATTTTCGGTCCACAACGGTAGGTTACAGCAGGTACGGATAACTAGGGCTGTCGGGGTCATGGAGTGTTGATCACGAATCTGATCCTTTTGACAATTTAGAGTGAAATAAATGTGGAGAAGTGTAGGAAACAAATTGGTGAAGGAGACAGCGGTTATGAAAAATGCAAAACTACTGCACAGTACGTGAGTTGAACATCTTTGAAGCAGTCCCGCACCCTGCTGAGCCACCGACTCGCTTGCCACAGAGTCTTTCGCCGTCCCACACAGCAGCGCTCGCGACGGTGCGCTACTGTACCCCGCCTTCGAGGGCCCGTAGCTCTTTGGGTTTAAGGACTCAGCAAAATCGTAACATGTTTTTCTACTATATGAAGGGTGGAGATTCTCGCAGTGCTACCCATTTCTCCCGTTCGGACTTACGCCTGAGACCCTTCTCTGGTAAGTTGAGAGGGCAGGTGTAAGGGGCGTCACCTTAAGTCATTAGCACCGCAAGTTCGCCAGCCGTTGACCCCTTAAAAAGATTGATCTAGCAACTGTCCAAAAATTGGATTAATTTAAAGCGATAAGAACTTCACAAATGTATCTGTGCCCATGAGCCATTGCTGACCTAGAAGAAGTGACGTGCATGATTAAGTTTTAGAATTTACGTTTAACGATTTTTCGATTTACAATGATTTTGGGCACAATCGTACGACGATTTAGACCATCTTGATCCAAAAATCATGAACGAATTTGCTCATTGATACTACTTAATTCGGGTCCCTACGTGATGTGCTGCAATTTAAATTACAGTGATATGAAGAACCAGACGTTCAGCGGCCTTCCGGCCGCCAAACGTCTCCTTGGGGCTTCCAGAAAATTCGATAAATCGATATTGTTCGTTAAGTTGCATCAGTTTCTCTCTGAGTGCCATCATATTGGTGTAATTCCTACGAGCAATTCTTTCGAAGAAACGGTGGCCTAACCCCCACCAAAATGGATCCAATCTGAGCAAAAACCGTCAACTCCGGTCAAAAACTCGATAGCATCAATCGATATTGGTCGCCCAATTGAACCCTACAACCTGCAGTGAAGTCGACCCATCGGCCATCAAAATCGCGTGACTCCCACTCCAATGGAACAAATCTGAGCGAAAACCAATAACTTCGGCGAAAAATCGATAATATCGATCGGCATTAGTCGTCCAATCAAGTCCCTCTACCTTCTTTTTTAAACCAGACAATTTTCGTCCATTTTCATCGATTGTACGTGAGCATAACCTTGACCGGTTTTACATGTACGTTCGGGTTACCTCCACATGTTTGACACGTTTCACAGGCTTACACAGGTTTGTGGCACACGGACACACACACACACACACACACACACACACACACACACACACACACACACACACACACACACACACACACACACACACGCCGACAGACGGACTAACGCTTTCATATTAGTAGGATATTCATATTTAAAGCGTAATGTGATGATCTTCGGGATGCGCCGCGCACTTAACTCTTACGGGATGACCTGGAGGCTATTTAAATGTGTCTATTTCCCACACCTGTAGAGGCCAGCCGGCGTAAAATCTGGTACCAATCCACCCACATCGGAGGATGGAAAAATGGTTGTCCTAAGGCTTGTTTTCGGAATATTTGGTCGCCTAATCGGCTAGGCAATGCTTCCCTGCAAGCTTTCTTCTAATATGAAATTGATGATTTGCGGTATGGCCCTTGACCACCGCTAGTCTTAGAGAATGGGGCACTTTGCTTCATTTAGTATCACCACCAGTTGCAGGAAAGCAATTAATCCCCTGACTAAAAGTAGAAAACTTTGACACACATAGCGAAGCAGCTGCGAGACATTCTACGGTGTACGGTTTACGATTAGCGATTTACGACTGTTTTTCGTTTTGACGCTATACGAATACTTCAATCACTTCAATCACAAACACTCCTGCTATGCTATTGATACTTCCGTTCTAGAGCTGACCAATCACATCATTGGTCAGAGCAACTTTTTGTGTTAAATACCCATGTTACAACGCTGTCTTCAAACGAGAGAGTGACAGGTAAAACAGCTGTGTCAGCTCCAGTGCAGAATATCCACGACGTCTACGTGCGATTCCCGTCCAAGCAATGGTAGTTTGCCTTTCGAGGCAAAAGAAAGGAATTAGAATTTTCAGGGACACGAGGAACAAACCAACCGTCCATCCGGTGTCAACTCTCCGTCGTCCCACGTTTGTTCAGGCAAATTCCGGTAGTACGCCCTCGATGCGCCCATTTCCGACGCCGTCACTGAAAGAGCACTCGAATGTCTAACACAAAGTACGATAATGTACTACGATAATTACCAACGGCTGATAATTCATGTGTCAATTTGGAGCGGGAAACCTTGTAGAAACCTTTCCGGAAATCAAAGAATACAACATCCGCCCCCTACTCGTTGTCTCTTGCCCTAGTCTAGTCGATACTATGAATGACTATGGACAAAAGCTCGATCCAGACAAGACTCGAACCCTTATCATGGAAGTAACTACATAACAATAACAATAACATTACCGACAGAAACACTTCATAAGTCTATGACACGGTTTTCAATCAGTATGATATCCCCTTGCTCCTACTGCTCCTACTGAAGCAACAGATATGGCACAAATCTTGTTAAGCGAAGCGCGGTCGCTCCTTTCAATTATTCATTGCGCCTTTTTTCGAGATAATTACACTAGCCTTTCTACCCGCGGTTCTAGCTCCGCAACAACTTCGCTGCAGTAGTTGTCAGTCTGCTGCATGCAAAGAAAAATGTCGATTTTTTGGGGTTCACCAAAGCTTCTAAAAAGGCGGCATCTCTTTGTGCATGCATCGTTGAACTTAAAAGCAGACTTTTCGCCCTTAGTCGTTAAGAAAATCTGTATTAGATACATATTATAGGCTGGAGTTCTGTTATGTACACGTATGAAAGATCGGATGGATTGATTAAATAGAAGTTTGGCATGAGAACAATCCAGTTTCTCCAATTTTAGAGGTTTGGCATTTAACAGCTGAGGAAGCAAAGTTTAAGTACAACATCGTGTACGTTAATGACTTTCTTCCTTGATATTCTGAAACTTGATAAACAACAGTTGCAAAAAACGCACATATCTCCACAAACGGCTTGTGTAATTAGCGTTTTCACTATCAATAAGAGGAAACGCGTGATGAAGGGAGCTAGTCCATAGAACGATCTCTTTTTGCAATGCTATGGCTTCTTTTGTACAGATCCTACTAGTATATATGAGCGAGAACGGTAGTTTCTCTGTGTGTGTTTGTTCGTTTGCACAAAAGTGCTGGAGGAGTGTGTTGGGAGGAAGTGTGGGGAGAGACGGGGGGGGGGGGTTGTAGTTGTGTGGTGTCACCTACATCGTGTTGAGCGGGGTCAGAAGACGTGTCGCCAATGTCACGCAAAGGGCGTCCGAGTTCCGAATATGTGTCATCGACGTCGTGAAAGCGAGCGCCCGAGTTCACAAAAGGTGTTATCGACGTCGTTCAACAGGTGTCTGGGTCCAGAAGAGATGTCACCAATGTCGCGCAAAGGACGACTAGGTTGAGAAGAGGTGTCACCGATGTCGCACATCTGGTGTTCGGATTCAGACGACGTGTCACTGATGTCGCGTAATGGGTGTCTAGGTTAAGAAGACGTGTAACTGATGATGTCACGCAAAGGACGTCCGGCTTAAGAAGACATGTCGCCGACGTCGTTCATCAGGTGCCTTGGTTTTTTTTGAAGGTGGGACCAGCAATGGGGACCAGTGAAGAGGCAGGGGGTCCAGTGAAGGGGGAACTTGTGAAGGATAGGGGACCAGTGAAGAGGGGACCAGTGAAGGTGAGAGCAGTAGTAGGGATCGACGAAGAGAGGGGGGGGGGGACCAGTGAAGAGTGAACCGGAAACGGGTGACAGGGAACCACCGAAGAGGGACCTGTAAAAGGGGGACCAGTGAAGGTAGGACCAGAGATGAAGAGCGGTGAAGGGGGGGGGGATAGGGGTCCAGTGAAGGGGACCAATAAATAGGGTATCAGTGAAGGATCAGTCAAGGGGGACCAGCAAGGGAGCCAATAAAGGGAATACCAGTTAAGAGAGTTCAGTAAAGGGTCCAGTAGTAGAACCATTAAAAGGGGACCATAATTAATAAATAGAATGAGTACTTCAGGGAATGAATCGCGTACGTGCAATAGAAGGTGAGGCACTATAGGAGCGGTCTTAAAGATTTCGCCCTACCGTATTCTGCTATACCATTCTATATAGCAAAACCAGTTTTTTTTTACTGTAATGAATGAGAGAAGGCCTAAAGAGGAGAAGAAGACGTTCGGGGTGTTCTATTCTCTAGATTTGGGGCGAAGCCCACAACCAGACGTTTGGCGGCCCGGAGGCCGTTGAACGTCTGGTTAAAATAAACCTAAGACCTTTTGTTTTTCCTAGAAAACCAAAAATTATGGAATTTTAAATACAGTGCTAATTTTCGATAGGTGAATCGCAAAATTTCAAAGAAAAGTATTTCATTTGAAAAGTGAGCCATTTTAATTGAAGGCGGCATAAGGCGATCAACAGGGAAAGATACGGTATCTTCTCCATTGACGACTAACTACGACTAGTACACCGAAATCCACCAGCACTCACTTGGTCGCATGGCGGTTGCGCTCCTGGGACGACGCTGCCTTATCCTTTGCCCAGACTGCTGGTAGTAGCCATGGTCCGACAAATAGCCAGAGTGCGGCTGCACCGACCAGTCCTCGTCCATCCTACAACACTTGGGTTTTTCGCTGTCTTTTCACAGCGATGTTGCCTGCCGTCTGGAGTGACTCACTTCATGAGAGCTCCTGCTCCGTGCGCCAACTCAGGCTTATCGTACGTCCTTGATCGTCGCATAACCGCTTCGGATGAGGCGGCTCGAGAGCCCGTCTCTTGATAGTGGTCTGAAGTTTTCGAAGATGAAATTGTCGGTTGCTGTACTACCGGAACATGGCAATAGTAGTGAATCTCAAACCAGTTTTCAAAACTTCTCCCATTGTACGTATTAAAGAGGTGGCTCTTCTGCGCCTGTATCGTTTGCTGTTCTAGTAAAGCAGCACTAAGCATCAACTACTGGACACCTAAACTCAACTACATCACCCCAGATATCGAGGACATTCAATCGATATTGATCGATTGATTACCTGCACTGGAATGCGTCTCACGGTCATCTCCTTCGTACATGTTCAGCCATAAGCAAAAATCAGTAATGGCAATCGAAGTTTTCAATTTATACCGGACATAAACAAACGAACGGATCTACTCAGCTACGTGCAACTGAAAAAAGTTTTGAATATAAGTCGTTTAGCAAGATTCCTCCCGTGTTTTTAAGAGAATATTCGTGTTGAACATTGCATTCCACTGTGTTCATTTTGGTGAGCTCAAGACGACACGCATGGAACTTTCGAGATTATGTTCCTTACTCCTGCAACGTACAGATCTCATTCCCCGCTATTGTTGATGAAGTAGAGTTGTCCTTTAAGCAAGAATACTACCCTACGGCACCCCATTAAACAAAAGACGAGATGCCGGCAACTTTCTTCGCTAATACTCGTTCCCCTAGAAAGGTGGACTAGCACTGATCTGCCGAGCGAGAAAAGGACAAAGATATAGGACGGTTGTATGGAAATTGATGCGATGTGCCACGCATTCTGGTTATTCGGGATATCATTGAGACGAGACGATGTGAACGTTTGTTTCACAACGACACAATGGTAGGTGGTGGCCAGCCGATGGTCAAGTCAGTGTTTTATCTTTCCTTGATAGGTGTGGCACCGATTAATCGACCGCGGAAGATTGAAATGCATGCTTGAATTGGAAGGGACCCGAACCAAGAGCTTAGATTCAGGCTGTACACGGGAGCCTAATGCGCCCTTTTTTTAACAACTGTTGGTGATCTCCTACCTATGGCAGTGTATGGCGACGACTTCCCGTTGTAGACGAAGCTCATCTCGCTTCGTGGACGTTGGAATCCAGAGTGGTAGTGCTTGACCTTCCGATTGCGAAACCGCTAAATTTGAACGAAAATCTTCTAAAGCATCAACGGGCCCAAGAACAACTGGAGTATATTAGGAGGGGTCAAGGAAAAATGCCCTTCGGGAAGCTCTCTGACGGGAACAATCTCGAACTCCCTCAGAAAAGTCAAACTGTCGAACTTCACTCGTGCACAGCGATAACCGCACACTTGCTGATAGTTCAGTTGTTCAATAGTCGATTAGTACAAGGAATTCGGGAGATATTGCTTGCAAAAACGAAACGCAAAGGCGATATCGAAGAAGTAGATCCAGGAAACGGTAACGGGAACACCTGGGCAGCAGTGATAGAAACATTCTACAATCCCAAAAGGCAGATGGGATGGAACTATCGCACGGGGTGCTTTCAGCGTACATCGTACGCCTGTTCCTCGTAAAAAAGGCTAAACTTGCTCTAGGAACAGACGTACCATAAACTGTTTTGGTTCTGAGAGGGAAGAATGGATTAATACGACATCGCTGAAGGAGAGAAACCACCACTTTCTTGGCACTTTGATCCAAAAGCGCAAGGTGAAGGTTATAGTAAAGGCCACGAACCGGAATTCGGGTCTACGGAAATCGAACCTTGCGCGCCTAAAGCGCCTAACCGTTCATCCGGCTAATTCCATCTGGCTACCAATGGTTGGCTATATAGTGGCTAAATCGCTTTGATAGAGCAATTCGGACACTGTGACATCGCGTTTCCAGGCGTTGAGGTGTAGACGGACCTACATGCCCTAACGGAGTGATCAAATAGAGAGTTCCCTACCAGCCGTAGTGGATTTTCGTCGTCCATGTCAACGAGCGGCAACGTCATTGTTTGTCCGTCGAGCGGCGTCGTCGAGAAGTCCACCAATGTCTCACCGAGAAACGAATTCGCCTCGAACTTGTCATAGTCCCACACGGTCACCTGCAGTAAAAATCAGCGATAAGATAAAAATCCAGACCGCAACGGTTTTAATCAATATCCGATCCATTTTTTTATATACCCAATAATGCGGAAAGTATGGTATACATAGTTGAAACAAAACAATCGATAATCGACTAAATTAATGCAGTTGCGGTACACACGATCAGCCATTCCTTAAGCGAACAACTGGTAGGCGGATCACTTTAGGACTATCGTGAATTCGCCTCAAACCTTAGAAAATTTCATAACCATTTCAGTCATAGAACCACTTCCTCAAATATTCTCTAGCAATAGGTTAATTTTTTTTATAAATAACTCTTGTAGGAAGAACTCGTTTCGCGAAGCGAGTGGGAGTAGAGTCGATATTACAACGTTCTACTGTTATTTCAATTCCTTATTGCATCAGATAAACCCCCGATGCTTTTGGGGCTTGGCCTGCAATCAGATGATTCAGTATATCAGTAATGAACGAGACCTCGCTGTTGCTGGTAACTGTCTTCTGCTCTAGAAATTTCGATTCTAAGTTCTTATTGATCTACGCTATGCTCCTCGGAAAAACATCGATACCAAACTCCAAGAACGAACCTCCAGCACCCGTTCCATCAACATTGGCTCGGCGATGCCTTGATAGAAGAACGACTCGTTCCAGATCGGAGTGATCGCCTCGGCCAGCACGGTGGTCTGACGCCGAGATTTCTCACTAAAGATACAAACAAACGTCTGCAGAAGGTAGACTTAAACATGAGAACAACTGATCATTCACTCTACGTGCATGTACGATGCGCCCCAATGATTCGTGAAGTCAGCCGCATGCAAAGCTCACCTTCGGTCTGGGAGCAGGAAGATCTTCACGTAGGGATTCCTCGGCGTGCCGTCAGGTCGGGGAGGAAGATCTGCCACTCGTTCTATCCGCACCGTTAGCTGCCTTTCTACATGCGAGAAGTACAGGGAAATCTGAAACCACGACTTTGGTAGCTACAAAGTAACACCAACTAGTAGCATCATTGGCCTGGCTAATATGGTTGTGCTTTTGAGAAATTTTATCCAATGAACGGGAGAATTTATCCGCTCACCAATTTTTGCGAATGACCAAAAATCGAACAATCCTTATTCTTCACTTATTCAAATATTCGAATAGTCAAACAATTTGCTCTGAGATTCTGTGGTTAAAGATTGGAAGTTTTTTGGATGTTGGAATAAAATCAATAATTCGATTTTCAAAAAAAAAATCGATTTCACGAATAATGTTCGAATATGGCTCCCTTTCAATGTTCGAATTCAGACGAAGATTCGGCTTTCTAAAACCATCGGTGTTCGATCTCGAACGAATATTTCAAAATCAGTAGAAGTGAGATAGTAATAAACAGAAAAATTGAATTTTTAACTATTCAAATAATTATTCGAATGTATTTGTTCGAGCACAACTATAGGTAACAACATTGGATTGTTGTAAGTTACGTAGGCGTAAGCATATTACTTTAAAGGAAAAGGAAGGACTATCCATATTCCAATATTCAATGTCTAATAAAAACCTTGCGGTGCGGCACGTATTATATTTCAGCTCCAGTCAAAGCACATAAAACCATTTTTCGGTGATAAATTAGCTTAAATCTGGAAGTGTTGCCCTAATTTGTGCAACAGTACCTCCTGTTATATATATATATGTTTTTTTAAATAAAAAGCGTATAAATACAAGGTGCCACGCATTCAATTTCTAAAAACGTACCTGAGACCAAAAGAAAATTGAGGAAACCGATCTCACCCTCTATAAGGGATTATTAGTGAAGGGATTTTAGCTGAACTAGAAATCTAAGCCCTTAGAATACGAGATCTTCGGATGCTTCCAATAAACGTGCTCAACAAAAAAATCACCTCAATCCTCCCGAAGATCTGTCCTCGACCGAAGTTCTGGTCCGGATGCGCTGATACTCGAGGCTCTAAAAAAAACTACGCCTTACTGAGCTGGAAGCCGAAGATCACTTAGTGAAAACACACCTTGAAAGTAAGTCCCTGTCATGGTGGTTCGATGTCGTGGGCTGATCTGCTGATGCTGGTGATGCGGCAAAATGGCCGACTGGGAATGCGACAACGTCTGGAGAGGAAGCAACGGCGATGCCGACGGAGAAGCGTACATGTCGTGCTCTGAAACCAAAGGCACTCTCGGGGTAAGACTCCGCGTTGATCAACGCTCGTCAACCCTCAATCTAAGGGCGTGCTCACACTTCGCGACGAGAGTGATTAGTCGGCCAGATGAATCATACGCATCGATTTTTCCTGAGCCATCGCCTAGCGAAAATCGATATGTATGATTTTCCCAGATGACCAATCGCTCCTGTCGCTCCCGTCGCCATATAGGAACAGGCCCCAAGAAGAGTGTTTTGCGTGCACAGTGGACCACCATGGAGTGCTCTTCTGACGACGAATGATTCAATGTCCTTTAAAGTTTTTGTCCGAATTTAGTAGGACAAACGAAAAAAGGTGTTCCTGGAAACTGCAGAAAATCGAGTTCAACAATTTCGTGCAGCTTCTAGGTTTCAGGACCCAAAGGTTCACATTGGATTAATGAAGGTGAGAGGCAGGCCCACATCAGAAGATGTTACTATACGTGCACCTACGTGTAAGAAGACACTGCATCCTGCCTCTCCAAAAATTGCTTACAGAGAAAAAACACGTTTAACCACATGAAAGCAGAAACGGAGAAAGTGAAATTTGGCGTTCATAGGGGCCACTGATGATTTGTCCCTTATTTTTTGCCTGCACTTTCATACACAAAGATCAGTTACGAGCTCCTCCATTAGCTCCATTAAAATAGACACTGCCAATACAATGGTCATTGGTGAAGAAAAACAGAGAATAGTCCACAAGCCTAATTCACCGAAATGCGGCTTACGGCTAGCATTTTCTGCCAAACGCTCACAGTGCAAGCTGCTTTTAATTAAGTTACAGTATCTGCTAAGTAACTGCTTCATTAGTTTAACTACGAGTAAAAGCTTAAGTATGCGTTTATGGCAACATGACAAATACCCAGCTAACACTACATAGTTCTATGGAAACAGTTCGCAATTGCCGCACAGTGTGTAGACGATACCTTGCGACAGGAAGTACTGTAGGTTTGGCAGCTGTCGAACTGATGTCTGCATGTTCAAAAAGTCATCACCTCCAGGAACGCTGAAATTATGTGATCATTCAAACAATATATTAGAAGAGATGTAGAATCTCAAGTGACGTGATAAAATTAAGGCGTCTCTCACACCTACATATGTATAGTGCTCGAACACGAAGTGAGAATGCGAAGGAGAAAGCTCTACCAAGACAAGAGCGGTTGGAAAAACTAGCCTTGATGATCGGCTAACAATAATCTCCACTTGGGATTCATGTTTGCTGGCCGAGATGATTTCGTAAACTTGGTCAAACGTAGCGTTCTGGAGAGCTTGTCCGTTCCACTCCAGGACTTCGTCTCCTTAAACATGATCACTTCAGAGAGAAACAACAGCTTAGCATTAAACAAACACGTAATACTATTGACCGCTTCTGAGACCGAAGCTTGTTTGTTATTTATTTATTATTAATACATCCATAAGGATGCGCCAAAAATGATCGTAATAAACCCGCGAAAACATTGCCCAGAAAAAAACAGGAATAGGAAAAAACTCGGAACTCAACTTACAGACATCGGAGGCACTAAAAAGAAATTTATTGAGAGCATTGAGGAAAGGCCCACCATCTATGAACCTGCGCTGTAAAGGGAGAAAATAACCAGAGGAAGGGTAGGACAGCCAACCCACAAGTAACATGATCACTACAGAAAATCAGACCAGCTTGCCCATGGTATACTGTGGTGTTATATGTTTGTTAGTATGTTAGCTTATGCTTTGGTATAGACCTGAAAACTAAAAATTCCGAACCCAGAATGTGAAATCTCAAGAAATTTGCCACAAGAAAATTGAGCCGAAAGAGCACGCGGCACATGGTGGAGTGGGAACTGAGTGGGATAGTCGATTATCGACTATTTCACGAACTCAAACAACAGTTGCAGTGGAAGCATTGCAGGCACCTACCAGCTCTCAGTCGTCCAATGGTGTCTGCCACGCTTCCAGGTTTCACCCGTGTTATGAAGGCTCCCAGGCGGCCGTTGTCGCTGCGACGTCCGCCGACAACCTGAAGTCGCTTCGGTGGTCAACAGAGTGGATGCGCATGCATTTTCGGCTGAACGAGTACCTTGAGACCAAGGTCTCCAGAAGCCGAGTTGTCAGTCTTATGCAGCACCATGTGCCCGATGAGCCGACGTTGATCGGCTGACGGCTGCCACGTCACGGGATGCTGAAACAAGCAAAACTTTCGATAGCACTATCAACGGGTACAATGCGTAGCATCTCGTTTTACTTCACTTTTTCTCGGTCAAGTACAAACATGTGTTTTTGTTAAAAACGTAGAAGCCAAAAGACTGAATGGAAAAGGGGGAAATTGTCCGAAAGAGGAAGAACAATAAAGTGAAGGCTCCGCACATCCCATAGTTATTACGCTGTCGCGTAAAACAGCCATGGTAATATCTAGGAGCCTGACTCACTTAAATAGGTTCAGTTTTTTGAACCCTGTCAACCTTCTTTACGTTGGAGATCTTGTCGGCGCCATGAACATTAATCATATTGCTACTGAACGACGGAAAGGTCTCAGTGAAGGGCAGCACAATTATGCTCAAGAGCAACCGAAATTCGAGGGCCTTTAAGCTTTCTCCACTGATATGAACGTTTCCTATCCCAGAAAGAGCGAGGTGTGAAGCTACAAGGGTCCCGATTTCGATCGTCTGAAGTGAAATCGTGGTAACCAACTCTTCTCTTCTTGTAAAAATTTAGGCGTTCGACATCAATTGAATGGATAAATCAGTGCTCCACTCCACAGTAGCCAATGAGTTGGTTCAGGAACATAGAGCGTCATAGACTCATACCTACTTCATCTCACTACTTCGAGATGGAGGTGAGACATAGCCTCAGAGGACCTTACTTTCGCCCCTTCAATTTTTCTCGTTCGGTGGCTACAAAAAGGTCTTGCCATCTCACCGAAAGATAGGTCCGGATCTTCGCGGCGAGCATGTCTCCGGGAATGATTGGAGCCGACAGCGGTTCGTGAGAGCTGGAACGCGGTTCATCGGTCGTGTGTCGTATGACTGCTGCACCTGCTGAAATTCGAAACTAGTCGACATACAGTTCCCAGAAAAATCTACATAAATGGATTCCTTCTAATGCACCTCTGACACGGAGCGCTTCCTTCGACACTCTGGAGGGAGCCTCGAAAAATGAAAACCCTGAGGTTGCTGTAGGAGAGAAGGTACATAATTGCAATCTCTCATCTTGACACCTCTCCAGTGATGCTTACATACAATGAGCATTACATTGGGAGGTGGATGCACCTCGTTTAGGGCTCAGAATTCTGCCGTTTTGTCGTCTTCGGGGACATGGCTTTCCAGATGTAATAATGACACCACTTATATACTACTCGCAGTTAGTAGTTCTGCATTTTGTTTGAGGCCACCGAGCGTATGACCAAATAAATGCCTTCGCCTACCAACTTCGTTGGCACAGAAGTAAAATTCGTAGTGCCTACAGTGTATGCATAACGTGAGAAAGCCAAATTATCGTATCCTAACCCCATTTTTTCAGTTTCAGCCGTGTAGCCAAAGCAATTTAATTGCTTAGAATCACAGCCAGCAAGAGAACCACCGCTATTCTACAAGCTGGTTGAATCTCGTCGGAAGAAAAGTTGCAATCCGCAATTATTATAGTAGATGCACATCTGAAGTGACCTCATAGCAAATTGCAGATGGGATCAACCGCCCTCGTCGTGTAAATATATTCTACTTTCTAGAACTCATGGACTCCAAATAGAGGACCTAGACGTTGCTAGGAGATCGACTGTCAGGAGCAGAGAGAAGCTGCACAAGAGATTCGAACAACAGCACCGCGCTTCGCTCAGACCAAAGAAAAAAAACTTATGTTTCGACCTTTCGAATAATCCCTTGTAGGTGAATCAATCGCAGCGGAAGCACCGTAGAAGACGATAAGAGCCCTTCATAAAAGTAAAAGGAGTTGGTGGAACAGGTGATAAGTGAGACGAAGAAGTTCTGTTAAGGAGAAAGCGATGTTGAGAAAGGATTCTCGCCAGCTGTGATGCACGCTTTTTGCACCACAGCAGGAGGAACGTTCGTGAGGAATTGTTTGTCATGTAATTGCCATCAAGAGAGAAATGTAGTTTGCACAACTGTCGTTTATTGAAAATTTATTCCTACTCCATTCCTCTTTTTATTATCTTATCTGAAACACGCCATATTAACCAGCATTGTTGATGCAACATCAATCCGTTCATTGATATAGTCGCGATTTTGCTACAAAAAATCGTCCTAAGAGCCTGACTATAAACTGTAGCTCTTTGTATGTTGTAATCCACTAGAATACATTTTAAGCCTTTTGCATAGTTTGAGCTGAGTTCTCTTTTGAACTGCGAGGAAGCTGATATGAATCAGAGCAGGACGCTCTATAGCTCTAACAGAAAGTAAAAATGAAGAAAATGGGTGTTCATCAGACTTCGTATTGTGATGCGACCAGCTGCTATCAGGATAAGAAAACGTGTGGTGCAGCCGGCTCAACGCGCCGACCTTACGTGAATTCAAAATCGATTTAGGTTCAGTTCGAGGGAAAACCAATCTAACTGCCCACCAACCACAGTAGTCGAATTATTGAATTTGTCTCTGAAGGCTACAACGTTGTCTTGGCCATACTCTTCCCTTGGCCATTACTAAAACCAAAAAACTAATTTGGAGTGTCTGTACGATACCGCGCACATGAAGAGGGTGTGATTCCAACAAGTCGACTTGTTGTTCCCTATTCCTCTTTAACGGCCCATAGACTGGTGGGATATGGATGGCGTACATATAAGGACCTCAAAACGAGGGCACCGGTGCTGCTTCAGACACATTTCGTTGACACCACAGAACGGCTCCCAGACAGCGGGAACCGGGGCTACTGGTACCTTCGGCGTCCGTCATGAGAAAAACGCGGAAAGGACGCGCTGAGCTGACGTCGTGGCTGTCGTCGAGGTGGCCTAGCCCCGGCGCGCCAGGAAACAAAGCGCTTGATGAAACGACGAAGAAATTGCCGCTAATGAAGGCATTAGCACCACGATGCCCGCGTTCCCTTACCTCACTCTCACCCACTTAAGACGGCGGTGGTCCCCCAGCAATTTTCCGCCCAGTGCCTTCGCAGTGAAGCACGACGGCAGATGAGGTATCGAGAGTGAGGGAGCACAATACACCATGAAGAGTTGCAGTGTTTTCCCCAGCGCAGCGGAGGAAGATAAGGAACCAGCAGCCAAACAGTTGTTTCACTTTGCTTCGAAATGGAGCTCAGGCCTCTGGCCTCTAGTCATCCTATTGCTAGCAGAGAAGGTCAGCAAGCTAATCCACACCTTTAGTATCAGCAACATAACTATGGATGGAGCAGTCAGATACAAGTGGGCATTAGTTAATTCTTCGAGACACTTCGGCTTTACCGGTTACAACGGAAACAAAGCGATGGGCTTGCTTTGGCATGTTTAATGACTCGCAATGGCGAGTCAGTGTGAATATCGCCGTTCTATCCGTCGACAGAATTTTTTAGTGCTTTAGCCAAGCAAGGATGAAAGACAGCCCCTATGCGATCTCTTGTTAAAATCGACTCGTGAGGCAAACAAGAACGCCGCCTCCTATGTAAATACTGCACCACACCCAACCAAGGCAGTCTGAAAATTCTTCTACAAAAAGGGAAGAATGCGAAAAGCGGAACAGAAGTGTTCCAAATGGCTAGAAATATGCATATGTGTAACGGCACAGGAACGGAAATTTTTACCAGTAAATTAAAACGTTAGAAAACCGTCGTCTCTCAGGAGACCCAGGAAACCTCGGAAGATTTTCTCTTCATTTTTTTAAAATCTCGACTGCAATACTCTTAAACGTTTGTTACTTCCTTTTATTGTAAACCATATTGGTTTCGAATGTTCGCCAATCTTGTGACAAAACACTCATTACAAAAACCCCGTAGCGCATTTCGTCTCTTGAGGTGTAGCGGCTAATCTGTTCGATTCTACGAGGATCAACACTAACTCTGGTCCCTATGTGGCCGCGCCATCTTAAACGCACCTTCCCCGATAACCTCTTAGTGGAGCTGTGCCTTAAACCGCCATATAACAATCCATTTAGTACTGAAGCGCCTTTGTTCTTTCTGCACTAGCAAAGCGAGCGTCGAATAAATAGGAGAAGACTCACTTTTACGACTGTTCTTCATCTTGTCCGATCCGTAGATGTATCGTAGCAGATCTGCGAAAAAACAGAATAAGTCGACGTCGTCAAAAGAGCCTTTTACCACCAGACTCCCATTTCAAGAAGCGAAACAGTGACAAGCCGCAAAGACATACACAGACCCTTTTCAGATGTGCACTCGTTTGGTACTCGTTGAACTTCTTCGTCACCGAAACCACCTGCAGACGTCGACGGCAACTCGTCTTCAGATGACGACATTGAGTGGATTTGCCTGCAATTCAGTGCCTCTTAGAAATCAGCAGCCAGATATTCAAAAACACGTAATGACGTGAACGCGCGCTCTTCAGAACCTCACGCGGCACACGACTGTTTACCTCCTGCAGATTACGAATTAAAGGGGATTGATACAAAACTCGTACACAACGTGTACCTAGGCTACGCAGCGCTACGCAGCATGCTATAGAAGTCTTTACAGCAAATTCGTTTCCTTGAAGTCCTCAAATAAGTGCGAAGCGTTTCAACTATGAAGCTGTCTGGGTCAAGGTATTACGTCCAGGTTTGACAACATGCTCTGCATGCTGTCAAACGCTAGTGAGAGTTCCTGAGTGTGAGCTGGGACACTCTAAATTGTACGCTCTTTCCACTCTAAAGAACGCTCTGAACAGGAATTCTAAGGGCTACACTCCACGAACACCAGGGCACTAGGGTCGTTATACAGTTTGTCTCAATAAAAGCAAACAGCATGAATTGCAATAATGTTCTAGCCCATATAGGTCTTGCTCTGTTGTGTATTCAAAATCCTCACCGCACATGTGCAGCATATCTGCTGTTTACTCGATTAATGGTGTATCGTTTTTTACATTTTCAAAGTGAATTTATTTACATTAACAACAAACATTGACCAATGATATATTGATCATTTTGTTGAACTAACTATTGCCATCTTTCGGTAAGTTGCAAAACTCGACGTTCGAAGAGGCACTGGTTTTTAGAAACGAAGAAGTGGTGCAACTCATTTTTAACGGCTTGATCGGAGCCAAAGTCTTACCATTCAAATGGTTTTGAAGGGAACGATACTATTTAAGTTAGGGCTATGGGGTGGATGTAGCATCAGCTCCCAATTGAGCTCTTATGTTTTGACGAGTTATCAAAGAGGTGTGGGGGCTGGGGTCATCGAGGGAACATCAAGCCTTCCCCATTGTCAGTTTATTTATTTATGGACAAGAGCAAAGTGCACATGTGAATCAAGGAAACAAAAGGATAACACTGCGAGACCAGAGATAAATAACAATAAGGTAGAACAGTGGATGGGTAAATTACAAACTCGACACTATTGGGCAACACGGGCAGCACTCAAATGGCAGATTGTTTAAACTGATGCCTCATTTAGGAGTTTTGTCACCAACGACTTGAAGAGAGAGAGTTTCATTGGAATGGAAGTTGTTTTGAAAAAACTGTTGAATTTGCTTTTTGATCGGTAGACAAAGAAGTCTCTACGGATTTTAGATCTGAACCTTGGCGGAACCAATTTTGTAGTTCCATCTCGGGTGACTGAGTCCCAGAAGGACATCCTGCGGTCAACTTGTATTAGATTAAAAATAATTTTGTAAAGCATCACCAGGTCATTACGTCTACGTCTGAGCTCTAGGATCTGCAACCCGACAGTCCTGTTTCTAGCTGCGCCTCTGGGAATATTGCTACAGTTGAATCCTTTCAACCTGATCATTAACTTTCTAGTAAAATTGTCTTGCACACCCTCCAATTTACGTATCAGTCCCTTCTGCGGCGAGAATATTGTGGTTGCATATTCAAGAATAGGGCGAACGTGCATTTTGTAGACACGAACGAGAATTGAGGGATCCTTAAATTTAATTGCTCGGAAAAGATTACACACTTTCGCATTAGCCTTATTAACGATTTTTGTAACATGTTCCTTAAAACTGAGCTCTTTGGAGATTGTAATGCCCAGGTCACAGACTTTGTCCACAACTTGCAGCGGAATTTCGTTTAGCCTATAGTCACAGCCTAGTCGGCAGTCCAGTAAAGGACTACATGTTAAATAAAGTACTTCAGTTTTATCACTGGACAACGGTAGTTTCCATTCTGCAGACCAACGAGCTACCGCATTAATCGCTGACTGCAACACATCACAATCAGAGCTTGACTCAATTGTCTTGTAGATTTTCACGTCATCGGCAAAAATGTTTTAACTAACATCTAGACCTGAGAAAACAGAGCAAAGATCCAGGACGTTCAGGACGTTTTTCTTGAATACTTCGTTCAAAAGCGATAACTGATGACAGCAGTCATTCAAATCAATATATAGTTTAGTTTCTTGAAAGCGTCGCAAAGTAGACTACAGGCTCGCGCATACAAATTCGTAAGTGCAAGCGAACGGTTGAGTTCGATTAGTTTTACCGGTCAGTTTCGATTAACGTCTTTATTTTGCCGTTATCAGTAGTGATTGTACGGCCAGGGCATGTACAACTTGCACATTGGAATTTCCAGAGCGAAAGAGAGCAAATCAACGTTGACAGTGGCGTTCAGTAGGGCAGTCCTCATCATAAACTTCACACAAATTCCTCCAAGCTTGCATCGCATCTTTGCGCTTTCGGAAGTAAAACAGTAAATTATGCCGGTAACGCTCTCTTTGTTGTCCATTTTCAACGTAATGTTGTACACAACTGTTGTTACTAATGACGCTCAGATTTTGAAGGATGATAAACTGAAGTCTAATCTTTAAAATAGTATACGATAATGTAACCACGAAACGACTACTGCATAAAAATAAATAGTTTACGCCATCTATGAGAAAACATGACATTAATTATCGAACAACCTAAGAATAGGCGCCCTAGAACGGTTGGTATGAAGCCTCCCCAACCCTCATCACATACCAGCAGTTGTGAATCACTCCTAAGTGCCTATTTCCAACAGCCAGTCCACAGAGTTGCGCGGGTATTGGCCCTTATAAGCCCCTCGTGATCAATTTCTAACAACGATGCCTGAACCGATCTCGATCGATATCTGATGATCGACCTCGGTGACACGTCTTCTGAGTCAGGACGCTAGTGGTACGCTACGATATCGGTGACATGTCATCTGCATCCAAACGCTCGTGCCGCGACGTCTGCGACACGTCTTCTGAGTTCGGGCACGTGGGGCACGACTCCATGGAAACGCCTCGGACAGACAGGCAGATGAATAGAGAACCAGAATCTTGCCCTTTATATATTCTAAAATACAGAAACCCAAAATGCGGATAATTCGTTTATTAGACTATCTGTAGGTGTCGAACATAGAATTGTCGAATATTTGAATACTTCAACTTTATGGCGAATTCCACTGCTTCGTCTTCACCGCCTTCTCCCTTCCCAGGTTTGGCTTGCTCTGCTATTTTAGTGTTGTGCAAAGAGATTCATGTCCGTGAATGAGTGAGTGAAATGAATATCGCCTGTTATGCAACATTACTCCTGTCGCATGAAAAAACGCGTTGCGACCGGTAAATCCCTCGCTTCTTGGCTGGAACGTGATTTCCTCCATAGATTTAGCACCTTTAATTCTATTTTTTCAATGAATTTCATCACAGAACAATTCTGGCTCTTGGTATGCATTTGAGCAAATCGAAACTGTAGAAACTGGTTGTTGGTGAGAACAGACCCGAATTACAGCGGTCAATTTGGCACTTGAGACGACCGAGTTGACTACGTGAGCAGCTGATTGCATTGTTACAAGGGATGTGCGGAATTTCCGTTTCCGCGTTCCGAATTCCGGTTCCCGGCCATTTTGAACTCTTCCGTTCCGTTCCGTGTTCCGCCTGTTTTTTGACCGGAAGGCGGAAACGGAAATGGGCACTGTTCAACATTAGTTCTCTATTGAACACAATCAGCTTATGAATTAGAGAGATCAAAAATCAATTAAAAAGAGTTCTCCTTCGTATAATTGTGAGAGAAGTCTGTTGGACAACTCTTGTATTAATGTTCTTGAAGTTAGACTACCAAAAAACACTCAAAAATGGCAACGGCAGAGTACAGGCCAAAACTGTGTGCCAGCAAAGGCTATGCCTGCATTGTATGTTAGGAAAATGCACTTAACATTTGAATGATCATAAAATTCTTGATCCACTAGTTCCAAATAGCTACGAAAACTTTGTAAGCATATGGCGTAGCATCATGAAGCAAAGGGTTCAGTTAAGGTTGTGTCATGCGCTTGTCTGTTCCAAGATTACACCATATCCATGATGAAAAGTGAAAATTCAATTTTTAATTTTATTAGGTATGAATGATATTGATCCATATGGTATTATTCAATTCATTTTTTAAATGAAGCCTCTCGACAATCTATCATGAGCTCTTATTTTGATTGACTAGGGTGACCTGTTGAATTCTGAAAAAAAAACTATTACTTCGAGAACCATCTAGGAACTGCCCAGCTGTGTCACCTTCATATCAGGGAGCTTATAGACTGGCATAGACTGAACATTCCCGTGGAAGTGTGGACCCATCATGACTAATCACTCATCCAGTTATCATCTACCAAAGGGGGCCTCCAAACTTGAGGTGAGCTTGTGGGATGCAATTTTTACCGGACTAGGGTTCCGTGTAGAGAGTCCAACACCATGGTTAATTTTTCTCGAAATGGTCTTCTGCGGTTGAAGAAAGGCGTGTGAAAATGTGAGCGCGAAGTTCACCACGCCCTGCTGCCACCCAACGAATGTGGTCAGTTGGTGCAGCGAATAGTGGCGTTGATCAGGCGGGCAAGGTCGCAGGTCCTGTTCTTCCGCGATGAGAGATTTTTGCATTTCAACTGATTGGATGAGATTTGAGAGGTTCTACTCAATTTTCTGGCGTTTTCTGCACATTTTTTCTAGCTATACGGTGTGGAGAGGATCTTTCTTGCGGATTGTTTATTACTGACCTTCTTTTAACCAAAAGGCATTGAGAAAGAATCTAGCATGCTGTCCTTCTACGCTATTCTACTATGCTCACTTTCTTTGAGCATGTCTTCGACCCTCAGATGATCCATAGCTGTACTTTTATTCAGGGCTCATGTGCCGGCTTCTCGAATCACGTGGCGATTTAAGTTACTATAGCCTGAAGAAAGAGTTTGATTGTTCAGACTATACATTCGGGTGCCATCGGCCAGATTCAGCTAGCCGACATGGGTTTCTTCAGTTACATTGAAAAGCCTATGAAGCGATTTCACTCCTGCCCTCTAGGACCTTCCCTTTGATCTGACAACATTCTGAAGGTAATTGTCTTCTGCATCATGCACTTTGTGCCTGTGTATTACCGGTGTTTTGGTGTTGAACGTCCACACACTTTTATGTTGAATACATTTCCCATTTTATTTTGGTTAAAAACCGATCAGTAATAAACAAGCCACAAGAAAGTTACTCTCCCCAGCACACTGGAAAGATGCGCAGAAAACGCCCAAAAATCGTGTAGGCGTCAGGACCTCTCAAATCTCAACCAGTCAGTTGAAATGCAAAAAATGTTCCGTCGCCGAAGAACGGGACCTGCGACCTGAAGCAGCGCCACTATCCACTGCGCTAACCCACCGCATTCGTTGGATGGCAGCAGGACGTGATGAGCTTCGCGCTGACGTTTTCACACGCCTTTCTTCGACCACAGGGGCCCATTCCGAAAAAACGACCTATGGCTTGACTCCCGACACGGCACCCTACATCCTGCAAAAAAATGCATCGCAAAAGCTCACCGCAATTTTGGAGGTTCTCCATCTTAGATCCCAGAATGAATTCTTAGTACTATTATAGTTTTGGTGATTACAATGTAGCTGCTAATGTGAGTATGCAGACATCTGTGCAGTCACCACGCCGTTCGTGATGCCACAGAGGGAGAATATGAGAGGGATCTCTCTCCTTGTCGCAAAATGATCTAGTTGGCTGCTCTAGTTTTAGACTTCAGTCGCAGGAATTAGATATGGAAACAGCAGAGTGACTGCGTGCTGAAATAGTGAGGAATAGTGAGATAAGACCCTGAATTTGTTTTCGTTTATTGCTCTAGCCATAGCCAAAGGGTTATCGTAGCAATATTATAAATTCATGCTTCATGCTGCTCGCAAAGTTTTGAGCAAGAAAAAGTGCAATAGAAGCCCCGCTTCTGACGCCGTTTCAGATGCATTCTTTGAAAAAATGGCGAATATGTGTCATTTCCGTTTCCGCGTTTCGTATTCCGGTTTCCGGCCATTTTTGAGTGTTTCCGTTTCGTATTTCCTCTTCCGCTTTTTCCAGAAAAATTTCCGCACATCCCTGATTGTTACGCATTCCACACAGCGCTTTATCAACACCGTCTCTTATCCTTTACCATTTGTCCCTTATGTACCTTGCTAAAGGAAATAGTATAGGAAGGAGAGAAGACGAAAATTGGGATCATCGCATGTCACATACTTCGTCCTGAACAAAGTCGCACGTCTTGCTGCTTACCGGTGTAGCTTATTCTTCTTTCCACGATGCGTCGTTGCAGAAGCCGTTGGCGGCACCGGTTGAATCTCAGCTGTCGTCGCATGAGCTGTCGTCATGCGTCGCTGCGGCTCATCTTCTCGGAACGGACGATGGGAGTTCGCTGAACAGTGGGTTTTATATCTATTGATTTTCGCGCTGCTATCGAACTATTACATCGAAGCACAAGCCTGCTAAGGCTCTTCGGTGCGTTACCGTCATTATCGTCAAGAGAAAATGTTGTATTCCAAGTCGCAAAGTCAGAAGAAAGTGTTGGAGACGCCGGCTAGTGAGCAAAACTGGGAGATGCGAAGGAGAAATGAGGCCGTGCCGCGACGAATGCAAGCGTCGGTTCTATAGGCCTATTCTATTCTATAGACAAAAACACAAATGTAAGCAAAAATCTGATTTCAAAAATTGACGAAGCTCTTCCGAGAAGGGGCTCCTAATGAATTCCAGTCCCTTCACTACACAGTACACTGCATCTGAGCGCGATTGAGCACGAAAATCAGTCAGTCCATTCCGATTTATATGCTAATCGAAGGCAGATTATTCACTTTTACTGCCGTTGTCTCTCTGTAAGAGGCCACGGAGACCACCTTGTGGTTCTTCCCGTTCGAAGACGGTCCTGCGTGGCCAATACGACGTATAATTTGCGAACTGTGACCCATTTCACGCTTCCGTTGGATTACGCTCAAAAACTCCTTCGTTTTTCTTTGAGTGCCTTCCTAGCACCTCGTGTTGAGAATTATTTATTTGAACAAAACGTTTTGTTTATTGAGTACAGGAAGAATTTCCCAAACACCCGTCGCTCATTCCTGAACATATACTAAACACCCAAAATGTTGACAAAAGTGAAATAACTCACCGTCGGAGAAGCTGGATGGGATCGTGTGCGAGTAGCTCGGGTCGCTTGCAGACGACCTGAACGATGAGGGTGGGAGTGGAATGAATAGCATGTTAGTCGAATAATTCTGTCGTGTATGAAAATGAATAACGTCATCGCTTCTAGTCTTTGGTGAATGCAAACTTTATCGCTCCTCTACTTCTTTCGACTTTCTGTTAAAGGTGTCTGCGGAAATGCACGGATCTGAGCAAGCACACCGAAAACAAGAGCTCCACGAACGCTGACTATGTGTTCAGCGCTGCTTATCACACCCACGAGCTAGCGAAGCCAACGCTGTCCCTGACAATCCCAGTATGCACTGCCACCGTGCATTCAAATCTATCCTACGTAATGGAGGGCAAACGGGAGGAATTCAAACAGGACCTTATTGTTAGGAGGCAGGGTTTCGAATCTCGAATGTAGTCACATTGGCGCTATTTTGATGCCTAAACGGAGGACCTAAAATGGGCAGTGAATCGCTCATGCACAGAGCAATCCTTCTGTAACATGAAAAAGCAAACGGAACGTAGTACACGTCTCGAGAGGCTCTCGAACGCATACCTTTTGGTTATACACGGAGAAAACAACACGGGTTTTCAACAACAAATCATACTTTGAACAAATCGGTTCTGGGCGAGCTTGTGCCTGCACCGAGATTACACTCTCTCCTGAGCCAACCACAACAGTTAATTTCAACCGCGCAAGTGAAGGAGCTCCATAATGCGACTGCGTTGGATCGGGCCTGCCTGACTTAATTAGCAACAAATTCATTTCTGATCCCTCCTTGAATTCATGCATTGTAGCTATGCTTCTTCGCGCGAGATCATGTTAATAAAAGAACTGATGATGAGGTTAATGTGAAGAAAGGAAACGTAAGAAACATGTGTGTATTGCACCTAAATTGGAAAGTGCAGAAGGACATGCAAGAAACCCGAGGAGCCAACTTCATCCCTGATAATCGATGATCGATATGTAAGTACTGCGCGATATCGCGTTCCTAGGGAATAGTGCGGACGGCAGATAGATAAAGAACTCAAGAGCTAATGGGGATGAAGTAGTTCAGCACTAACTTGGAACTCGGAGGATTTCTGTCGTATAGAACAATGAGGGCTAATGATATTCTGAAGTGGTAGAAACGACCGATACAGGCTCACAGACTATTGTAATTCAAAATAAGCTCGAGTTTCTGGATTGAATCAAAATCGATGAGTTAGCACCAGTGATGTGAAGCGGCAGTCAAGAAAAGAAAGAAAGAAAATAGAAGGCCAGCAATCGCGGCACGCAAAAAAGAACTCATAGGCTTAGCAGCCATGGACAAAGTGCTGCCAACTCTCAAGATGGTCCATGATATCCCGTGTGTTCCAAAAAGGTTTGCTTGCTTGTTAGAGTGAAATGCACCATGAGGTTCATAGGCGGATTGAAGGACTTGACGTTTTGACTTCACATCGCCTTCAGATTTTCCAGAATAGTAAGTTAAACAACAGATTATAGACCAGTCACTGAAATTTGGGTCAAGCGAGTGCTTCAGGATATGCCAAAAATTATTCTCCATGTTAATCCTCCATCAAGAAAAAAGCTGCAAAGCTGAAACATTCTAAGTAGTTATGAGTACAATGTGTCACTAATATGTAGTGGTTGTAGCACACATTATGGATTAATTGGTATCCGCAATCTACAGCCATTCCGATACCCCACACATGATGATTGGATCCATAACAGCAACTGATGGTAGGTGTGAGGATTATTGTCCGATCATCGCACACCCCACGGCCATCCATATTGCCAAAAACTCCAAGATTGAGTAAGCCAAGTGTCTTCATTTTTGACTAAAAGTGGATACCTAGTTTGGTCCATGTCGAAAATGTGGGCAACATTGGGAGGTGGTAGTGCGCTTGCCAACCAAACCATTCAGAGCCCCGATCGAACACACACCAGGCAATCAGGGTAGTGGTTGTGCATGGCCTCACTGAATGGCACGGCCATTCGATGCGGACTCACTGACTGGCGCATTCTCACCTTACAATGCCTACTGGGACCCCTTGTTGTCGTGCCCATCTCGTGTCACTAATCCTTACTCAACGCTCCGTAAGTAAACAGAGTTAGTCAGACGTTAGAGGCTCAACTAAACCAACCCTAAAACTGCATTGCTCCAACAAAAAATTCACGGTGAACAACATTTGCAGTAACATTCATGCAAACACTGTAATAAACTGAGCGAGTACCTAGCGCAATGTTTGCTGATAGCAATCCAGGAAGTTTTCGCTTTCCTATCCTTGTCTTTCAGACAAGATGTAGTTAGAGTGACAACAATTCTACAATCATTCGGACAGAGTAACACTTGTGGATACTGTGTGTAATAAGGAGACCCTCAGGAAAACATAAACAGACACAGGTTAATCATAAACTTTCCGTCCTTTTAGCTACAGTAAAGTTTCATGACTTGTGTGTATTGATGAACAGGATAGCGAAAATCTTTAGCGTGACTTCAGATGCTTGGTCTATGCAATGCGCTCGCGCACTATTTCGTGATGTTTATTTGTTTAACGGTGTAAAGGTCATTTACTTAGTTTCTGAAAAGATTCTTGGTGTAAAGATTGCATAAACTTTTACACATTGCTCAACTGCTTACAAAGTCTAAACCAATTATAAAAACGCCAGATGATGCTTACAAAATTAGGAGAATTTTCTCGATGAAGAAGGACGTTTTTTTAACAATACAGCCTCCAAACTTTTGCGGCATCACAGATCATGGGTGGCTATTAGTACGAACATACGAGTTTTCGCCCGCGGCGGCCCCTGCCACACGCGCGACGAACCGCCACTGAGACATCGCTCCTAGGTGAGCTGTTATGGGGGAAATGGAGCTCTAACAAACTCCCGAGTTATGCTGTATTGTATCTAGAGATGTGGCTTTTGAATTGAAGCTTCTTCTCATAAAGGGAGACGAAATCTTCTCACACTGGAAGCAGTTGTTTATTTCTCCGATTAGGCCATCCAATTCCCTGTAGAAATATCCATTTTCGCTGATTAAGTCACCGGAGGGCCCCCAAATAGCAGACCAGAGCTAGCAAAAGAAGCATATGCAGTTACAAGAGCATTAGACTTCGTGACTGCAGCAGCACACGCCATGCAGTTGTCGCGCTTACCGCAGCAGTCGTCGCGGCCGCCGCGCGCTTTCGCGCTGAATGGTAGATTATTGTAACATAGTTCAAAATCTGTCACCATCACAAGAGTTGGGATGTTGTTTCAGTCAAGAAAATTCTTCATGAGCAAAAATAGGCTAACCAATTTCTGGATCTGTTTACTTCAAAGCTCCAGTTCTGAGTGTTTTGTGGCAGCCTCTGGCAAACAAGGCTGCGGATCAATATGGCAACTCAAAGTAGCTTTAAGCAAAAATCCATTCTTTTGAGGAAGACAATGAAATGACGCTTACTCTGTTAGTGTTGAACGTCGAAAAAGATTGCGCAAGCACATGAAGCAATTTCAGCACATAACACTCCGAAAGTATTTATTTCCCTATTTCCTCGTAAATATACGGTATAACAGATTACAATATGTAGCTAAGAGGATAAGAGGTGTGCAGCCAATCAAATAGTGTGTACATTCTATAGAGTGAGTCCCATTATCACCGTCCGTTGACTAACAGCGCAAGCAACGTCGCTTCGCTCAAGCGGTGGATCAGCGCGTTCATGGGTTCAGCCATTTTGCTATAAGTCAGGATGATATCCGAATGGCTAGAATCGGTGAAGCGCTTGGTCGGATAGATAGCAATACCCGAATCCTCGATTCATTTTTTGCCCTCCAAAGACGATGAAGAGCTTGAAACGTCAGGCCAATTATTAAATACTGGTCCACGTATCAGCCCTATTCAGCACATAGGTGCACAAAACGTCTAAACATAGGCGATGTATTAGGAAAAGAGAAAATGGAGAATAGTGCATACATTATTTGAGACACATTGTGTGCATCTGGAGTGCATTAGCATATTTTTCAAAACGGGAACAAAGGAGCAACTTGCGCTCAGCTGTCTAGAAAAGCGACATCGTCAGCTAAGTGCTGCATTGGAAAATTGGGATCTATCGCAATGGGGGGGGGGGGGGGTGAGGCGCTTTACTCTAAGTTTTTGACAACGGCAGCAAAACTAAAAGCAGGCTCAAGTGGCCTACCTACGATAGAATCTTTCTTTGCAATTTTCTAGCGGGAAGATGCCACACTGTTTATATTTGTCTTGCTTTTCTAGCGACTTCTCCTTCGAAAATTGCTTTTTGCTAAATATCACAGTCCTAAAATAGGAAAAAATGCTGAAGACGTTGCAATACACCAACAAACAGTCCACTGATCGAAGGAATGCAACGCCACGCACGCGAGTTGCCGTCAGCGATTACGGTAGTACAGTAACAGTCCGAGCGGCCAATAGTGGGGGAAAGCACGCGACGGCGTGGAGTCAGTATATCGGTGGGCTGCGCGGTTACCGTAATACCAGCGGCACGGTACACCGATGCTACGCCTCTCGTTTATGCCAAGAAAGTGACCGTTTTTGGTTCGCTCTTTCGGCTTCGCATAAACGAACATGAACACCGCATCGACTCCGTTGTCGAGTGAAAATGACTTTTTCAGCATCACTGCGCTTAGAGAGAGCCAGTTGTTACTAGGATCCCCAAAATTATCGACTCCCTCGAACAACATGCCTTGTTCATCTTAACTAAAAACGGAATGGATGCAATTTTGAACAAATCGTTCTAATCATTAAAAGCGTAAGTCTCTAACACATAACACAAGAAGAAAGGCCCATCGAAGCGCAAGTAAACGCCAAAGAGGAATATGAGCTAACAAATAGGAACTGGCCCTCCTGGAGGAATCCCTTCTTTCAGTCAATTTTCTCAGGATACATGTTGTCCAAATATTCGATAAAGTGGGTGCGTCGAGAGAAGTACAGAGAACATGATGGATAGGTCAGAAGACAAACGTCGAGTCAAGGCTTCCTTCCACGAGCATTGTTGAGGTTGTTGGAAACCGGAACTAGCTGGTAAACACGAAGCTTACAATACAAACATAGGCTTCCTTACAACTGCATATTCGACCAGTCAGATCATCTCCGCTGTTATGATGCTCTTAGTGATCTGACCTATTTCAAGTTCATATTCTTCAAGTCTTTCAGGATAGGATGGATACCCTCAATAAGTAGTCGTTGGAAATAAATGTGGAAATCCTGGGCGTTTTTTCAGTTCAGTTTTTTAGCATTTTTTCCTCGACAGAGAAAAATGCAGTTCTTACCATTGGGATTCTCAAGTCTCAGTGTTACAGGAGACAACTCTTGGCAATATGTTTGAAATGTTGATGCTGTCGCATTCGTGTGGGAACCTCCAGGAAAAGAACTGCGAAGAAGGGGTTTGAAAACTCTAGACTACAACATCAAAAGCCTTTTTTCATCTATGTAATATACGTTCATCATAAGGGTGGCGTAGAAGTGAAGCTCCGATTAACGTCAAAAGCGCGTTCTGAAGTCTATTCAATTTAGACCTCTAGCAGTGAAAGACTTCTACACGAATTCGTTGATTCCGTGTCACCCTTGAATTTTGCTTTCAATGGCTTAAATAGATGTGAATGGTGTCAAATTTTGTTACGATAGTTTAAAGTTTAAAATTAGTCATCAGTTTTTACAGACAACAAAGTAGGGTTTTTTTTATTCCAAACCCTACTTTGTTGTCTAGCTGATAAAAAAGTAACAAAACCCAACACAATTGGAGGAAGAGACTAGAATACTGCGCACTTTCGCCAATTCCCATTTTCCATATTTCACTAATACAACTTATTATTTGCACACCGCTAGGAGAAAATTCAATATCCCTTAGAAGGGTTTGCCAGTCGGCAATCCAAGCTCCTCTGCGTTAACTGGAGTAATCGCTTCGACTGTCTTCAGATGACGATGCTGTACAAATGCAGGCTTGCGTTGTAACTTGGACCAGGAGCAAACTTATCTGGTACTAACACCAAGCAGTAAAGTAGTTTTTCTTGAGCAGTGGAACATCATGCGTCTTGGAAAAGGACGAGACCGTAGAAACGTCAGGCTAGTAAATGTTGCACCTAGCAACGTCGCGGCTCGAAAGGAACTAAACAGCCTAATGCTATCGTCGAGGTTTCGAAACGTGAGCGATGGCGATGTTTCGCTACTGCCATTGACGTTCTTTAGAGTTGCAGATAAAGATCAACGGCTGTGCATACGCTATGGCTAAGAATTCGCGAGTTGGACACCATATGTGCAGCCAGGCTCTGATGGTCGTTCTGAAGCTACGAACCGCAAGCGGGATAGTGGAGTGACGATGAAATGGATGCTGAGTGTGAAAATTCCGAATGGTTAGTATCATTAGAATGGCAATGGCGCCGGAATGCGGCGGCGGCGAGACCGCGACCATCGACGCACTCAATTAGTCGTCAGCTTCGCTTATGGAGAGGCATCGTCCTCCAATTTACCAGCACGCAAATGGGGGCGAAGAGAAGGCCGTCGGACATACCCCTACATTCGCACATGTACGCCACCCGAGGCGGAGTCGCCCCACACACACACACGTACGCCATTCAGGGCGGCCAAGACGTTCTCCTCCGAAGAACAGACCTACGCTCACACTACCGCACGAGGAGGGATGCAAGTGGAAGAATTGACGTCGACTGCGCAAAGACGTCTGGCGGAAAACGCCGGGGAAGAATAAACTAAGCGGACGCACATAAGCAGCTCTTCTGGCTGAGCAACGCCGCGCCTGGCGTGATCGATGCGATGGGCGTCGACAGAAGTTCTGCTCAACTGTATCTAACTAGTACACGGCATTTAGGCCGCTGCACTTTCACTTATAAACTTCCTACTTGCGTCCATAATCCTGTCATTCGTGACTAATCGGACACGCCTTGATATGTAATAGGCATGACAGGCACTGGCTCCGGCTCCGGCTCCGGCTCTCCGATGATTGTTTTCCAGTGGTTGCTTGACTGAACGCGGCTTGTTGCTGCCGCGTGTTCCGTGGGGAGACGATATTTGTTGGAAGAAGGTCAGACGAACTCATCCACTATAGCCGTCGACTTCGCAAACGGGTTCACATAAGGAATCGCTCGAAGTCAGTCTGACACTGCAGCGTGAACGCCGACGCATTCTTGGGAAACCGCACATCTATGGGGCTCGCTACCAGCTATCTCCCAGTTCCATTTTTATTCAGCAAGGCAGTTGTGATGCTGGAAGCTACAGCGAAGTTGTTCAGGATCTGTTCTGCGCACCTGAAGAAGTGCTACAAGACTAGAAAGTTAGTGAGTAAAGAACAACTGGATCAGTCCAGAAGAGGGAACGTTGCTCCCACGATGCTCCATAAAAAGCGAGTTGAAGAATACGAAAACGAATGAACATACGCATTCCTTTAGAGAAGCCTTTATCAGATAAGGTGAGTAATGTGCGTATGTGATGCAGACGTCAAGTGGCGCAAATTGCGCACGTTTGAATCGGTCGGATTCATCTCGACGCCAAAGACGTCTGCCTCCTAATGTGGACGATGAATTAGTGTCAGATATGTTTTGTAAGACCTATGTTTTACTTCGGCGACGTTGTTGTCGGCGACGTCGGTGACAGAGCAGGAGGCCCACGAACTTCCCCCGAAGATTCTCAACAGAGGTATATGATCTTGTAGAGCATCGGATGAGAATCACAGAACTGTGTTTCGTTTCTGCTACGGGGTGGTCCAAAAATGGCAAAAAATGGTACCGTTTCAGGACGGGCTGATAAGGCAAAAGTGACGCCTGGAGTGGCCCAGTCGTGCTCTGAACCTAACATACAAAAGGTTTGGAGCCTTAAGATAGATTATAGTAATATGACAATTTCTTACGTTTCTTAGACGAAGCTGCAGTGTACATTCAAGTGGTAATTCGCAGCCGTGTGGTCAGCGATTGGATGGCCGAGTGGATAGCGAAGCGGACTTGCGGGACAGGTTCGAATCCGGGGGTGGGGTTTCTGCCTCCCTAGGTTGACTGGTAGCGCTTTTGCAAATGAAGATTATATTTTGGCTCCGGTAGGGTACCTTCTTCGCGTCCTAACCCCGCTTTCAACCTGTTGTCAGATGCGGAAGAAGCTGGTTTTGTTGCGTGTAGCAATATCGCGCATCCCTTAAACGATGCTCCCCTCGCTGAGGAAAGTTCCGTTAGATGCTGTCCCATATGACCTCTTTGGTATGTTCTCAATTACTTTTGGAAGTATTTCTCACTATCACCTCATTGGTGAACCCGATTGACAGGCATTGATTTGACACATCATCAAGACAAGCTCATTGCTCTTCGGATTTCCTCATAGACTGCTTTTTATTCTTCTCGCAACTTTCCCTATTTCAGCTAACCGTTCCCAAGTACTGCATATTTGGTCCATCTCGTGTGATTGGTCGCCTTGCTGTTTGCTTCTTCCTCACCATTCTCTTATACACCTACGAGAGACCGGTCGGGGCATTGCAGATAGGAGCACTTGCACTTACTCGCTCTACTCTAGAGGTCGAGAAAAATTTTCGTCCAAAATTCATCTGTAGGGTTACCTGGGATGCAGAGCACCAATTTGGCAACCATTTTCGGTGAAACGATGGATTGCAGAAGGTTACGATTGATATGTGAAAGATAAGGGAGTATACGCAGAATAACCGTCACTGCTGTCTCTCATAACTCCAAAGGTCGAGAAGAGGTCGAAAGAAAAAATTCCGCTTCAAACATCGCTCAGGGAGATTACTTGAGTGCCGATCACGGGTATGATATCTATTTTTAAAATTTCGGTCGATTACGGTAGGCTACGGTAGATATAGGTAAGTAAAGCTGTGCACGTTAGTAGGATCGCTTCCTTCTTCAATGTTGTCAAGTTTATTTTCCAACCTTCGACTTCAATCTTTGATGGAAAGTAGTGCAAGCAAAGCGATAAGTTAGAAAAAGAGTGACAGATTCTTGGTCAGCAGCTTGAATAATTCCCGACAGGGCCCTTCCAGGTGCCTTATCTGAAGTGATACCATTTCTGCCATTTCCGGACCACCAGTGGCCCGTAGCAAAGACGAAGCACAGTTCTGTGATCCACGTCCGATGCACTACAAGATCATATACATAGGTTACGTTGAGAATCTTTGAGGGAAGTACATGGGCTTTCCTTGTGAGGGTAAAGCTTTCACTTCCTCACTGCCTCGTTATAGTACGGGCCAAGCCTTCATTCCACGTGCCCAATTACATTATAGAGATCAAGAATGAATGACGCATTTCAAAGTAACACGCCTTCTGGAACAACATCCACTGTGTAATCAATCTCTTCGGTACCCTTAGATGTTGTACTCCGTCCCACTGGAGGATGGGGATTGTCCAGAGCATGGATGACTTCCTTACCCTGTCCTGTTACTTATTCTGAGAAAGAGGAAAGCACAAAGCTAGCCTCTTGTGCTTGGCCTCGCGTTGCGTGCAATCACCACCCCCCCCCCCCCCCCCCCCGCTCCCCACCTATCACGGTTTCCGGAAAGTACCATCTTTTCAGATAGACATACCGTGTTCACGCGTAATTTTAGAGGCGTGATGCACGTCGACCCTTGTACGTTCGTGCTAAGAATCAGATCCGTTAACAGCCCTGTGAAGCGCAAAGTATTTCTCGATAAGGTGTGGCGTAAAAAGCGCAGTCAGAAGAAAGGACCAATAAAGCCTTCATCCCAGTCGAGCTCTTCTGCTCGGTTCCCGTATAGCACATCCAAGACCAGGCCGATTCATTAGTACCAGACCTGTCTGCGAAGGATAAAAAGCTGACATGAACCTCGGCTGACCACCGCAAGTCGACTGTATAGGCCGTGGAGTACGTGGCGCATCCCGTAAGATGGTTCAGCAACGCCAACGTTCATCTTTATTTTATCATCTATTGACTTCATGTCGGATGTGACAGCACTACCAACGGAGGAGAAGATACCATAGAAAATTTACTGCGTATCTCATTGAACCCACAAGAAGAAAAGGCGAAGAAAATCCAATGTTTCCAAAATGTCCGAATTTCTGCAGAAAATGTAATTACTGTTAGCTGAAAACAGAGGATTTATTACCACACAATACGGCGCGCACCATTATGTCGTCACGTCAAAATTCTATGAATAGCCCCTCAGTTTCATTTTGTTTCGTACTAAACAAAACGCTGATAAACAAACAGGTATTTGAAACAACGCCACAGATCTGATCCATGAACCGGTTTATAATCCTCGTCTCTCATTGTTCGTCACTCTTATTAAGCCAGATAACAAGAAGATGGCTCCACTAGGAAAAAAGACAACATTAGGAGAAGGTTATGTGGAAGTCTGTGAGATGTGAGACTGATTCTAGATAGAGTAACGTACCTTCGCTGATCCACCACACCAATTTTCTGCGGCTCTGGAGGGCTTATATGGTCGCTCCTGAAAAGTTTCTTGCTTCATTTATTGGAAAAACTCATCGACCCCGATTAGTTCCGCATTGAGTGCTTTTAGTGGACGACATTGATTTTCTAATTAGCAAAATTTGCTTGCGCGCACGGGTACTAGGAGACGTGCTTCTGACCACAGATCGTCTTTTTGAGAAGGGATCCGAACACATATCAAATAAAGTCATTTGGCATAATTAAAGAAACTCGATTCTATCCCTTAATAAGCTGTAGCTTTCACCAAACGAAACCCCTGGGCAAATACGTACATGGCTTGAACAATACCTTGTGGGTACCGAATACGTGACTCCACCTTCAGACGTTAAATAACGCAGACCTTGAAACACTTATTGAAAACTTACTAAGCTTAAAAAGCTTATTTAATATACATACGAATCTAGATCTTTCCCAATTGGGGAAAGGATTCCACCCTGATCCTACGTCACCGAAGACGAAAAAATGGGATACTTTGGAAAGACAACACCCTGAACTAGCCTATGAGACGATCTTTCTTTGCAATCTTCGAGCTACATAGGAGAGGAAACTATTTACGTTTGTTTCGCACGCTTCGCACGCTAATGCACCACTACGACTAGGGTAGATCGAGAACTCTTTTGTACAAATGTACTACTGCTATTTGTTTATCGATTGCATTTTACAACATGACATCGATATTAGGAGATTATTAGGAATAGAGCAGAAAGCCTATGAAATGAATATATTCCTTGGTTCAACAGAACGCAGATGCTTTCTCAACCTTCTGGGATTTTCTACAATGACCTGCATATTTTTCAAATCAATACATATGTATGAGCCCACTGATGAACGCCACTGGCGAGATCACGAGCTGCTCAGATATTCTTGTAGCTGGCGCAGCGGCCAACATACCAACGTGCGTTGCATCGTGTGCACATCAGTTTCTATTCGTTTGCACTACGTTAGATACCACACCGCACCGTATGCTCTTCATGTAAAGCCATGTACTATTCGGATATCCTATGAGTGGCTTCACCGTTCTGATGCTTCACAGTAAGTACCCTGGTCACCACTCACAAAGCTCAGATTGCCTGTGGAGATCTTAAGAAACATGAAGCCAAGACATTCCGCAGTCTCGAGAACCCGATAGCCCCCAAACACAATGCCAAATTTACAAAGCCATGCGACCTCGAAACGCGAGACACGCTTTCAACGTATCGGAGCACTTTTCCCAACATATTTCTGGCTCGAGTTCGGCCGTTAATCAACATACAGGTCAAAAGCAATTTAGGTAAAATATCAATTTCTAATTTGTTCGCTAATATTTCTCCGCTGTGGGTAAACTGAAACTGTTTTCTCATATCGTTGTAACGCAACCGTTATCACAGACTGTTTGTGGCTAAGCAAAAATTTATTAACCATAGTTGCCTTTATCCTTTATCGATACCATTTCATATCTCAATTTATAACAGATTGTACATAGTACAACACCTTCAGGATCACATTAGATATTAACCAGATTAAACATTAAAAACGTTTCAACAAGGTTGAAACTAAAGTTCCAGTTAAACCGTTACTTCGGCCTCCTTGGAAATTTTTTACCAATCGCTTATAAAATGCGTCCCAAAAATTGGGCACAGCGCTTGAAAGCACCTAAATTTCGTAGAAAAATAAAAATAAAAGACAAAAATAAAAATTCGTTTCAGACACCTTTTAGCTTACGTCGGAGCACAGAGATGCAAGAAGAATTTGTTATGAAGAACCTGAGCAATGCACTTGCCCCCCCCCCCCAATAGACTGACCATTTATATAGTTGGATAGTGAAAATGCTGTTTACGTCGAGGCGTATTAATCATTTTGGTTTTCTGAGGCTGTTTCTGCTAAATTGCTGAATAAGGCGCAGCTATAGGATGACCGGATTTTCACTGTCTACCAAATAAATCGCAAGTGCTGAGTGAGGGCATAATATAGCCACAGAACAGATTTTCTTCTCGTTCTTCTGTGCTTCAAGAAATCATCTTCATCGTCCTAATACATACGAGTATTGTTTCATTGGGAAGTATCAACACAGATATTAAGTTGCTCTCCTTTATTTGAAAGTGTCCAATTTCCTAATGAGGTTATTCCCTTGGAAAAAAGCCAGTTTGCTTTGAAAGATGTTCAGTTTGACGTGAAAGGGATATATGTTCTTCGAAGTCTTCATTTACTCTAACTTAGTGGGTCGCGGCTGGTGTGACCTAGCCTGCAACAATATTTTTCGAAAATTCAAAAATCTAATGGTGAACAACTGTTTCACTGTTGTGGTAAACCTATAAGTCATCGGGTATTTTTGAAAAGTTGAAGGAATTACCTATCGCTTTTACGGTCGTCGAATCGGCTGTCAGAATCCGTGTAGAATATAGGTCTGTTCTCCTTATGCCTAAAAAGCGGAGTTTCTCTTTGTCAAAAGTGGAAACCTTTTACTCTAGTAGGTGGTAAACACTGGAGAAGAGTTTCAGTATTCCATTTGGTCCACCTTTTGTCCTCCCTTGCGCGAGAGGTCTGAGAGCTTCGTTTGTCTCCCAGTTTCGACTTCCCAGCTTCGTCATGGTCAGCCATCGTTTTAGGTCTGAAATCGACAATTGAATTATCATGTTTGCCGTACAATCGAACCAGTGTGAGTTTTTGCCTAGATACATGAAATTTGAGCTTACTAGTGTTTGAACTGGAAACACAAAACAAGGATTAAAACCTGCTAGAACTCTTGGACAACCTAAAAGTAGTATGCTATTTTATTTTTTAATTTTTATCCTTTTTAAAGTAGGCAGCATCCTAGCCTGTGACAACTTCATGGAACAAACCTCATCGTACTTGTAACGTTTCTTGCAGAATCTACCCCTATAGTAGCATTCTCAATCGCAAACCATAAATGCTTGATAGAGAAATAGCACGAGCTCATGATTCAAGAAAGGTGCTTCCTATATTACCATCTATTCACATGGTCGGATCATTACTGCAGCTTCCATTTGTTTTATACTTTTCTGTAGAAACCATGTTGCATTTTCAGAGAAAGAAAGTGGGTATCGAATCCTTAGAATTCCTTAAACAATTCAAATTGGCGATGAACAGGCAGAGAACACATGCTATCAAAGAGTTCTTTCTCAGCATCGCATATCCTCAGCTTGCCATTATTCAGTCTGACTAGGTCTGAATGCCAGCGCACATATCCGGAAGCGAATCCCACGCATGATGACGACGACTAAAGAAGAAACAACTGGAGATCCGAAGCGAGAGATCGATCCACTTCACTGCGACTCTTCCGCATGTGTTGTGACTTCCACTGGTAAAACCTTTAGCAAGGGTTCATCTGCTTCCAAAAAGTACACTGGCGAAAAGAAATCCCTATTGTTAGACTAGAATTCCTCTGCTAGCTGCACTCTATTTGAAGGCAGAGCTGTGGCATACATTTGAAATATTTTGCGCAGCTGGAGCAATATAGGAATTGGTCGCTGGCGCGTAAGTGAATAGAGTGATTCCTTTCCGCCCTTAGATATTTCTGCCAAAAGAGTTCCTCAACTGAAACAGTGTGTTGCTCGGAGTATGCAACACGCCGACCTTCCTGGTCCCATACGTCATCGCAGTCCACTACGAAAACTGAAGTTCTGGTTCCTGACTTCACATAGATGTGGAACATGTGGCTTATCCTGAGCAGATTGAAAACGTTGGTTTTTGTAGTTTTCCAGAGATCAAAATGCCTATCAACTAGCTACAGCAAGGGGACTCATCGCAGAAGCTATTTGTAATTAACCGATATTAACAAGCAAAACGACTTTGCTTCCTTGTTGAAAAGCTCGCTCAGTTCAGCGGCCATCATATTCACTTGATCACCACTTCATCGGTTACAACCATCGATCGATATTGCTCCATTGCGGGGAAGCCATTTGATGGCCATCACATTGGCTTGATTGACACTAATGAGTAGGAGATTCAATTTAAAGGATAAAGGATAAAAGACGGCGTTACTCAACCCCTTCTGGGATGCGCCACGCGTTCTCTTCTACGGGATGTCGTGGAGGCGATTTGAATGCGTATTTGGCATATAATGACTTGCGATGGCAAGCCGATGAACAGGTCAGCGCTTTGTTCTTCTCAGATAAGTCTGGTATCAATCCAGCGACCTAGAAGCGATGGAAGGCTTGGTTGACCTGGATGGAAAACCCGTACCATGAACCTTGAATTAGACTGCACGCGACAGCCGACCCTCCTTCGCCTGCGCCACCCGCTCGCTACGATTCTCTTTATAAGTTGAAAATTCCAGGCACTTTCGTGGCATTTCTTCTGCATGGATAGACAGATAGACTATCAGACAAGCGATATATCGCCTAGACAGAGGTGATCTTAGCCCTCCCGACTAGAGCACAGCAGTTTCGGCAAAAGGCGCCAAACTCGTGAATACGAATAAATAGGGCAGTGGGATCTTCAGCAGGCGTCTGCTAACCGAACGTTCCCGGACTGCGGGATCGGTCTATCGACACCATCTCGAGCGTAACTTATAAAACAGCAAGCGAAAGTCACTGCTTAGGTGAAATACATGTTAAAGCTGCACCCAAGATATCAAATAGGTAGGAGGGAGAAGCGTTCCCAAACAAATTGGTTAACAGCGACATTCTCTTTCGTCTCCTATTTCATCGCCTTGAAACTTTGTAAGGTGAGGTCAGCTGAATTTGATGGTGAAAATATATTCTCGGGGCGATGAAAAAATCTTCGCACTGGCCTGCATCCTATGGCAACTGACGTCTTCATATTCTTTATGGAGCAGAAAAGTCTCACCTTTGTCGCGGCAGCTCCGTCCTGCTCGTGTCGGCTCCTCGCGGTAACGTTGACTGCTGCTGTGGCAGCGCACCATTTCCTCGCTGTCGACACTGCTCCTGCAAAAACGACACGCGAAAACTCATTAATTTCAAGTCAAGTCGAATGCAATCTCCTTGGAAAATAGACGCCCCGATTGAGAGAGTTAGCCAGTTGTTTTTCATTTTTGGGCTCTACGAATATAGTTTTATTGAAAGTCGGATGGCACAGTGGTGACGTCGGTGATCAGTAGTAGTAATGATTTCAATGTGGAAACAAGACGCGCCCTTATACGTGTATATCAATCCTCTATGGAGACTAGTCCTTTTCTAGATAAAATCGTCGTAACTCGAAAAAATCTACAGCGAAAACAACGAATGTAGATTCGGAGCTTTAGCGGTGTCTCCACTAATCTGGCAAGATTTGAGAATTTGATTCTCATGCTAAACACCTACCTTGTGGTTAGCTGCGATATTCGGTTGTCTCAAAAAATTAGACATCGTTTGACTGACCGAAAAATTTTTATCTTCCTAGCTGTAGAAAACAATTGCAGTCTGTAGGGTGTCCCAAAATTACGTTCCCACATGTTTGACCTATCATTTTCCTTGACCTAAGCATCAATAATGTACTGTCTTATTTCCCGAGCTAGACATGTTCGCCGTTGTCTCAGATGCTAAATATCCAGTTGCAACACTGGTTAGCTACAAAATGCCACCTTCTCATACTCTGAGGATTCCCATCATCCGATGGATATCAACGGAGCAACGGTGAGCAACACCTCGAAGACGCTCTCGGTGAGTGGGAAAACCGTCTCCAACACCATCAAACGATATGAGGAGCTCGGTTCATTGAACGATCGAACTGGGAGAGGAAGACCAGCTACTGCAACTTCAACTCAGAATGTCAAACGTGTTCGTGAGCTGGTGCGGAGCAATCCCAAGAGGTCTTTGCGGATGATGGCAAAAGCGATAGAAGTTGGCAAAACTTCCGTGAGCCGCATTGTCAATGAGAAGTTAGGACTGAGGTCTTACCGCTGCCAGAAGGCCACTTTCTTTTCCCACACATGATGAAGGATCGTGAATGGAAATGCAAGGCGCTCAACCAGCGTCCCAGCTCGGCACGCCGCCGCAATGTTATTTTTTCAGACGATTTTTTTACTGTCGAAGCAGCGCTGAACCGCCAAAACGACCGTATGCTTTGTAGAACAGTAGCTAAAGCTTACAAAGCGGGAAGGATTCATGAACGCTGCGGATCCGGATTCCTGGAGCACGAAAATCTTCAAGGACAAGCCGGTCATTTTCTAGCAGGAGCAGGATTCGGCGTGATCCCATAAATCGGAGATCGTGCAGGACTGGTGTCGCGACAAGCTTCCTGGCTTTATCAGCCCGGAAGAACAGCCTCTGTACAGCCAGGACCTCAATCCTATGGACTACTCTATCTGGTCCTACTTAGAGACCGAGGCCTGTTCTGAAAAACATTGATCGGTCGAGAAGAAATGCCAATGGAGTACGTGCGTGCCACGCTGGATGCGTTTCCGCGTCGTCTGAAGGCCTTCATCCGTACCAGAGGAAATCGTTTTGAGATCTGATAATGTAATTGTGTTTGCAAATGTGTTGATAAAGTTATGCTAGAATTTCGTGCTCTTATCTTTTTACGTCCGTTTTTATGGCGGTGAATACTTGGGAGCGTAATTTCGGGACACCCTGTATGAACAGAGAGCAGCAAGAGAAAATCTTCAGATGAGCGACATGGTAAGGTTGCACCATGCACTCGCACAGCGCCTATTATGTTTACTTTTGATTGATCGTGTATGATTGACGTTCAGATAAAGTAGAGTACTGCAAAAGGAAGGTTGCATAAAATCGTACGCTTAGCTGAACCTCTACTTCGACCGTTACACTTGGTTGTCGGATGTCAGTTAATAAAGCTGTTGAGCTGGATCAGGTGCTTTATCGAAAACCAAAAATGGGTTAGCCTCCTTCATTCTAATTTGAGAAACAAGTAGTAAATTTCTGTGAGGGTGAAGTGTCATGAATAAGACCACAGTTGAAAATGTACTCGCGTACATACCTTCTGAGTGAGAAATAAGGCGGGTCTCTGGTATTTTCATCATCCGCAAGGATTGAGATCTGGTTCAAAATTTCACACCCATACAAATATGAGCTTGACATTCAAAATGAAGGTTTAGCGTAAGCGAGCACATGAATCTGTGAACTCTTATATTGAAAAACTCCAATGAGGCGATATTTGCTTCACAAACAAAAGGAAATATCGTGAAACGCTGTGCGATAGGCAGTGGAAATCACAACGGTTGACACACCGGAAGGTTTACGCTCTACTGCTTTCTAACTCAAGTTATAACTAGCTTGCTCTAGCTTATAATGTAAGAATTTAATGAGCAATGCACAGCTACCGAAACAGAATTGAGGCTTTCTTGAGTCACGACGTAAGCCTTAAAATTAGCACTAACTCTCGAGCTATGGCGACGAAGTAAACGAAGATCTCTGAAGAAAAGAAACAATGCACACATTGAAGGCAAACACTACCATTTATGGGGGAACTATGAAAGATTATGCTCTATTCTTCGGCTATACTTTTCAAGAGCCAGTCGTTGGGCACTTTCATATCATCTTATTCCCATATGAGTCTGTTGGCAGCCAGCCAACCACGGAAGGATGGAAACCAGGCTTGGAGTAAAGCAAGCCAAACTCAAACTCTACTACATAGTGGTAGGTACATATTAAAATGCTCATAAGATAGAGCGGTGTCGTGAATTTAAATACTTCACAAAATCTTCTGCAGTGTTATGTTGACTATATTTACCAGCAATGCAGGATATTGCCCATCTAACATTTCTAAGTCGAGGTTAGCAACTACACCATGGAGTCCCTTAGCCTGTAGACTGAGAAAGGGAAGACGCTCATTAAGTACCCTCGAAAGTGAGTAGATGAAGCGCAGTGGCGCAGAAGTTACTGTATGGGTACATAGACCGGAAGTTTTTGGTTGAATTTGAGGCCTTTGGCCAAACATTTTGTAGGCGGCCGGTTAAGCAACAAAATTTTCTGGAAAGGTCAGACAAATCTATTGTATGCTAACCTAATCCCTCCAGGATGTTGTTCACTCCTCTAGGATTTCACTTTTAAAATACAACGCTTACTGCACCCTTAAGTGATTGGTAGCCAACTGCGTTCTCCATTATAATTGGCGATCTGCTAGATGAATCATAACTAGACCAAAAAATGGCGACAACAGCCGTTAGAAAGAAAGTGTACTGTGTAGCATAACCGCCTCAGTACGTATGTATACCGCCTCTTAACAAGTTCTAAAAGCGAAAATTTGAATGCCTCAAGCGTAACCACAAAAAACAGTAAGAGGAAGAATGTGGCTCACGTACATCGGTAAGACTCGGCTGTCGTTGTAGGGTGTTCTGTCGTCGAACCTCGCCAAACCTCTCCTGTGGCTTCTCCGATGACGGACCGTTTACACCAGGACGCGAACCCGAGTCTTGCACTAAAGAGGAGGTTAAGATCCTGCGAAACGTGTATAAGCAGTGAGCAAGAGAACGAGTGAGAAAAAAACGACCAGCAGTTGCGTAATATTGCGTAATAATCCTTAAATCCATAAACTGTAGATCCTCCCAAGAACCTCTTTGAGCGGTACTACCTTGGCCGTGTTGTTCGCTCGCAAGTCATCAAAGAATGCGTAATGTTTGGACTACTCTTAAGAAAAATATTCAACACAGAAACGCCCACAATTATCTACTTTATCGTCAACAAAAGCCAACATTTAAACACCATGCACAATAATCGTTTCTACACTTATACGGGGTGCTCCATAAGTACTCACAAAGTGAGGTTACCTTGGCAGGAAAAATTTGTCAGATGAATTGAAGCACGTGAAAACTGTTTCGAAGCACATCCCTAGTACCACGCTCGCTACAACTGCCATGGTTCCAGTTCCTTCTATTAAAAAAGACTGTCGATGCAGGGCAAGTGCGCCCGCAATTAACGCGACCAGCTATCTTCCCCTACAACCCTTTGCAAAACTTCTATTCCAAAGCTTCCAATTTTCTGAACACACATCGCTGATCATTCTGTATCATAGTTCCACAAAGCCAAAGGTGAGGCAGAAGCTCAGCCCTGAGCAGAAAAGAGTAGGAGGAAAAAATAGCTAGATAGCGTCGTCAACTCTTCATCTATATACCAACAGCTTCCTTTGACGAAAAATACTCATAGCTGAGCAATTCTAGAAACGTTAAAATACGAGAATGCTTAAGAGTACATACATCACAAGGGACACACAAAGATTAGCTGCATTTAGTGATTATTTGTCTTCCACGACTTTCCAGAGATGTCTACCCACATGTTCAAGGTTTTCGTGTAAATATGGTGAAAATCGGCAAAAACCTTCGTCCTATGGTCACAGCAATATAACAGCATTCTATCCGCGCTATTGAGAAACAAAACGCACACTCGAGCAGTGCTAGATTCTTACAAGATTAGAGGACGTGGTAGCGGTTTCCCATCCATCTGCCCAGCTTTATACCTACAAAGGAGCAGCCATAAAATTCTCCTAACTTTAACTGTTTGATCATGCGTTATGCACCGTCTTAGAGAAAAACCAGCTATACACAACCTAGAAAAAAAGGAATAGGATACGAATAGGATGTTGCCTTTGAAACAAACGGAGAAAAAATCCGTGAGAGGTGCTGCGACGCGGCCTGCAAAACTGCTTCAGCGATGTGAAAGTTCTCGTCAAACCAGAAACGGGCTTTTAATTATACCGCTCTATTGTCACCAATAATGCATGGGCAAGTGGAATATCAAGTCAAATGTGAACCATTCTAACCTTTTTATACGGCCACTTTTTTGTCGCAATATTTGAGGGCCAGTCTGAAAATTGGTCTACCCTGAATTTCATTTTCCCACGGATCTCGGTTCGTCCTCAAAGAGGCTTCGCACTTCCCCGTTAAAAGGATCTCCGAGCCGCTTGTCGCAGGGCCACGTGGCGTGTCCCAGGGTGGCGGATAGGGGGATGAATCGCGAACCAAATGCGACCGTGTACTGCCCAGGGGCGCTGGTGGGATGCAGAGGATGGATTCCTTGCTCCTTTGTCGACGAGTTCCTTCTGTGTGGGAGTGAACCACAGCTTTCTTCTTGCAAGGTTTCACGTCCCGCATCAAAGAGAAGATTCCGAAATTCAAGGAAGGCAATCAGTCCCAGAAAGGCAATCAACTGGGGCCTCCGTAAGGGCACTTCGTGCGTCACGACAATCGACATCCACGGTAAGGGAGTTTCGAGCTTGAAGACCACCAACAGATGATTGTCTCCGTACGCTCCCGAGCAGATGCGTCAGCGCAGAGCAGCACAAGCGCCAGGCAACTAGCAGTTGACGTCCGAGATCGCGAAGCTATGCAGAGCGGCGATAAAAGAGCATCCTAAGGAGAGAAGAGCAAAAGTGCTGGCTGAAGCTGCAGAAGCAAGCTTGCAACGCCAGAACTTCGTCAATCTCAAAACCAACATGACTGCTCTCAAGCGCCCTGATGCAACCGTCACCTCTTCCAGAAGACCAATGGAGAAGGCCATCCACGACTTCTACTCCGATCTCTTCCATAGCCGTGTCCACCTGCTCCCCGGCCACCTTGAGTCGTGCCCTCTATCCTCCCTTCCGAGAAATCGTACAGTACCCGGTATGGACAGGATCAGACCCGAACACTTGAAGAACCTCTCGCCAGTGCTTCTCAACACCCTGGCACGACTCTTCACTCTCTACCTGCTGGAGTGCTTATCACTCGTTACCTGTTCCATTTCAACGGAAAGCCAGCAGGACCGTCTTTCTCAACAAGAAGGGCGACGTGCACAACATTTTTAACTATCGCCCGATCTACGTCCACAGTCTACAAGCCGTTCACGCGAGTTATCCTGAATAGGGTCAGCAGAAAGCTAGAAGAGTGACCCAATAATAAGCATGATTTCGGAGAGAGTTCAGCACAAATAACCACTCGTTGTCACGAGTAGCGCTGAAAACTTGAAACGAAAATACATGGGAGTGAAGATCGACAGCCGCAACTGCACCATCCTCGCTTCGCTGACGACATTGTGCTCATAACAGCGAGGATTAGCCAGGAGGAGCGAATACTGGCCGAATTGGATCGTGTATTTGGGAATATTGGACTGCAGCTGAAACTCACGAAGACGATGTTCATGAGAAACAGGGAGTTTCTGATGCCCCATTTTCACTGAAGTTGCGAACATCTAGGAATACTCCAGCTACATGCACATAGGCCACGAAGTCAACATGTAACTAGTGCTAAACGTGGAATCTAGAGGACGACCTTCAGAGCCCCGAGCTTTATCGATGTTCAACAATTAGAGGGAAAGCCGTCCAAAATTAGATGTGTTTGTCACGTAATCCACTTCGCAAACATCTGCTGGACGAGCCCGTAACTGGCTATAGAAAGTAATAACGTAGAGATCCGGAAGGGAATTATGAGGACTGATAAGAATGACAACACCACAGGTTCAATGGAATCCTTTGTCACAACATCCATGCACTTAGTGCAATTCATAGTAGAACGGCTGGAAATTTATGATAGAACTCCCCGAACGCTCACTCTACTAGTTGTCGAACCCACTCGATTGACGATTGATAGCTTCATCCCTATACGCATTGCACAGGCGCACATTTAAGTCTCGCCGGGACAGATTGGAGCAATTCCCGAGTAAGGCAGCCAGAAATTTCTGATAAAATTATTTCTGATGGAATTCCCCAAACGGTTCGGAATAGTCATGAAATCTTTACATTTCCAGTAAGGGAAGACAGAAGCGGAGTGAACATGCTTTCTCCAACTCGATTGTTAAGTTCAATCCTATACACATTGTGCACGGCGCACTCTCGGAGCATTCCAGGCATGACAGAGCACTGATAACGCACGTCATGCTTGAGATACTCCAAAAACTGTTCGTCACATACACGTCCTGGAAAATAATGTGCCAAAGGCCTCAGTGGTGTAGAGCTTCATATACGTTTGTGTAGATCTCGAGGAGACGAATCGAACGGTGCTAACACTTTCTCAATCAACTTAAAATTAAAGGAGTTATGAGCATGCGACGGATTGCGACGGATTTTTCCGTTGCAAACCGTCTTTTTGACCGCGCGACGCGGGCGGTATTGTAAACGGCAATCTCAAATGGGTTAAAAGGTAAAAACACGATTTGCCTAATAATATTTTTACAGAGCCCAATAACCTTGCCAAATTCTCAAAGGAGAGTACCTGGTCGTGAGTTTGCTTGCGACGTGCTGGCCACATTCTGTTGTGGAGGCACTGGTTGCGAGGCCGGCGTTATCTTTAAGAAAAAGTTAAAGTTTGCCACAGAAAAACACACAGCTATCATACTAGGATACGCCACATACACTGCTGCTCAGTCCTTTCGTCGGATCGTTTCGCTGAGGTACTGGAGTGACTGGCGGAGCTGTCTGTGAGACTTGCGATTGTTGCGAAGATGTTTGAAACGACGGAGTAGGACTGGAAATTGAGGCATAACCGCATAGTTAGCTCACGAAAAAAGAGCCGGTGAAAAATCCTTTCACTCGTGGTCTGTGAAGTGGTGAAAATATTATTCAGAACAATAGAACATTCGGCAAAAAACAGCTCTCTTAGTGATATGGGACAAATGTCACGTAGACTTGAAATACACAGCGAACGTCAAAAGGTTGTTCAGCGTTTGTTCTAGGCAGGAGTAACCAATGGAATGTCAACATGTCCATCAGATGTATGTATTGAGGATTTCGCTGGCGTTTGTGCAGGCTCTGCCAGCAATGGAGGTGACAGCACTTTGCACCCCAAATTGCACGTTCCAAGCGAAGAACTCAAAAAAGAAACGCCAGTAGGGGCAAACGGAATAGCTAAAATAAAGTGAGTAGTTCAAGAAGACCGGGCGAATACGTAAAGGTTCACTATGGTTAACCTCACTGTAAAAGCCACGCAAGCAGCACACGTGTACATGTCACAATTTGGCGCTTGGCTTCGTAATCCACTGGCTGTCAATTTATCGATCGATGAAAAAAGAAAGAAGACTCAAGTGTTCTTTGAAAATGAATTTAAACCGAGAAAGTATCCGTGGAAGAGCTTACTTTTAGAAACAGATCTTGTGGATCTACACGACTTACTGTCGGAGGATGACTGGAGCGCATAGAGAATCAAATGCCACAGCAAACAGCTTTGCTCCATCTTGAGACCACGTGATTTGTTGTTCTAAGCGCTATGTTACGTAAAACCGTATCAGCTATCGATCTTTCGCGCCTCTGATCAATGTTGGCGCTCTTTGTACTACAATGACGCGGTGGACAAATAGAAAGCAAGCCTACAACTCTCAGATGAGATTTCAGTTCTTTTCAACTAAAACTCATAGTTTAAACAGCATTAGAACGTCTGAATTTCAAGGGGAACTAATAGAAAGCAAGCCTACAACTCTCAGATGAGATTTGAGTTCATTTACAACTAATACTCATCGTTTAAACAGCATTAGAACGTCTGAGTTTCAAGGGGAACTAATAGAAAGCAAGCCTACAACTCTCAGATGAGATTTCAGTTCTTTTCAACTAAAACTCATCGTTTAAACAGCATTAGAACGTCTGAGTTTCAAGGGGAACTAACAGAAAGCAAGCCTACAACTCTCAGATGAGATTTCAGTTCTTTTACAACTAAAACGCATCGTTCAAACCGCATTAGAACGTCTAAATTTCAAGGGGAACCTCGATAGGGCACCCTATAAAAGCTTGGTCGCTGTAGGAGTACCTGTAGTACACGATTTAAAATGTCTGCTCACTTCTGGGTAAAAGTTGGCAGCGTGGCTCATTCAGCTGGGCTCTCAAAACCAAGCGCTTGCCTATGCAGTATTTAGACGGCGTTTACACGTGCTGCGCTAGAAGTTGTTATTTCGTGCAGATGTTACTAATCGCAGCAATTACGGCATGGTTCCACGTGCCTGCGACCAGAAACTCTACACACTGCTCTTAGCAACTCTGCTTCTCTGTCACGACTGGTCGTAAGGAGAAGCTGCAACCCCTCTGTTTTTCTAGCCAAGCTACTTTCAGATACTAACTAACCTCATGCTCTGACACGGACTCTCTTGGCCGGCATTACTCAACTTGTGCTGAGCCTCATCCGGTTGGAACCATTTGCCAGTTTTCGCCAGAATCTGTTGTCGTTTCTGGCACAATGAGCACGCCCAAATCGCCTGAATTCAAGACTGCAATGGCCTGCATAACCATAAAACAGCACAATGTAATTATTGACAGCACATGCGCGTTCGAGTAGCGGCTGCAGCGCAAGGTCAATGAATGGCAGGTATTCCGCAGGTTAGGGAAATCATGAACGGAGGATGGAATGATGTCACAAAAATTAGGATTTTGTCTCTTCACAAACGTGATTTAAGAAATCAGGTACTGAAAGCATGCGTCTTGCAAAGATTTTGTATACTAGCATAATAGCGTGCATCCATAACACGCACACACCAGGCACAGATTTGCCACAAAAAACGCTATAGTGAATAAGAAGGAAGAGCACTAATCGTCACGACATCAGAACGAATAAATGCGACCAGACCACTTAAGAACGAACCTTGCTTTTGCTCTGGGAGCGGCCACCACAACGTGCGCAACTTCGCAGCTGGCAGTAGAAGCATTTGTGACCTGAAATCTTTCAGTTACTGTAATGTATTTGGATACGGTGTTTGACTGAGTACAGTTCTCCGTCGTGAGATATGTATGTTCATCAGCGCTGCGATGTGCAAAGTACATGCGCTATATGAACAGGTATCGATCCCAATAATGACCGTAGTTTTAAATATATGTATATGTAATGTAATATATGTGCACTTCGGATGTCAGGCGACTATCGATCATTTTAGCGCGTCGCCCCTCCCTGATCGATACTGCGATTAGGCAGCAATGGTATTTTGAGGCCTCCCATAGCGACCGTAGTTTGAAATATTATCCACGTGCAATTTGGATACCAGGCGACCAGCTAAATGTCATGCTTAATGCGCTGACACGTCGAATTGAAATGCATATGAGAATTTCTTTCCATGAGAAAAAAGCCGGCATAGAAGACTGCATTATCCACAACGGAAAGAGCTTTCTATTTTCCACAAAAGCCTGTAAGGATCAGTTGCAAAACTTCACGCACATTTCTCAAAGAAAACAAAACTTCCTACGAAGTAACGGCCGACTCAATATTTCAAGCGGAGGAGATTCTAAACAACTGACCTATTCCATCCGCGAATTTGGTCTTCTGACATATTTGACAGATGGCGTCGTCATGCGTCCCAACGAGACGTCGTGCGATTTCTTTTCGTTCATTTATTTGCTTTTCAATCTGATCCAATTCGGCATCCGCTTTTCTGAAACAATTTTTTAGCGATATTAAACCATTCGCAAGCGAGGTACCTTTATAAGGTACATATGCAAAAATGGTTCGAAGGGTTTGAGAAGGCAATCGCTTTTTTCAAAGAAATTTGAAGGAGAAACAATTAGATTAGGGCTGTAGTATTACGAAAATGTGCAGATATTGCATCTATAATAACATCCCAATTACGAGTAAACGGTGACAGATCAGCATGTGGAGGTCGTGGAGGTAGATTCCAATCAAATAGCGCAGGTAATACGATGGACTAGAAAGTCCTGCCCGGAGGAGATGATGCGTGTTCGAGTCCCGCCCTGCGCTAGCTTTTTTAATGCAATCTTTTCAAACAATTTTTGTAGCGAAAGGATAAAATGATAAGAGACAGCATTAATCAATCCCTTTTGGGAGGCGCTACGCGTTCTACTTCTAGGGATGTCGTGGAGGAAATTTGAATGCGTATTTGGCATGTAATGGCCTGCGGTGGTCAGTTGATGGACAAATCAGTGTTTTATCCTTTCAGACAAGTGTGGTAGTAAATTACCAACCCCGGAGTGAAGGAAGACTTGGTCGGCCTAAACGGAAAGCCAGAACCAAGAGCCTGGAATCGGGTGCACGCGGCAGCCGGCGCCTCCTCCGACTGTGGTCCACTTTTCATCCTCTATTTCTGTAGTAGGAAGAGAAGACATTTTCTCAACCTACGCTTGATGTTGCTTGCATTTTTACACTCTCCTAGAGGAGCATGTGGCGTCGTGGCACTTGGAGCCATCTGAGTACTCGCCAACCGATCATTTCCGATTCCGTATCAGGTGTAGTGGTCATCTTCCCTCACCCTGATAAGAACCGTGCAAAAGAGTGCTTTGATGTGCTTCACGCCTACAGTGCCCAACAAAGCCAACATCGTTGGACGTTCATAGGCACGTGAAGCGACACATAAAGACTTGGCTAATGGTGATCAAACCCCACCAAAAACCTGCAAATATGTCACATTCATGAGCAAAAACCTTTTTTAAGTGGTCCCAGTACAACGACTGAGAGTTTCACTGCCTTCTCTACAAGAAAAAAGAATAAAGGCTAAAGGACGATGTTGGCCAATCCCCTCTAGGGTGCGCCACACATTCTTGGGATGTCGCGAGGGCGATTTGAACGCGTACTTCGCGTATGTGATGACTCGCGGTGGTCAGCCGATGAACAAGTCAGGGCTTTGTCCGTTCCAGATGAGTCTGGTACCAATTCACCGACCCCGTAGAGATGGAAGGCTGGGAAATCTGAACCAACAACCTGGTATCGGGTGCACGCGACAGCCGGCACCTTCTTCGACTGCGCTCCACGTCCTCGCCTTCTCCATATTAAGACCCTGGCGGGAAATCCGAACCAACAACTCTCCATATTAAGACCCTGGCGGGAAATCCGAACCAACAACCTGGTATCGGGTGCACGCGACAGCCGGCACCTTCTTCGACTGCGCTCCACGTCCTCGCCTTCTCCATATTAAGATAAAATTTCTGGACGACAACAAACCTCGGTACTTCCTTGTTTATATCGCATTTAGACGTAACGTTGCAATACGCTGCTTATTGCTCCACGATATTTGCGCTATTTTAGAGGGCGCCTTTCGTCCATCAATCACACTATGAAGCTCCAGGGCCTAGCGCTTCGACGCAACGGGACCATAGTCTCGCATCAAGTACCTAGTATGTAGCCGTGTAGCCTTAGAAAAATTCCTTTTAAACATACTAGAGGCCATTAGCCACCGGTATTTTCCACAGCTCCGAAACTATCTGCGTATTTTCCCAACGAAGGATCTATGCCTGCCCTTTTTTACGTCGGCGGTTTCACGTTCCAACTCGTCTCTTCTTCTCGGCTTTCATTTGAGCCTTGGCTGTTCAGCCAGACATCATGATTTGCCATCTTCGCATATACATATGTTGCTGTGTAATACTCTTAAATCGTTCAGCTTTTCGTAACATTCAGCTATCAAACCGTTGTTAAGCATTTTGGGCATGGAGGACACATTTTCGAGCAAATGGATGAAGAAGCAAGACCATATTGTCCAATAGGTGAATACTGTTTTGAAACCGTCACCAAGCGTGATCCATGGAAGCAATATGTAAACAGGAGGATGAGGATATGAAAGCTTCATTCTATCAACACTGTAATGCATTCCAGTTCGCCTGAAGCGTATACACGTCAAGCACAATTTTCAGAAGCAAGTATATTCTGTTTGGATATAAACCCATTCAGTTAGAAGTTCATGACAGTCCAACTACTAACCATGAATCTCATCTTCAGTGTCAACTGACGAAAGCCGAACTGGTAGAGGACGGGCGCCTCAAGAACTACAATAACGGTTGCAAAACGTAAACTACATCAGTTAAACCGCTAAGACAGCTAACAGGATTTTCACGCAATTAGAAAGCCAACAGCTAATGAGTAGCAAGCTATAAAGTGCATGTTGTTGCTGTAGCATTTCGATCATGCTTCTAGAAATACGTCCTTTTAAACAATTTCCGAAATATCTCCACATGTTCCAGGTGGAATTCGCCATTTCAATCTCGGCGTCCTTATTTCGCCTTCAGGAGGCACCTTAGCACTAGAAAGGTAGGGTACCAATCTAGTGTACGCAGCTGAAATTATTAGCCCGTTAGCCGCCTCAGATGGAAACGCTCCAGCTTCAGCTTCATTCGTGCTGAATGAAAAGCTCACCCAACTCATGAAGCGTTCTCACATTAGTTTTCCGCGAATGGCGCTTAGATGTTTGCCCCTTCCTACGTCATTTTAATTGCCGATGCCGTATTTTTAGCACACCATTTTATTTACGAACACGGCCGCAAGATTTCAGGAACAACAGCACACGGCTTTTCCTGTCCTTTTTGTTCCAAATACAGAGATTGTGCCCTGGTTCGATTTTGACCAAGCTTCCACACTTTTGCTTTTTGGTTGTAATGTCAGCCTCTCGCCTCTGTAAATCCACGTCCAATACGTGTGGTGTGGAAAAGGGCCGGATTAGGGCGGCCGGTTTTCCACTCGTGTTGCCAGACTCCACTCCCTTCTCGAGCTGCCTCGTCCGACGCTCTCGTTCGCATGAACGCCCATCCCTAAACGCCGTGCGGACGGCCTGAAGCAGTGCGCGCTGTTTCGGCAGGAGCAAGACCGGCCCGGCCGGCCGACGACGAGTCGAGTCGGCCAGCCGGCCGTCCAGGCAATTCCTGGCAGTGTATTGATCAGGAACTTTCAGCGACGAGTCATCACGACACAAGGCGAGGAGCTGCAGCAGCCCGACTCGCCGCAGCTCCTACTCATCCGACCGAGACGCCTTCGGCCGGCTAATGGCGGCTATCAGTGGCAGTTTAGCCTAATGAACAGCGCGCGAATTCCTCGAAATGTCGCGCAGAGCGAACAGGCCTGCCGGTGACAAGTGCGCACTCAGCGCTCTCGGTTAGGTTTCGGCACGGACCACAGCGCAGTGGTTCACCGTGGCGACAGGACAGAAGGTGTCAGGTTTATGGACTCCCGAGACCTACTTCTCCCGAGGCCGCTGGTCCCACAGGCGATAGGAAGGATGCGTGGTACCTCCAGCGGATTCAGCAGTAATTTCGCAGTCTGGACTGGCGAAATAGCACCAGACCTGTTTGAGAAGGATAAAACAGTAACTTGTCCATTAGTTGCCCAGCGAAAGGCACTGTATCACCCGAATGCGCATCTAAATTGTGCCCATGATGTTCCGTAAAATCCTTCCCGATGCAGCCCAAACGCAAGCTGACTGACGTCAATCTTTGTCCATTATTTCTCGACTCTTGGTATAAAGGATAAAGGATAAAGGGTGACGTTAGTCAACCCTTTTAGGATGCGCCACGCATTCCACTTCTACGGCATGTCATGGAGGCGATTTGAATGCGTATTTGGCCAAACAATGACTTGCGATGTGCAATCGATGAACAAGTCAGCGTTTTATCCTTCCCAGAAAAGTCTGGTACCAACTCACCGACCCCGGAAGGATGAAAGGCTTGGTTGGCCTGAGCGGGAAATTCTAACCAAGAATCTGGCATTTGCTGCACGCGACAACCGGCACCTCCTCCGACTGCGCTACACGCGCTTCTCAGTGTATTATTACCAAATATAATTTCGAATTCTGATGTACTACAGCACAGAGGCGACCCATAATACATCGCGTACACTTCATCCGTAGGTGTTGCTATAAATATAAATGCTATTCAAAGACAGAAAAAAGACAAAACTTCCGGTTTTTGAAAACTCTTTCTGACCAGAAGGATGTGAAGTTGCGAAATTTTTCATCAAAAATGGCAAAATTATAGAACGACGTGCTAGTTAGTACCATTACTGGATGCGCCACGCACTTCTACGTGACTTCGAGAAGGAAGATCCGATACTTATATCATCTATACATACACTTGACTCACGGGCTAAAAAAGAGTATAAGCAAGTTGGTGTTTCACCCTCCCATGCAGGTCTGGTACTCGTTCGCTGAGCCTAGAGATAACTAACTAAGGTTTGGTTAGCCTTCGCGGGAGCCACATCTTGAACCATGAGTTAGAGAGCACTCTGGAGTTTCATTTTGAAGATGAAAATCTTGAAGGATAGTCGGGATGGAAATTGATGGCGAATTTGGATGATGGTCATCAAATGGTATAACGAAGAGAAATCCAGCGCAATCCAACGAAGAGGAATGTACACCTGCAGAAAGCAAGAGGAGCGATTTTAGATGCAGACATTGCCTATGGCTGGAAAGGTTTTAAAAAACCCACAAGATGGGCTTTAATAATTTCATTCACAAATAGTTTGGAGCAGTAATTGGTTTCTAATTTATGCCACAAGGAAAGGACATTTCTCTACTGGACTGTCTCCAATAAACGAACAAGAGGAAGTAGATCTCCTTGATAACAAAAAGCGCCCCGCGAAGAAGATAAGCTTACCAAGTTCGTTGCTACTTTCCGAAGACCAAATCGCTTCCGAAATATTTGAAGCCAGTTTTAGAGCAGGTCATCTTTGAGAATACTCAGGACTCCAGCGAAACAATCGCTATAGTTTAAGACATCGCTATGAACAGCAGTAAGTCCAGCGAAAAAACATTGCAGCGTTGAAACGTCTGGTTGCACGATGCCAAACGCTGTGTAAGCGACTCTCCAAGAGGTAGATGAATTAGATGCAGACGCACCGGGCTCATTCTACAGACCTTCACATAACTAGCTATACAGCACCTCAGAGATGTTTCATGACGCTCTTGGCCGGTTCACATATACACCGGTGACAACGCCACTGTCCGGAAGATCATTAAGTCTAAGGCCTCGTGCATGCTTCTCGTCGCCGCGATGAATTTTGCAGAACGACGCGAAAGGAGGTGGAGTTCCCAGCGCTCGTCGCATCGTTTATCGCACTGCAAGGGAACGCGTCGGCGATCTACCTGGGATCAAGTCTAAACACCGCGCGCGGCGCGAAAAACTATGCCATGCCCGCGATGGGCGCGGGATGCCATCGCTCATGCCGCCCGTGCCCGAGTTTCCTTTGACTATTCGACCGCGAAGGGTCATAAACTGAGCGCCGAGATGGCATCGCGGCGATGGAGGTACGCCCCCAGCCTAATGATCTGAGCTACTGAAATACCAATCGAGTTGCCTTATCGGCAAGGAAGTAGATTCATATGGTTTCTTCGTGACTCTTAAAGGTGGGCTTCACGTCATTGTTTCAAGTCTAGGCGAAGGAGAGGAAGTCACAGATCCTATGCACTTTTCATCGCCGACTGCGACCCGAATGCAGCAAAAGAGTTGACGACGCGACCCAGGAAAGCTTGTTGTTTTCTTTGTGTCCGAGCAGACTGGTTGTCAGTTCCCCTACGCAGAAGATTCCTGCGTATACGTGGCGCGATAGCAGGAGGCTAGACGGCGCACCCATAGATCCTGAAGGTGGTGCAAGCTCGCGATACCATGAAGGAATGAGTCGCTATAAAGCTTTCTTAATACGCTCTTATATATTTTCCTAATTCGAAGCGAATATATAGCGCAATCTAAGACGTCTCTAGAGGATTCTCTTTATTTACTCGAAAGTGCTTCTTCAAGAGTTCATGCAAGTAGGAAAAATTGGTGCCAAAATTTCGTCCTCAGAGTGTCGCTAGGCTCTTACGCCCTACAGCTGTATTAGATTTTCCTCGATGTTTCCATATCTCTCATCTACATGTGAAGCGAAACCGCCATTACAGAAGCAGAGGACCACCACGGCGTAAGAATGTTAAGCAATTACAACATTTCACTGAACTTTCTCACCGTTCTTGTGCTATCCGCCCCAATCATGCTGTGAGGTCGTGAAAGTAGAGGTTGTGTGAGAATATGTAGAGAAATAAATTTTACCAGACTTTTATTTGAGCTACAAAGCAAGATACATGTTCTTCACTAAGATCCCTAGAATTCGTTGTACATCAAATCCAGAGGACCACCACGGCGTAAGAATGTTAAGCAATTACAACTTTTTCACTGAACTTTCTCACCGTTCTTGTGCTATCCGCTCCAATCATTCTGTGAGGTCGTGAGAGAGCAGAATGCGACTCCAAAGGAATGTCTGACGCCGTGTTTGCGAGACGAAAAGAAGCGAAAGTGTTTAGGAGCAGTGAATTGCACGACGAACAGCTGCATAAGGACATTAGAGACGGCATCATTCGATACAAGCCTGCTGCTTATTTTTTTCACCAGTGTCTGCTGAAGTCATCGGCGGTATTCGTGAGCGGCATAAAGTCGTCGCGAGAACTTCTTCGTTCGGATGTCTCCCAGCAGAGAACGCTGCTACCCAAAACGGTAAAAACATGCGGCGCGAATGGAGGAATTGCCCCTTTCGTGTGCGACACCAAAAATCTGTGCCAAAACCATCCGCGACACAAAGAGCAGATATGCCGCCGAAGCGAATCGATCAACGGCAGGCGATCAATCGATACTTGTGGGACGCACAAGCGAGGGGATGCTTGTGTCAGTCAAAGTTGAAGCGCGAGCTCTATGCTTTGGTTCCTTAGAACGATTTCAATTGCTTCCTAGGCGGTATTTGCCGGCCTGTGTCCGCATCGCAGCGGCAGGACGTATTCAGAGCAGTAAGTTAAATCAGCCAGATCCCAGGTCTGCAAAGTACTCCCTAATCGTTAGATGCCAATGGAGGTGACTGTCTACATATTCACTAACACTCTGCTAGTCAAATATACATACGTTTAAAAACCTTCAGAAAGGGATAGAATGCGTCGTAATTCATGAAGGAAGTACTGTCATTTGACAGATTTACTCCAAAGCTGCTCAGAAAAACAACGATGTGACCAAAAACATTTGAGAAGGAAGACCAGGCTTAACTGGCTCGATCACTTTCGTTTGACAGAATTCTGAGCTCATCAATGTTACGAGGCTCGTGTCTCCGACAATAACCGAACCTCTTCTACTCACCAAGTTCAGCGTTGCCACCAAGACTTTCCCAGTTCGAAGGCGCTTCGAAAAAGCTCAACCCTTAGGAGGCACACATCACCTCATCTTCTGTTAGCTCGTGACAAATTCGTTGGAATTGGAAAGGTTCCAACAAACACTGAAAAAGTGATGAAGGACTCCCCACTTGACACCATAAAGCAACCGCAGATATCAAAATTTAGCCACAAAGAATAAAATCAGCTGCTAAGGATTTGAAATTTGGAGGGGTTTATTTAGGAAAGGCAACAACCATCAAATCTTTCCAAGGCCGAGAAAACGCACTTTACAGGGTGGCCCATAATTACTGTAGCAAGAAGGCAGTCTTATGAAGACTGTTACGATGAAACGTATATGACGGATACTACTCAAATTTGTGCTCCTCATAGCCCTACTATTTCCTTGGTTTGGGCAGGAAGTCGGAACCACAAACAAGGAGCCGGTGCCCGCGACAGCCAGCGCCACCTCCAGCTGCTTCACCACGCGCCACCTCCTTTATGCCCTCGTTTACGCTTGCGCCGCTGCGCGGCGCGGCACGATGGTTGGGATAGATATCGACCGCGCAGCGCGAAAAATTGATATCTGGCAACCCACGCGGCGCAAGTGTAAACTAGGGCATACAGGAGGTGGCGCGTGATGAAGCAGCTGGAGGTGGCGCTGGCTGTCGCGGGCAACGGCTCCTTGTTTGTGGTTCCTGCTTCCTGCCCAGACCAACCAAGCCTTCCATCCAGCCGAGGTCCGTCAGTTGTCAGTTGGTACGAGGCTTGCATTGGATTCCGGCTCAATAACAGCCTTCAGATTCTGATGGTAGCTTTGTGAACGCCCGAGAAACAGCGGGCTGCGTTTAGAAAAAACGCTGTTTGTTGCAATGTCTTTCATACGACCGTTGTTACTGATTGTCGCTCTTTCCACATGAAAACCTTGCCAACGAGTGGAGACACGTTTAGAAAATCGTGAAAGGTGATTAACCTGCTGTGAGCAGACAGTCGTCGTATGTCATGGAGTCTCACACGTAGGAAATGTTTGATAACGTGACGACTATACCATACCCAGCTCGTGCGACACGCTTCAGCTAGGCCAATACATTTTTCCTTTCTACTCCCTTCTGCACAATGGCACGTTAAGGGCACGGCTGAATAGCGAATGTGCCCTATCTCGCTGCTGCATTGCTCGTGCTCGGTAAGGTGACGGTGTCTTCTTCTTGAAGTGAACCGAAACTGAGCTCACCAAAATCCTAGATGGCATTTTGACAATGAACGTTCAGGGATGAAAAATTAGCCACTGCAGAATGGGTGTGCTTCAACGCGGACCAGGAGAAAATATTCGGTCACTACATGTGAAGAAGAGCCCACTGCTCTTCAATAAGAGGAGCTACAGCCAAAACCGCAAGTAGCATAGCACTAAGGCTACATAGCAACTAAGATGTGGCTCAGTGCAATCGACAAATGTCGGCGAATTTTGTTGCAATAATTATAGGCTATCCTTGATTGACCTGCGCAAAATCGGTGCCGATTCACATATGCGAGAGCTGAGTCTGCAGTCCTTCTTATCAGATGAGAAAAAAACTAATTAGCTTCGATGAGCGACGAAAACAACAGGATATGTGAGGAATAGAAGAGTGAGGCGCTAAGCTCCCTGAACTAAGAGTATTTCTTAGGAAAGGTTTCCGCCAAGTCTCCTAGGACATGAAGACTAGTGGAGAAGACTCGGCCAAGCATACCAATCCAAAGCGCTAGATTACGCGTGCAGAGCCTTTTCGCACATTCGGCTTCATTCCACCCCTACTAAGTCCTTGGCACGCTACGTTTTTTCCATTCAAAAATAGCAAATGTGGGATTAAAAGTATAGTACTATGGCCACTGAGAAACGATACTCATATAGTTAGCTGATCAGTAAACCATAGTACTATGGTCAATTTCATTTAGAGCTGCGTAACATAAAAGGATAAAGAAAGACGTTGATCACAACTTTCGGGATGCACCACGTATTCTACTTCTGTGGGATGACGTGAAGGCGATTTGAATGCGTATTTGGTTCATACAATTAATTGCGGTGACTAGCCGGTAAACAAGTCAGCGCTTTACCCTTCTTCGACAATCTGGTACCAATTCACCAACTCCGGCGAGAAAGAAGGCTTGGTTGACATGGGTGAGAAATCCGAACAAGGAACTTGGTATCGGGTGCACGCGATAGCCGGCACCTCAAACCGACTGCGCTCCACGCGCCCCTGCGTAACTTGGTCGCAATTTATGGCTCAAAATGGATATCCTATCCATACCTCAAGGGTACCCACTCCGCTCCGTAAGGAGTACAGGCTAGACACGCACCTCCATGCATCTCGTCATTCCCACGTGACTTTGGAATGTATGATGCGCTTCGGGCATGTTGATTATCACCTACGGTTTTACTTCGTTTCAGTTTCCTCGTAATGATATGCAACCGTGACACAGTGAAATGCAACTGAATTTAATCGCTGCTCTATCGTCTTCACACACTGCAGCCCTTGAAATTAATTTTACTACCCCACTTTGAAAACACGCAGCGATGTGAAAAGTGGTGATTAAATCGCAAATCTCAACAACTACACATACGAGAGGGCGTGAACAGCGGAAATCCCGAATTACATCAAAACGGCCTTCCGCTCTTGCAAATTTCCAACGTGTTTTTCGTGTGTCCATTTCGTGGAGGAAGCGTTCGTTTGCTTCCATTTCGTATCCGGAGAGCAAACAATGTCGAACGTTACTAGTATTTGGCTTCCAGCATGCCCTTGTTTACCATTTACAAGGAGCCGAGACGAGATGAGATGCCGTTCGATATCCACTGCAAAGCAGTCTCTTTCCAGCCGCTAAGCCTTCGGTTCCATTCCCAAGAAGGGAAATAAGGGAAAGGGAGTAGTTCTAAAAATAATTTGTTCGACATTCCACGGACACTTCCTACAGCCGAGTCGCGCCGTAAGTTAGCAGAAATAGCAGCTAATAAGATGAAATGTTGGACGGAGGAAATAGCGGCAAAATTTGATAATAGAAATGTCTGGCTCTTATGCACAGGTGCAACAGTATTTAGCCATTCTCACGTGAGTGTGGCGCTGAGTGTTGCACTCAGAATATAAAACAATCTCCTCCTATCGAATCAGTTGCGATAATCCTAAGTGGAGCAAAGAGAGTGGAGAAGATATGTCGCTTCCGGCAGTTGTGCTGACTGGTAGATATGAACTTAAAGTTCCTCCTCAACACCATGAACATCAAGAAGACGGGACAATTCCCTTAGGACTGTTTGACGCCAACCTCAGCTTTTTCTGTCCAGATTTTGGAAAAGTATTTCGGGGGGGGGGGGGGGCTGCAGAAGTAGAAGTCGACAGGTATGATAACGATACACGTAGTTCCAAATAGGCGAGTGTGTGTAATGGGTTGGGATGTTTTTCCTTGCATTCACCCCGAAGCGATTTCAGCTTCGGTTCACGTCCAGACCATCTAGCCCTGTCATCTCTTTGTGGATGATAGATAGGTACGACAGGTCACTAAAGGGTTAAACACTGATTTGCTTATCGGATGCAAGCGCAAGTCATAGGCCAAACGCGGATTCATATATCGTCGAAGTTCGTTTGTGAGAGTATGATCTTTAGAGAATATTGGACCACTGTAGCAAACCCTTCGAGTATCACACATCGACTCTAGAAGAGATAACATCGCCGAATGAAGTCGGAAGTCAGCACGATATAGCAAGACAAAAGAAACAGAAGAATATAAATTTAGGTAGGAAAAGAAAGCTCTTCCAACATCACATGTCAACGAATCGACGCTGGAATTGAAAATGGAAATGGGCAATGATAACTCAGTTCCTAGAAATGAAACAGTCAATTATGCACCGCTATCGATTAAGGTGAGAGCGAGCAAGCGAGCTGACGTCGCGCGAAGCGAACGTTTGGAGCACATGTATGTATCGATTTTGTTACATCGATTACAGCAAGAGTAAGATGGCGCTACAATATAAATGTAATCAGAAGCACTTTACTGATGTGTCCTCTGTAGGAAACGACATAAATAGGATGCATCAAATAGACAGAAACCGAGAAGTTTTTTTTAGTTCTTGTTGGATGCACTCGTGCACCAAATTCGAGACAATCTATTGGGAACCACTAAGGTGCGCGAGTCGAGATAACAACGCAGAACGATTACCATTAAAGTGTTCTCTCCCATGTTATTTATGTGTTCAATACAGTCCATATAACGAGCAATGTGACACTGCTCATAGAAGGATGGTGGAAAAGGAGACCGAGGGAGGAAAAGACGGGACGCGCACGGCAATACACAGCAGCGACCGCAGCAGTCTAGCCCACGGTTGGAGAGAGGAGCTCCAAAACCACCTTCCCAGATTGTGCAGAAGTTGCGTTGAAGAACGAGCGCTGGTCGTGTAAAGTAGTAATGAAGGTGGAAAAATAGATATCCTCCTGTGACTAGGTCAGGATTTGGTATCATTTGACCTTGCGTGCGTTGGGCTATCTCCACTATCGCCTTTATACAGGAAGTCCCAACTTTCTTCGTCAACTTCGAAGCAACAATAATTCTAAAACCTTTGAACGAAAAGCGTAACGAGGGTGTAAGCTTTAAAGCCTTCGCAAGGAGTTTGCTCCCGTCACTATTACGAAAACCTTCATGGAGGCGAAAGCTAACTGAATTGTTACCAAAAAAACCACGCGGAGAACAGAAAAGCAATAGAACGTACTGTGTGAGCTGAACTTCCTTGGCCTCCTCGTCCTTCTGACGCTTGAATACTTGCTCTATAATCTCGCGTTCCTCAGCGGACAGATGAGAGAGGTCAGGCATTAGCGATGGATCGTCCATCCTTTCGTACAAAGCGCCTGCAACATTCCAAATGAAAGTCTGAAACGCTGAAATGGAAGGCAGCGTTGAGATCCTCACTTTGCACTGAAAGTCGGATCCTCTACCGTATGACCTCGGTGATGGATTCGTCACGAAATTCTCATAGATTAACTGCTCAACACTAGTTGACCGGTTATGCTTTCTAAAATCATCCATCAATCGTATCGTAAAAACCGATGCCGTAGCGATATGGACATTCAATATGAAACGTCTGAGAAACGAATAACACCACAACTTTGACAGAAGAGAAGGTAACGGTCATCAATTCTTCAAGCAGCTATTGACGATGCGAAACGAAATATTAGACAACCATATTTCAGCGCTCATTATTATTTTGGATTTCAGTTGCCATAATAAACGAAATCGAGGATGAGAAGTATGACGCAGCAGGCACAGTAAACGGCTACATCTGTTTTTCTGATGCGGAAATGCGCAATTCATGACCGAGAAACAAGTGTGACTGGCACAACAAAAATTTTCATGTCGAACCAACGTTCATATGGAGCGTACGCGTCCAGCTTTAAGCAAGGGGTGTGATCTGCCAAGCGCGTGTTGAATTTGGAGCCCATTGTAAGAGCTGAATTTCACGCCCAGACTAGCCAAGCTCAGCTCTCAAGCATCGCATTGAAATTGTAGCATGTTTTGTGCAAGGCTAAAAGTTGATAATGTGCCAGCCTTCGCAGGTCATCAACGCAAAAATTCGGTGACGCAGTGCTTAATTGGAATACATCGCCTGTAATATGTACATCGCCCAGTAGTGGAAAATTGATTACCACCTTTACGCATAATTCATTTACGCCAGACTTCCCTTCTACTCTGTGTTCGTTGAAATGAGCTTTGATGCGCACTCTATGTACATTCCATTTCCCGCCATACAAAAAGGTTTTTTCGATTGTCATTCAGGAGGCAAAAAGTCACAGCTTGATGAGAAATTCTAGAACCCGCTTAGATACATTTCCGATTTCCTTTAGCCATTAATAGTTCGCTTCCGGTCTAGCGGAATCGGAGAGATGGCTAGGAGACGGATGTAGCTACTATTGATCTGAGCAAACGGGTGCAGTTATCGACTAGTATTGATCTGCGAGGCAAATCTAAGCACACGTACGAGGACATGCAGGCGGAAAAAAGAGCGGTGCGTAGCAGAAGAGGAGTGCTATTCCGGAAGAGAAATTTGCTTGTATTTCTCGTCACACGGAGTCTGATGCTAATGCAAAGCGTGTGCCACTGTGCGTACCACCCAGATTAAGACGTTGGACATGTTTTGATGAGAAGCCGTTGGAGACGGAATGACGAACACAACGGCTATCCATTCCAATGAAAATACTGCCTTAATTACTATCTATTTCTCGAACAATGAATTAAATAGTAGCCCGCTTGGCCGATAGTTACTGCTATTCATTACACTCTCCATCCTATTTGCAGTCCTTCCATCAGGATTAGCTATGGACTTGTTACGGAAGACGTCCAGACGTATAATGCATGGAGACTCTGCCGAGATCCTCAATGTCTCGCTGCGCTAAATGAGGGCCTGGGAAAATGAAAAATTTGCGCCGATTCGAGTCTATTGGCCAGCTGCTAAGAACTAGTAGAGCAGACAGAATTTGGTGCAGCATGAGATGGAGTGGCGAAAGTGAACGAGTGGAAGGCTGGTGAGCGTTGTTGAGAAAAGACGAAAGGTCGTACTGAATTTCTATTTTCAGAATAGCGCCGCCTCCTTCTGGAGCCATTAGGTCCCAGCAGCGATTTATACAGGGACATTACGTCCCCAGTTGGGAGCTGAGGAAAAAAGGAAAGAAACATAAAGAATGAACGAAAGAACAAAGGACCGGCATGACTTTGAGCCCACGTTGTACCCACAGCAAACACTACAATCTAGCCCAAACGCTAATGAACACAAACACACAGGTTTCTAAGCGCGAAAAAAATCCACAGTGGTAATCTTTTTCGAAAAAGCAATCAATGGTAGAAGGTATAAAGAAGGGAGAAAATTTTTCAGTAATCAATGGTAGAAAGCGACAAACACTTGGAAAGAAAAGTAAGTCACAACACAACGGACATCATCGCTAGAACCACGAGCAATTACGAGCATTCAGTCAGCGCAACGAGGCAATCGAAGAAGCGACTTCGCTAGTTACTGAAGAATTTCCTGCAGATACCTTCAGCGAGCATTTTTTCATCTTCGTCTTGGCTCAACGAGCTTGCGATTTGTGCTCCCTTAAGAATTTCAGGAAGTCGATGCTAGCTCGATTTGTGAGGAAAGAAGATCTTATACTGTTATTACTATTAGCTCCAAAAACTTGGGGTCTTTCACTGGTCACTCTTGGTGTTGGAAGATATACTGAGTAGTCAGCATTCAGGAGAGGACCAGACATATGATTTGTCAGCCCATAAATTGTAACCTCTCCGCAGAATGCGTAAGTCTATAAACTGTTCCCTCCAGATACCGAAGGAAAGTTAATATAATTCGACCGTTGTATCTTAATCCACAGATTTCTTGTAAGACAGCTTCCATAGCGGATCGGAGAGCAGTGTAATCCTCCTTTACAAGTACGTTTCTAAATATTTTACGTCATCTGCAGCACTTTGCAAGTGACACCGCACTCATCAGGGACTTTGGAAATGTAAATGGTACATTTTGAAATACAATACTTCCTAATGAAGTAAACGAAGTGAAGAGCTTGCGTCGGCGAGTTCTAGATTTTTCGGAGCTCAACCGCATTTGAATTATTCTCTTCACGTGCTGACTCCTCAAAATCCAACCCTTTTGATCCTTTACTACTAAAGTCGCTGTCAGCACATTAATAAAATACTTCAGGAAAGTAATAGTAATAAACGTAATGAAAGCGATCAACTCTGGGAAAAGCACTAATAAAAAAATCAAGAATTTAGAAACTGACACACAGTTACAAATTCTGGGTCACTCTCGAAAACCATTTCAATTTTCTTTTAATAAATTAAACTATATTATGACTCTATCAATCTATAATACATAAATATCAGTTCTAGAACAATTCGTTGTCCCCATGTAGCTGCTGAACCCTCATCTGTCCTCTATATAAGAGCGCAATGCCGGAGCTTATGCTGTATTCAGCAGGGATGAGCTAATAACGAAATTTTGAAGCCCGGATAACGAACAGTTTTGCCCGAAAATGGCCGGATAACTAAAAACGGATAATGAAAAAACAACAAAAAATAAAAACGGGTTTACTTTGCTCCAATTTGAACATCAGATCATAGGTTCAACCACTTTTAAATTGAAAGGTATTCTTTATCAGTTTAACAGTGTTTTTAAAATATTGTACAGTCGTTACATCGACGACGGGCGTTCTATGGGATTTTCTGAGCCCGAAGCTAAAAAAAAGCCATTTCTTTTGTGCTTTCCAAATCTTCAACTTCAGTTTGAACCCAAGCGATCCGAAACACCTTCTTCGCCAGATTGCTACCAACCAAGTTTATCGGGGAGGAGCAGTAGGAAGACCGTCAAGCTGTGAAACCAAGACTGCTTTGCAATGCGATATTTCTGCCACTCAGCTGATGTTCGGCAGAAACGCCTTCTTGCATGTCCTGAGACGACATTGAGAGTTTGAGAAATTATTCGTCTAAATATCATTTCACAATACAATTACAGTTTACAAAAGTTCCGTTTTTATTTGCGATTTAAAAGACTGAGGGACAACGATACGAAATATATGTAAAACTACCCAACTGACCATATGGAAACAATTGGGAGACTGATTCATCATCTTTTAAGAATTAAGAGTGATCCTTGGATGAGTGGTTTCTCCGATCCCTCGTTGTAAATATTTTTCGTATTATAAAAAAGTCGGTTGTGCTTAAACGTGAGCTTAGTAAAGTCTGAGTAGCAATCTTGGTTCCACAGATTGAAGAGGACCACTACGGCTGTTTGCCGGTATGCCCCAAGACCCAAGGCACTCTAACGTGGGATTATCAGGGATGGACAAAGTATTAGCTTCTTCATCGGCTAGCCACTGCAAACTATTGTTTTGGGAAAAAAGGCCATCCATTCAAGGAATTGTGGCATCCAGTGAGTAGAAACAGAATATACGGCGCATCCCGAAAAGCAAATGGTCTCTTATATAAAAGGGAGCTGGTACTAGAAATCTCACAAATCAGAATTAATCTGCATGTGTAGCAACAACCGCGATAATTTGATAACTTAATTTGGTATAGTTTAATTGCAGCATTCAAGTTTCAAAACAGAATATCAACGCTTAACATTATGAACGCACCACCCCTAAGAGCGGAACGGAAAATGCTTTTAGAAAGTCGTTTCTGTAAAGATACCCCAAGCACGCAGTTGTGGAAGTATTGCTTTTTTGGATTGAATCTGCTCCTACTTTCCTCGCATTCATTTCTATACTGTAGGATCCGTTTAATGCTTTATACAGCCTATCACTGTAAGGATACCACGGAAGCATGCATGCAATCAAATCCAACACACTACAATCGCGGTAGCACAAGAGTAGGAGGCGAAGGTTGGCGCTAAACAATTTCTCTTCGAATGCGCAAGGCCCTCATCCCCTAACTTTATCATCAAGGCAGGCTGTATGTTCCTCTGCTCTGCAAATGGTTTGCGAAGACAAGCCGATAATCAGCTAAATGTTTAGTAAGTCTCATAGAGGTGTAGCACAAGGTTAGTGACACTGGACAGGTGGAAGTTAAAGTCTAATTAAGGTATAAGTGTGTTTGTATCTTGTACCCAAGTGAGGAAATACCCAAGTGCCTCACCTAACCCTTCTCGATTTGGATGACATCTGTTGTTGCTCACAATCACTCTTATGATTGTAAGCGAACAGCATCACGTTCAAAGCTGAGGAGTCAGCTAATTTGTCGTTCGTTATCCGGCCCAGAATGGTCGGACAACGAACGACAAAACAGATAGGCCAAAGCCCCACGGAAACGGATAACGAATGACAGTTAATCCGCTCATCCCTGCTATTCAGGAAGAAAGAGCTCAGCAGGATCAGGCATCGGTTGATAGAATATAATGGTGATGCAAAAGGCCTTGTTAGATATAAGCTGTCTGTGATCTAGTTTTAGTCCCTTTTACGCCTTCTACTGTTACATCGAAGGAGTTAAAAATTATAGCAAAGTCTAATGGCAGCACATGCGGTATTACCCCGAAGAATGAGTGGTGCTAGTACGTGTTTCATTTGGAGCCATAGTTTTATCAAGCATTTCCGCAAATTGAAAGAAACCAGGGTGGGAGCTACAAGCCGATGTTTCCTCTGCGAAAGTAGAGTCGACCTCTGAAGGGTTTTTATAGCATCCTGGAAGCTAAGCTAGTAATGAAACAGTCCGAAATACGTAACAGAAGCCAGGAGGATCCAGAGAGCTCGAACACAATGCCAGACGGCGATAGCATACATAGATCTAATATGAAGAAATTAGCGCCAACGGCCTCACCACAACACCTGTTGTTAATTGGAAATCGTAGGAGGCACTCGAGCAGAGCCATATAAGAGTGAGATACGCGTTTATCGTTGCCAAATGCGCAAAAGAAGAGAATCAAAAAAGAAGCAGACACGCAATCGAGCCGATATGGTGGTGCAACCAAATTGCAAATTACACGCTGGAATCATAGAAAGCATCGGCTTCAGTTACAATATATAACAGATCATATGGCAGAGTAGAAATAGAATTCCTATGCAACGAATGAAATAAACGGCAGTTTTTAAGATGTGGACGGAAACAAAGCATTTCTGATAAAACGATTATCTGCATCCGTTCCCAACAAGACATGAAGAACTTTTAAATTCATAACAGCAATGAAACTACATCCCGGATTAACATGGCCGCCTTTGTGTAGCTAAGCTTTTCTTGTCCTGCACTGTGACGTCGAGACCTAGTAGAAAACTTACCATTGGTATCAATTGAACAAGTAATTCAAAGCGACAGCGTCTGCTTGCTCAAGCCAAAGATCTGCTCTTATCTAGCCTTAACCGAGTGGTACAGAGCTATAACTCGCTAAACGACTGACAAAAACACAAGGATATGACGAAGGTTGCTGCCTTTCAGAATTTAAGAACTCGAAGTATGCATGTCATAAAAATACGAACTACTAATGTCAAGACATAGTTTAGCTCTAAATTGTAACTAAGCGAAAGCAATGACTTGTGTGGGGTCAAATAATTTTTCATATGCGAATCTTGATAATGTTATATTCGACAGGGGTCAACAAAAAGACAGCAACTAGACAACTAGACTTCGTTGTAGTAACTATTGCGATAGACTAGCGAAAAATGGACTAGCTAAGCCTGCGAAGGCAGGGCGCTTTCCAGAGTACTTTCATCTGGAAGAATTCGTAAATCAGTGCCTAGAAAAAGTGGTCCATAAAATTTGAAAACGGTTGCAAACACGACCACACCTTCCAAAAGTACAGGCTATGCACCCTGAGGCCACGACTCTTGTTCAAGTCATCTTAGAGAAAAACACCACTAAGCAGAAGAATTCTACCTGGAAAATCGCCAAGCGCTACCGAAGCACTATGAAGCTGCACACAGAAGCGTCAATGGCTCTCACGTTGATTAACACCCCTGCTTCTAGGCTCGCGTGTAAGTATTTCAGGCTTAGCAGGATGCATGCCTTCACGGCGATGCAAACCACGACATTCGAACAGTTCGATGCTAAGGATGCGTAAATAATTCTGCGAAATTTGAGAAAAACAATGAAAGGATGAGCTGACGCCTCCATAAAGCGGAAACTGAGGGCACGCTATAGATTAGACTTCATTTAGTGAAAGAATAACAGCAATACTTGCAATGAAGCATAACAAACGCTTCCTTTTCACTGGCGATGAAGAGTAGAGAAGCTCAACGACGTCTCGTGCACTCATATTTGTACCACTAATACCTGGAGCTAAGTTGCCTTTGCAACTTTCCTTCCTTGTGACCTAGAGAATCTGCGTGAAACTTCCTCAAATTGAGGAATTTTAAAAATCTGGTTGTCTCCAGAACTTCTGAACAAAATAATTTCTAAAAGAATAGAGCACTCAGGCTCGTGGAAATCCTACAAATACGGGCGGCATAGCAATTTTAAAACTGTACGGAGATAGAAACGGGAAGGCAGACACAATAAATGCTGAGAAATAAAGACTGCGCCACCCTTGTGGAGAGAGTGAAGCCGTATTTTCCAAGTGACTTGGAAAGCTTCAGGACTATTGCGGTCGAGCTCGCTATCTGCACCGACCATACGAGAAATTCTGCCATTACAGAACGAAATTTCAGTAGATCGCTGCGAATCCAAAGCAGAGGATTTCTTCCAGTGAACTTTCGACTTACAATAGGCAGGAAGACGGAGCATTTGGCGCCTATGTAATACTAGGAGCGCGCCATGGCGAGTCGATAAGCAGGAAAAGGTCTACCCGGCTAATCTCCCCTCCTTCTTCGGGTAAAAGCGTACGAGCATGGAATTTCAGGGGGACGAGTGAACGAGGGAGCGGCCGGATGAAGAAGATGAGTGTGCGTGAGTGTGTGGATATGGATATGAAGCACATATATAGGCTGGAGAGTGCGAAAATTGAGCTGACATTCGACCAGCAGGCGCGTTTCGCATGTGGAGTCTGAGAACCAGAATAAAGAAAACGACAAAAATATTGAAAGAGAAGAATCCACACAGGGCGTCTCGTATAGAAAAAGAGGGCAACATGTTCTTCTTGTGGTTTCGAGTCCATTTTTTGAAACTCGCGAACTCGAACGAACGCGAACGAATACATATGAGATACCGACCGTAAAGTCGAAAATTCCATGTTAAATCCTTCTATTGTCATTCCATATGCATAAAGAGATGATTGTCCCGCACGCCAGTATGTTACTAGTGCCAAAAAAGGCAACACCGTTGATATGGATCAGTTGTCATAGATCACGTATACCTTAATGTTTCTGACTCCAACAGCTAGATCTGCGACGCCCACGAGATAATGAACTTTTTAAAAATAACTGAGTTGCAGCAACTCCTGCTCCTGCTTCCTCCACAAGTAGTTGATCATCGTGTGAATTTGCTGGAAGGTTATCAGCTATGTATGTACGCATCCAATGGATTTTGAATATTTCCAGGTTGAGACGGGATCCGATTTGATAAAAGATACTAATCCAGAACAGAAAGAGAGGTAAGGTGGCATTCAATGTACGTTTATGAAGTCGATCAGGTGGTTTGTGTAAGACTCAAGAAAATATTCAATACACAATACCCTTTGTTTGCTTTATTACTTTCCGGCGTACCTTGATAGAGAAACACGACGATCTATATGCAGATGACGCTAGCATACCGTAGCAAAACATGTCTCATTGATTAGCAGTGGTAGATCACAAGAGCGTTTACGACGTGGCAAGCGTGCGTTCTCGCGTAGGATAGACTGCAATTAGGCCCAGATGTGTGAGCGGGCTCGCTTGACCATTCCATTCCAATTTCGGCCGCGAGCTGTTTGCTCTACTAAACGCCACGCGTGCTCAGCTGTGGTTAATTGCGACTACAACAGGGCTCCATCAGCACTATGCTTGAGGTAACTCGAGCGGAAAGTTCCCAACGGCATCGAGCCGCGCCAGACGTGTCTGTGAAACAAAAAGGAAGGCAGCGAAATGGATAGCACTGAGAATGATTTGAGGATGCGACGACGATGATGATCTCGACGATGATGAGGACGATGATGATGCTGATACTGGATAGATGTAGGCGTATCGATTTTTGCGCCGTCCACACAGGCGATGCGCGGTGGCGCATGGAAGTCGTCCAGAAGCACGGGCTAACCAGGACGAATTAGATGTCCCAGAGGCAGCTTCGGTTCCATATCGACGTTGCCCGCCCGCTATTTACGTGGTCGGTCTGACCTCGCTGGCGCGCTCACGCTGAGCTCGTGCTCTCTCGCCGAGTTGCTGCTGCTCTGCGTGAGACGCTCGCGCACGCTCTCTTCGCGCCTTTCTTGCCGTCCGCCCTAAGGCGTACGGCTTCTGCTGAAGCTGCTGCTGCTGCTGCTAGTGCTCTCCTGCTGCTCCTGCTGACGCTCTGCTTGGTGCAGTTCTTGCCGTTGCAGTTCTGCACCCATCCTGCCTACCTAGGACGGGCGTCGCTACAAGAGAGAATGGCGCCGCTGATTTCGCTGGTCGTATAACCGCTCACGCATGCATATGGCAGTCACCACGACCTACTGAATGGCTTCCAGCGGCAGCTATTCATTGTTCTTCTTTCGAGTGAAACTCGCCACGTAACCCTCCACAACCTATATTTACCTCGACTTGAACACCAAAGGACATCACAGAGGATACGCAGAATTTTTTTTATCAAAACTAGGACTGAGTGATAAAGAGAGACGAGGACAAAACTGCCGGAAACCGGAATACGGAACACGGAAATGGAAGTAACAAAACAGTGGCCATGCATACAAAAAGACTGTAGAACGCGCCACCTCTTTTTCAGCTGTTTTTTACGTGCACGATTCGACTAGCTCTGTACTAGGGACAAATGTATTGTGGTGGCGCTCAACGTTATCAAAACTGATCGTCGCTCATTCAAATGGAGGTTACAACAGCGCATAACATGCAGCAGAACTACCTCCACCAAGCAGGTCTCATCGCGAAGTGTATAGGTGCAAGCCTAGTTCAAAATTTCATTGCATAATACATTTAGTACTACAGCATCCATTAACCATGAGGAGCTGAAAGTCATTCTTCTAACGCTCATATTCTGGTGCCCACGCTTTGAATCACGATCTCGTCCGTCGTTCACGAACAATTCTGTGTATGTTGGGTATTAGTGCTGCAATTTGAGTAGGCTGGCACTGTCTCCTCTAGGATTTCCTAAAGTATATGTAAAAACTGAACCAACGTCGCACAAAATTGACTGAACATTATACTGACCTGATTTATGAGCATAGTACTAGCCAAGTGCAAAATGGGTTATTGGCTTCCATTTCAACAATTTCGGAGAAGAGCTGATGCCAGAATTGTCTCGATGCATTTGCTTGGATAGCTTTCATGACTTTCTATAGGTTATGCCTACCGCTTGCTACTTTACCGCCTATGAAAATAAATAAAAATAAATAAAATGTAGCGGGCTTCTTTGACCCCCACTGCGCAAAGGAGGAACGTAGTCGCATACTTCCGAAGTACGCTCCTTTTTTGTTTCTGCTCCGCCTTGGGGTCAGAAACGGCTGTGGGAAAACAAGACGGACAACCTCCAAATCGGCCGAAATCCGAAATGGAAAGAAAGGCTAGCGGCCCTGAACTTCGTCAACACTCCCACATTCGTGCTCTGCAGTATAACAGTGGCTGTTAAAAGTACGCCAGCACCTTGGTGACACTTCGAAAAGCTTCATCCTAGATAATTGAAGTTGCAGTGCAGTGTTCACGCAAGGAAACACAGCCAAGTTTTTTTTTCAATTCGAAATCGAGAGGTTCAAAGTTGATTAGAGCTCCCGCTAGAGCAAGGCTGCAATGGATGAGTGTTTCAGAGTACTGAGCGATCAGTATCCTGATCATACATTAGAATTGCCCGAGAGGCACCGATTAACGAGCGGCTCGATACATAAAGGAGAAGAAATCGTCGTTAGTCCTCCCCTTGAAGATGCACCATGCATTCTACTTATACGGGATATCGTGGATATCGTGGAGTTCATATGAATGCGTACATGTTTGGCTTATACATTGGTTTGCGACGACCAGTCGAAGGGCAAATCTGTTGTATGAGACAAGTCTGGTACCAATCCACCGAACCCGGAGACACTTGTTTGTCACGGGTCAAAAATCCGAACCAAGAACCTCGAACCAGAATGCGCGCGACAGCTGGCGCCTTCTCCGACTACGCAGCGCGTCCAACTCCAAATATGGTCAAATAGCTAGACGGTGTTAGATGAATAACGGAGATCTAACGATAGCCCTTGAGGTCAACCCTTTATAAATAAGATGCCTTCTTCTTCACATCTCCGATAGAGGAATAGCTGATATTCAACGAATTCTTGTTTTTGCAGAGCTGCAAGGCGATGTGGTCTTGATAAACATTCACAGGGACAGAGGGCAGTTGATTCGAAATCGACCCTATGATAAGCTGGGTGTGCTGGACAGCTACCTTATATGTCCAAACGGAAGTTTTAGGATTGTTCAAAGAATGGAGCAGTCGACGTATCAGTTCATCTGGTAGAGCTGTAGCGCTAAATACATAAATCGAGGAAACGGGAAGGGATCCGACTATAGGCGTGCAAGAGCATTTAGCAAGAGATGTGGATTGCTAACCAGCCCACCCTGCGCCCATAGAATTGATGCGCCTGACGTGGACGACTACAATATGAAGTGTACAGTATTGGCCATTGAGAGTGGTATCTCAGCGCGAGAACCTTCAGAAACACCTTCTTGCGCTTTAGGTGAAATCCAGTAATGAAGAGCTGAAATGGTGTCTAACTATGACAAAATACTTTTCGCCGTTGTTTTCTCACTCTCAACCGTAGAATGACCACTGGGCGACATCTCCACAGTGTGATACATTCGGCGGTATTGAGCATCAAACAGAGGCTGAAAGTCTGCCCTTAGCTACCGAAATCCAAAAACCGAACCCAATGCGTGAGCCTGTCCCTCCTCCCCCCCCCCCTTATTTGTCCTATTCGTAGTGATTGTCAAAGTAGCTCGAAAACGCTAGAGAGGTGTTAGTGGGTGTGGAGCGCAAATCAACCTCTACACCATCTCGTCTCTGCATGGCCTCTGAAGACGACGGAGCGCTGAAACGTCAGGCGCAGCTGATTTAAGGTCCAACTAAAATTCTTGTCTGCCCAACACAGTGCTAACATTTCCAACTTACAATGTCCTGTTTTCAAGGAGAGGGATCTTGTGAGCTAATGTTGCACACAGTTTTCATATGAGGACAGGTGGACGACGCATTGCTTGCAAATTCATAGGTGGAGAGGAATTAAGTTACTTCCTGACACAACGCTTTCTCCAGTCCTCGACTAACAGGAAGATATAAGAAATTCCGCGATTTCTAATATACCTTCCAAATCACTGCGGAATTCCTTGGAAGTGACAACCTATTTGACGCCGATTGGAGGTAGTCACCCAATGAAGGTGAGTTGAGGGAACAATGTAGGACGTGGCTAGCTTCGACTCGGATAGGGCAGAAGATACGTTCCTCACGTCTACAGGTGGAGCTTGGATGTATGCCCATGGTCGTGCTAATAGTGCACTCGATATTTCAGAATAAGTCAGCCACCATACCATTAGCTTCCATTGCGATCCGACAGCTAGTTAAGGGGAAACACATGGCCCACCCCCTCCTGGAAGGAGCCGGAGATCTATTCTGTGCGAAAATGCGATTCCGCGCTCCCAGTTTTTGCTGCTTCTCCGAATTCAAACTTTTCGTAAGCATCACTAGTCGATTATTGATTGCATTTCACATTTCGGAGCGTTGTGGCTCACACCAGAACCCTACTTTGCCGAAAATAACAGGTGGACAGTAGTTGAATTACCACTATCACCTACTGATCACCTGTATCACCATTGTTCCGCTGACTACCGAGACGCTCGAGCGGGCGCCATTCATACTTGTCGCGTGCCAGAGTGCTCCAATTGATCTTCCTCGCTCGAGTGACGCGAAGAGTGCCATATCCATTATTCAGGGCTTTCACGAAGAGGTCCGACCAACTCACTAATGGGCGTCCCAGAGTTCTCTTGACATTTCGGGGAATCCAGTCGATGACGGCTCTCGTCCAGCGGGTGTCTGCAAAACACATCATGTGGCCGGCCCACCTAATTTTCGACGGCTTAGCCCATGCGGCAGCGTCTCTGATCTTCGTCTTCGAACGTCGACGAAACTCGGAACTCCGGAACTCACAACTTTTTCAACGCTCTTGAAAGCTCCCCAAGCCGCTCGTTTCCACCTGTTCAGCTCCGGCACTAGGTCGTTGGCCTTCTTTACTTAGACATGCAAAGCTGGAGCATTCGGAGATGTTCATTACGCTGGACGAGCATGGCGCATCAGAGACTTCCCTTTCTCATGAACATCGTTTTCGTAAGACTCAGCTACAGTCCAACGTTCCCACATACACGATCGAAGCTGGCCAGCATTCGCTCGGCCTGACGAATGCTCCGTGTTATGAGCACGACGTCGTCGGCGAGACAAAGATAGTGCATTTCTACTGATAAACCTACACTTCAACGATCTCTGATTTGTCACTGGCAGGCCTGTATGCGAGCTGCCGAATAGCAATGGTAGTCAAGCAGTTGTTCTTCGCTCTATCCCCGTTCATACCACTGCAGTAAGTGCTCTACAGAAGCCAATGACAATCCATTACTGTTCGATGAGAAAAACAGTAACAGAATAACGGACATACTCGTGTGTTCACACAAAACACATTAATATCTCCCTTTTCAGACCTGTCTAAGACTGAGAGACCCATTGAACTCGCGCATTCTCCACTCTCACCTCCATGATCATTATTTGTGATTACTTAACGCGACAAGAAGTGCTTTTAGAGGAAACGAGGACAGGTTAGGATAGGTTTAGGTTAGCTAAGACATTTAATCTGGCTGCGACAATCCTGTTCTCTAGCTGCAGGGGAAACTATGAGAGCAACTACATACATTGCTGCTAGGAAGCTACAGTACGTCAGAACGTCATCGCTGTTGGACATCGCGCGAGTGGCGCACGCTGATAAATCAGCCATCCTCGATCGAATTCATTTGCGAAAGTGTTTTAGAGTAGAATTTTCGTCGAAATGTGTGAAAAGCTTAATCACATTTATTGCAGCACGTCGCGCAAGTTGCATGCATCAATTCTCATTCTTCGCAGAGGTTCAGCAGCGATGGATCCTATCGCCCTTTTCACGGGTACTCGACGTAGTCCATTCAGAATAAGACCACAAATTTCCTCACTCAATTGTTCCAGGAATTGCCACTCTAAAAAATCATACATAGATATTTCCTCGACGCTATATATTGTGCCTTAAACTGTTGCAAAACGAGATGAAACCAGATAGCGTGAAAATTCAGTCCCTGGATTGCTCACGGAATGCAGCTGTCTCAAAGCATTATTGTTGAAGGTCTTGTCCTCATGAACGATGAAAATATGCAGTTCGGCGTTAGTCAACCCTCTGGGGGAAGGGTCTGCCGTTCTACCTCTACGTGATGTTGCAGAGACATTTTGAATGCGTATTGGGTCTTAATGGGGCACGGTAGCGCAGCCGAAGTAGGCGATGGCTATCAGGCGCCTTTAAGATCGATGTTCTCGGTTCTGAACCGGCCCAAATCCAACCAACCCTTCTATCCTACCGAGGTTAGCAAATTGTTGCAGACATGTCTGAGAAGTATAAAACACTGCTTGGATGTATTGGCTGAGTATGTAATCAAATCCTTTCTACTGGTACTAGTTCATTGTCTTCGTGAGATAGAAAATTGGTTGGCCTGTGTGAGACCTGAAGCATGAATCGATTTGGGGTACGCGCTGCATAGAGCTTGTACCGTGGCCGAAAACGATAATTTCGTTGAAGTACCTATAGAACAGTGATTTTACTCATGTGCTCTGCGAATAATTTCGGTCAGAATCACTCCTCAACTGGTCATCTTGGATGTGCGTCTTATATACAGAAACGGGCGCCATGTACATTGTCCACCAGAGCTGTTTGACGACTAGAATTGAGAGGAATTCTTCTGCAAGCGGCTTGTGGTGCACCTGGTTGCGCCTAGTAGAATAAGCACAGAATAACCAGCCAAACAGCTCACATAGGATGTGAGTTCAACAGAGCACGATGCATGCGCGTTATTTCAGCACATCTTTCAATTCGCTGAACCTGCACACATACTGTGCCCAGGCCTTCAACAAGGCAGAAGGGCTATTTACAATTTAACCTGCAAATTGCAGCAAAGCTGTATTTAACAAACCAGTACGAACAGTTCAGAGTGGGTTTCGTGCGGGTCAGAAACGCTTTCGGGAGCCCTTTACACTGAACCCTGTTAGGCGCTCGTTTCTCGAACCTATCAGTGACATCCTCTGGGTAGTGTGTTAATCCCGGTGCAGCTAACAATTTAGAACCAGCGGAAAGTTAATCATTAGGTCGCTTCTAGTCGCGATGTGAGGCAGGAAATCTGGGTGGAATTGGGCTGCGCTTCCCACCTGAACGGATGCGTATTTGCTATGCAAATCACCGCTGTAATAGATGCTGCTACATCCATCAATAGCCAGGCCGAAGCTGAATATTTTAGGCGTGAGTGAACAAACAAATATGCAAACCTTAACTGAGTATACGACGTAGCAGTTCGGTTGGAAAGCGAGGGGAGAGGGATTGGCTTTTCTTTCTTTTCTTCTGGCTAATTTTTTAGGAAGAAGTTAGCAGATTGCAAGAAAACCACTGTGGTAGATTGGATTATACAATGATATGGTAGGATATGTCTACATATTTAGATATATGTTTTCGCCCTATTTTTGCCTCCGGAACTGCAAAAAAGGCATCTTCCATCTACGCATGTAGACGAGACGTCTGCTTGGCAAGAATAAGTCAACGCGCTTGGGATTTCCAATGGGAAGACAAACGTCTTTCAAATTCTTTTGTATACATAGATCACTACATGCGATGGTAGAGAAAGCAGATTACTAGTCTTATATGGGCAGCTCAAGATATGTAGTTGCTTCTAAATTACTTTTGCGATCTTTAGCAATAATGTTCATTGTTCAGTTGCCGTTAAACACATGTATTCGGTACAAAAAGAGATATTAAACCCTTGGAAAGTGGCCAGAACATTTTTAAATTTAAATTGTATATGCAATCTGCAAGGTGCGGGGCTTTTGGTCATCCAACACTTTAAAGATTGCGTAGAATACACATCTCATTAAGTTGTTTAAGACCTGAACACGGAGAGTTTCACTACTTTCACTAGCTTTTTTGGGGCGCCACTGAGGTTGTCTAGGAGGGGAAGGCTCCGATTTAAAATTCCCTCTTCCAAATCTCGTGATAGGTTCAATCAAGAAGCTTCAGAAAGTTTATCAAACTACGAAATGGTACTCCGGTAATCCCATGCCGTCTGGTCTAGCCCTTCCAAAATTGTTATTGAGATCATCTTAATCCGAAGGATGGCACGATGTTTGAACACGTTGATCGCGACGTTTCAGTTGTTTTTCGGTCTTTCTTGTTTTGCGTTGTCCTTCACCCTTTCTTTTGACTTCTACAGTTGTTCGTGTTGCACACCAATAAATCCTCTTCTTAGAAGGTTATCAATTCGGAGTACATGAATTCGTATTAGGGCTCCTTAGAAACGGGAAAATCATGACTTCCATGTTGCCGGTAGACTCAGTGATAAAATAGCACTTTTCCTCGTTACTAATCAACGGAAAATGTCTAAGGCATTGTGCATTCCAAAAAGGGAATCACTGGGAATACCTTCTTGATAATTTGGATTTGAGACCTCTGGTGGTCAAAATATGTAGTTTGCCTTACCATACACATTTTCCCCTCCTCACTTCCCAACATTGTTTTTCATCACATATAACTTCAAATAAGCCGCACTGCAATTTACCTGGCTTCCTTAGGAGTAGCTTTGTAAGGAAGAGGGAGGGAAAGAACAAAACAGTCCGAGGCTGTTTGTTTCGGCGTTGACCATCCGTTCTGTTTAAACCACTGGACTCCGAATGGATAGGGGAAGCGATCGGAAATCGGGGCACACTACTCTGCAGGATCCTCGCGGGTAGGTGTTAGGCCGTGCGAAATCCGCCGTTGAGAAACACTTGAGAAGCCGATTACTCCCACTCTCAATGAGCTGGGCGAGAGTGAGAGAGACCACAAGACGGCTTTCGATATCCGCGGACCTAAAATAGGCGCCTACGTAGGAACTCGCAGAATTTTATGCAGCAGGTCCTCCATGAAACTCTTCATTCATTGAGTGCAACCAAAAAGGAAATAAACTGAATATTGCTTTTTAGCACGACTACTAATAAAGCTAAAGTGAATGAAATAGTATCAACATTTTAAAAATTGTTTCACATGGAATGGTCATTTTTGTGATTACAAAGCTATTAAACGGGAAAATATTAAAACTAGCTCTATGACATCAGAAGCCTTTGGCGTTTTTTCTGCAATCATATTTTTTTACCACAAGTTCCTCACATTTTCTTTCTAGAGCACTGATGCAGGTCAGACCTCGTGGTCGTAAACAGATCCCTTGCATGTTATGAAGCCCGCCCACTGGCCAATACATGCATTCTTGTGAGACTTACTTCAAAGAGTGAATCACAAGCGGAAATCAATAGCTCCGATCAATGTGCAGTCCATCATCCTCCATTGTGCGGACGCAAGAAAGAACAGACGGACGTATGTACGAACAGAGGTATGTAGAGGAGAAGAGGTTCTTCCCTTCACATGCGGTGGAATTCTGCTGGAAACAGTTTGCCGGCTTTAAAGCCGGCAAACTGTTTCCAGCAGAATCCCCCAGCAGAAGAAATTTCCCTTCGGGGTTCTTCAAACAGGAGCTGCCTTTCAAACTACGACGAAAATGGAGCCAGCTTCCATAATCGGTACACAGTATGTCTAACAATCAGCTGCTGTATCCACGGTTGCACTTTTCTCTTCTCTCACCCCGAGTAGCTCCCACCACAGTGCACAGCTTTAGTATCCGATGTAGCCTGAACTTTCTCAAAATATGTCGCTTGCAGCATAAGCTCCAATTCGAAGAATGTTGATGAACTGGTAGAAGCTTTTCAGGAAGAGAGAACCATCATCATTGCGACGCAGCTTTGAAAGTCTCGCTATAACGTGGTGACAGAAAAGGGATTCTAAAGCAGCGGCCAAACGTTAGTGAATACCTGGGTCATCACATCTCTACGGTAACTTAGAAGATGCTCAAACGTTTCCAAGCAAAGAGCAAGTGTAGGCGTCCGCGGGTTCATAGCTATTCGAAGAAGTTCGAAATGCCTACACTAAAACGCGCCCGTAGATACACGATGGCATGGGGTGTATGGAAAGAACGGGAGTGAAGCAAAACTTTTTCGATCGACAACACTATGTATGTCAAGGTTAGTTACATATGACCGGTACTATCTTGTATACATAGTGAAACTGCAGTCAATGTAGATGAAATGTGGAGAGTATGTAATGTTCGTAGGCAAGCAATCCCACCTAGCACCACTTAACATGGTGCTAGGTGGGATTGCTTGTTTGCTTAACACTCACAAATAGACAGACATTTTCGGTACTTCGTTTGTAATAAATCTCGTCTGAGAAACATTCTCGTTACGAATGTTCGCCTGTGTCGCTATCAATAGAAGTGCACAATCAGGTAAAACAGGAGTGCTGCTGTGAAGAACAACCCATTACCCCCTATTCACCTCAAGAGTTCACCTCCGCAGCGATCTCAAAAGGTGCCTATAAAACTGGCTCTAAAACAGTCTCTTTCGCGTGCAGCGTCTTGTAGTCACACTTTTGTGCTCGACTTCTACACTTTACGGCGTCTAACCTCACGCGAGGTTGCGATAGCTTGTGGTGATGTGTGAACCATGGGCGAGCGCGCTGTCTCTCTCAAAAATGACGCTGAGGAATTCATGTCATCGAAGCTAGAGGAGGGTTCGTTTGTGTTTAGTATCTTGACCCTGGACACGTGATAGCGCAGCCGGAGGAGGCGTCGACTGTGTTACCTGGCGCCCAGAGTCACGACTGTCGCATGCCCTCTCAATCGAGGCTTCTTGGTACGGGCCGCGCCCAGGCCAACCACGCCTTCCATTCCTCCTAAGTCGGTGAGTTCGTACCAGACTTGTCTGGGAAGGAGAAGACGCAGAACAGCCCGTCGGCAGGCCACTGCAAGTCAGTGTTTTGACTTAAAACTGCGCTCAAACTGCCTTCTCAACACCACGCAGAGAATGAATGCGTGCTGCTTTCCACAAAGGGATTGATTAACGCTGTCCTTTATTAGTCTCCAAGTTCGACGTTAATGAAACCTGGACATTGCTCTTATCAATTGATTATTCTTCCATGCCTTCCAGGTGTGCTATAAAATTATTTATTACTACGGCCGACCTTTCGGCTAACTCGTCTTCTTCAAAGCCTGAAAGAAGCTCGAAATGTTCCCGTCTGTGAAGAAATTTTTTGGGTCAGGAACATCGTGTCCCTCCTGCCCCCCCCCCCCATTTGGTCAGTATCAACCAGTCCCGAGAGAGTCAGGCGGAGGACCCAAATCCAGTGAGCAAACTCACCGACATTCCGGCAGTGCAGGAAGACCGACTCAGCTGGCCACCATGGAGCAAGTGAGGAGCATTTTAGCGATTTTCGGCTGCCATTTATCCCTCGTTTTCATTCTGACCTTGCAAAAAATCTATTCGATTGATACTTATATCCAATAGAAATGCGCGTTTCCCTATATTGCTGACTCCGATTCTTTTGCATCATTTTTCAAGGAAGCGCAGCGCTAGAGGGAGTCTCGCACACCAGTCATAAACCATCAAAAACACATGAAGTAGCCCCCTCATTGTGCTAACCGCTGAAGCTCCGAAGCTTCGCGGGAAATGAGTTAAAAGCCATTTCTGGTCACGTGTTTGCCAGTAACTGGAAGTGAAAAGAAATCAAGACCAACAGCTCGGAGGCTGTAGAGGAGCATCTAATCCAAAATGACATCAGAGCTTTGCTGCAGTTGGAAGGGTCCACTGTAATGTGCTCCAGAAAATTGGGAATGATCTATAGAGATCCAAACGGTATTTTCTTCTATGTGATCTGTCCTACCGTGCTCCTCGCTTCCATCGTTGACAAAAGTGTTATTGTCGAAGCCACTCCAAAACATGACCAGGAATGCAACAAACAATCATATCTTATTTTGCTAAATAGATATAATTCGTAGCATACACCGCATAAAATGTTATGAAATGACCAGGCACAGCAATGCTTCAAACACATTCAAGCTAAAAGGCAAGTCCTTTGTTGTTCGTGAATGCCGAGACTGCGCCGCGCACTCTCTCGGCCTATGGCGATGTTGGCCTGATCGAATATTAACCACACTCACCTGGTAACCTTCGCCGATGATTTGATGAACTCTTGCTTTTTCAACAGCAATTTTCCTATTAACTGAGATTATTTATATCATGTCGAGCCAGAACCAGTTATTCAATGCGAGTTTATTACTGTGGTGACCCCAGTATTTGCTGATCATGACAGGAGTTTCTTGGCTTCAACATGGCACTACACGCTCATGGGTCCGTTGGTATGATTGACCCCTTGGCTTTGCCCCCTCTAGCGATCATCTTTTCATTCCTGTGATCACATCTTCAGTTCGAAATGGCGACTAATGACCGCCATAATATCTAGGCCTATTCTTAGTCGAAAAATTACGTCGTTACCCTCACCTCAGATCTACAATATTTTGAGGCAATACACTTCTGAGGTAAATATTTATAAGTATTCATAGCTAAGAACTAAGTTTGATTGAAATGGGGTTTCAGAGCTAAGCCCTAAGGAGTGTTAATCTTAAACGAAGCTTCAACAATTAGGTAGCATTCACACTGCTAAGAATTTGCGGTTGTACCATGCTTACCGTGGCATGTTCTACGCTGGCACATGTTCTAGGCTTCATATATCGGAAAACGTCTACTTATTTTCGACTCCAAGTAAGCTAATTGTAGAATTTTACTCTGGTACAGCAGTTGAACATTCTATAGCTGCTTGAGCAGTGTTTTCCTTTTTTTAAGACTTCCTAATCTATTCTGTGGTATACTATACTATACTCAACTATAATCTTAGGCTGTCGCCAAAGTAATCTGCGTTTCAAAGTATGTGTAAATAAATACAGTACCGGACGCGTTTTTTGAATAGACGCCGAAAAAACGCACTTTTGCGGTTTTTACGTCTTTTTGCTATAACTCTCCATAATATTTATATATTATATGAAAGATCAAAAACGGCCAAAATTGAAAACTTGCGCTCCATTGAGAAGGCCGGCCCGGACGAGTTGTCGGCGGCAAGGCGTCGAAACCCATTGCATGCTCACAATTCCTCTATTTTAAGTTTTTTTGAGAAACGGTTGGAACCGTTGGATTCGTCCCTTCGAGATCTACACAATCATATATAACACTTCGCCAAACCGCCGCATTTTCGCAGTGGGTTGTCAAGGATGACTTGAGCAGACTTTTTGCTATTGGAGGAGCTTATATTCCAGGACTTGCATGTTCTCGGAGCATCCCAAGCATGGCGTAAAGTGTTTTGTCATGCCAGGAATCCTCTGAGAGTGCGCCGTGCACAATGCATATAGGATCGAACCTATCAATCGAGGGGGGGGGTGAGAGACAGTTTGTAGAGTGAGCATTTAGGGAGTTTTATAAGAAATTCTCAGCCGCCCTACTCAGGAATTGTTGTATTCTGTTCCGACGAGACTTTGGAGTGCGGTGTGCACAATGTATATAGGATCGAACCTATATGGATGAGCCAGCTCGCAAATTGCATCGCGAGCGTGTTCTGAGCGCAATAACTCTGTCAAGTTCGAGTCTTTCGGGCTGTAACTTGTGGATTTTGTAGGCAGTAGAAAGTTTAAGAAGCGCGCTGAAAGAGCGCGCTAGAGAAGTAGCTTAAGACTGGACAACGTTACAGCGGTGCAAAAATGCAGGCAAGCCTTGTGTCACATGATTTTTTCCGAGTTCAGTGGACTACTACGGGAAGACGAGGCGAGCTAATGACATCCAAATGCATGGGCGAGCACAAGACTGAAAGCACTTTACGATGACATGCTCCCAGCTGTGGCGAGAACTGTTATCTGGGCGAGTGAGAGCACGAAGAACATGGACCGCTGTTGTGCTAAATTGCACGCGCGGGCATGTTCGGAGCGCGATAACTCTGTCAGCTTCCCATCTTTCTGGCTGGTACGTGTGAATTCTGTAGGCAGTAATATGCTCTAGTAAAGCGCCAAAGCACTGCAAATTATCTTACGAACTGGCAGGGTTACGGGGTGCGAAAATGCAGGTTGGGCATGTGTGACACGATTTTTTCGGATTTCAGTCGACCGCTGCGAGTGCACGAGGCGAATTAACGGAATGCAAACCCGCGGACGAGCAAAGCACCAAAGGCACTTTACGATGATCCGCTCTTAACTCTCCAGCTGCCTAAACTGTCTTAGCCCCATCTGCCATTTTAGAGCGGCGGACGGCAGCGGTGAAGCTTCTTCCGCCTTTACTTGCTAATATTTCAGTTGTCGACAATCTCAGCGATACAGTTCGGTTCAGCTCGAGAAACTCTATCATGTGGTCTCAATCTCGCCCAATTCTGGGATTATCACCTTTTTGACAATTTCGCATCAAATGCGAGGCGGCTCAAGGCTGCGGGGAAGGACAATGACGTCATCGAAAATCTATATTTTTGAACTGCACCAAGTCTGATACCATGCGACTTTTGGTGGTGAGTTGAATAATGTTACTGGAGCACCAAGAACTGGGTGAGTAAAAGCGCGAAGAACGTTGACCGATGTTGTGCTAAATTGGACGCGCGGGGGTGTTCTGAGTGCAATAACTCACGCTTGAATCTTTCCGGCTACAACTTGTGGATTTTGTAAGCTGTAGAAAGTTAACTAGGTGTGCTAAAACATAACAACGTAGCTTATGATTGTACAAAGTTGCAGCGGTGCGAAAATGCAGGTAAACCTTGTGTGACACGATCTTTTCCGAATTCAGTCGACCACTGTAGGAACACGCGATCAGCTAACGGCCTATGAATGCGTGGGCTAGCAAATCAGCTAAGGTACTTTACGAAGAAGTGCCCATAACTCTCCAGCTGTCTAACCTGCCTCTGTCCCAGCTGCCATTTTAGAACTGCGGAGGGCAGCGGTGAAGTTTCGTCCGCCCTTACTCGCCCAAATTTGAGTTTTTGCCCCAGGAGATGGTATCGTTCTGTTCAACTCGAAACGCTCTATCGAACGGTGTCAATATCGCCTAATTGCGGGAAAACTGAATTTTTGACAATTTCCTTCGTGGAGGAGGGCGCTCTTCGCCGAGCCTGCCCGGACAATGACGTCATCTTCTTCTTCTTCTTCAGCGTTTGTCCCGCTTCGTCGCGGGGTCTGCTCTTCTGGTGTTACGAAGCCACCTTTCCCGATCCTGCGCTTGATCAGGGTGGACACCAGCTATTTTCATGTCCGTGTGTAACGTATCGGACCAACGCTGCTTCGGGCGTCCTCTAGGCCGCTTTCCAGATACTTCCAACTCAAGACGTATCTTGCGGACGCTGCCTTCTTTCCCACGCAGAACGTGGCCGTACCATCGCAAGCGAGCTTCGCGCATCTTGTCCGCTATCGGCGCGACACCGAACTTCTGCCGAATAGCATCATTTCGAGTGCGGTCCATGCGCGTGACTCCAGCCGTCCAGCGCAGCATCTTCGTCTCCATGACGCTGAGGCGTGTTTCAACTTCCTTGGTCACAGGCCAACACTCAGCGCCGTACATCGCTACCGGCCGCAGGACGGTTCTGTAAATCTTCGACTTCAGGTGCTCTGGTATCTTCCTATCGCAGAGCACGCCAGTCAGCGAACGCCACATGGGCCAAGCTGCACTCACGCCTGAGTTCACCTCAACCATCAAACCGCCGTCAGACGCTATTGCTGATCCCAGGTATTTAAACACCGAAGTGCGTGCAAGTTCAGTACCGTTAATCTTAATGGAGCCGGACTCGTTCACGTCAGTCGTTCGGTACTCGGTCTTCTTGACGTTCAATTTGAGTCCGAACCTCGCCAGACGGTCGTACCAAGCTTGCACCTGCCGCTCGAGATCGTCTTTGTCTTCGCAAGCAAGCATCACGTCATCAGCATAAAGCAGCGTCCATGGAACAGGCTGCTGAAGATCTCGCGTAATGGCATCCATGACGACAACAAAGAGGAGTGGAGAAAGCGCAGAACCCTGGTGCACCCCAACAGAGATGGGAAATTCCATTGAGGTTCCAGCTGCAGCTTGTACTCTACTTTTTGGGCAAGAATGGAGCATTCGCACCCACTCTATAAGCTCCTCAGGTACGTTGTGTCGTCGCAAGGCGTACCATATAAGCTCACGCGGTACGCGGTCGAAGGCCTTCTCCAAGTCGAGAAAGGCTATATGCACCGGCTTCTGTCTCTCGCGATGCTTCTCCACCAGGAGGCGGGCGGCGTGTATAGCATCAATGGTCCCACAACCAGACACAAAGCCGCACTGGTTGTCGGAGAGCTTGACGATTTCACGAATTCGTCTGTCGAGGCTTCATGTTGTGAGAAAGCAAGCGAATCGGACGGTAATTGAAGCAGTCAGCAGGACCGCCCTTCTTCTTCCAAATCGGAATCGCCGGCACTGTTGTGCCAACACTCCGGTACTTGCTTCTCCTTTACTACCTGGTTAAAGAACTCAGCCAACCACTCAGCAGGATACCAGAGCTTCGAATTCCAAACATCGACTGCCAGATCATCCGGCCCTGTCGCCTTATCGGGCTTCATCTTCTTCAGAGTCACTTCTGTTTGCTCCACGGTGATCTTGTGAACGGGATCGTGAACAACAGCCACAGAAGGGATGGCCGGATGAGGAAACTCCATAGTGGAAATTTCCTCAAAGTAATCACGCCATTGCTTCAGCGCCTGTTTGGGGTCTGTCAGAAGATGGCCGCTCTCATCATTGATGCCAACGAACTTTTCAATATCCTCGGTTTGGCGATGGCGGGTCTTAGCAAGTCGGTACAAATACCGCCCACCATCGCGCGAGTCGAGTTTTCGGTAGACATCACTATAATGAGTCGCTTTTGCAACAGCCACGGCTTTCTTTGCAGCCTTCTTCGCCTTCTGATACTCCTGCCAGTTGTCGGCTGTTCTGTCACCGAGAAACACATGATACAGCTACTTCTCCTCTCGAACCTTCGCTTTCACATCGTCTGTCCACAGCCATGTCGGCTTGTCGATTTTGCGTCGTCCAGGCTTCGTAGTGCAGAGTTCCATTCTTGCAGCTTGGCGTATCGCATCGGTTTCTCTCTTCCACGTTTCGTCGACAGTCGTGACTGTCGGCAACCGTACGCGAGAAATCACAGCTGCTTCCTTCTCTTTCATTCGCCACCACTTGATTCTAGCTGCACCGCATCGCTCGATCTGCTTCAGGCTCGGAGGGGAGATCTTTAGGGTGCAGATCAGCGGTCGATGTTGTGGGGCGACCGTCTCATACGGCACGATCTTCGCGTCCGTGACAATGCTCCGGTCGCGATCATTCACAAGCACAAAGTCTATCTGAGACTTGGAGCTCCCACTATAATCCTACTATATATAAAGGAGCAAGCGTGTGTGTGAGCCGTAGACGTGCCGAACACGTCGGCGACCGTGCATGGCGAGCCGTCGACGTGCCGAACACGCCGGCAACCGTGCATGGCGAGGCGTCGACGTGCCGAACACGTCGGCAACTATGCATGGCGAGCCGTAGACGTGCCGAACACGTCGGCAAGTGTGCCTGGGCATTTAGATGACCATCGACGGGAGGGCTTTTGGAGGCAATCGATATCGATCGATATTATCGATTTTTTTGAGGGTGACGTTCAAGCGGCACGAAACTTTAGCTCTGGGGGTAATCGAGGTCGCTGAACACGAATCTGGAGTATACCAATCGATATCGATCGATATTATCGATTTTTTGAGGGTGACGTTCAAGCGGCACGAAACTTCAGTCCCGGGGGTAATCGAGGTCACTGAACACGAATCTGAAGTCGGATCAATCGATCCATCTCGATTAACATAAAGTTCAGAAGGCCTAGGGAAGAATAGGAAACCCGTAGCGGCCATGGCGTCCTATTCTCGAGGTTTGGGGACGAAGCCCCCAACCAGTCGTAGGCGGCCGCTAGGCCGACGTACGACTGGTATGAGATAAGGTGGGAGTCGCGTTTTCGGAAGGCGGTGTTCACAATGGTGAGGCTATGCGATTCCGCATACTCAAGAATACGCTCACCATCGGGGTTACGAGACCCGTATCAGAAACCACCATGACAGCTGTACCCGTCCTTCGCAGCACCCACGTGCCCATGAAGGTCACCAGCGACTATGATGACATCTTTCGACGGTACCTCCGCTGTCTTCTCATCAAGCAGGTTCCAAAACACGGCGTGCGTTGCTAGTACTCTGTAATGCCTGGAATGCTCCTGAGTGCGCTGTGCACAATGCATATGTGATCGAACCTATCAATCGAATGGGCGGATGCATGTCCACTGGATTTCTGTCTTCGCTTGATGGAAAATGTAAAGCCCTCAAGACTATCTTGCACCGTTTGGAGAATATTATAAGAAATTTCTGGCCGTCCTACTTAGGATTTGCTCCAGTCAGTCCGACGAGCTTTTGGAGTGCGCCGTAGACAATGGATATAGGATCGAACCTATCAATCGAGTGAACGGAAGCGGTTCAAAGTCGTGCTAAACAGCAAAGCTTACTCCCTTTAGGTGCTTTAGTGCACACACTGACAGCAGCTTATACAAATGAAGAAGTTTTAAAAAGCGAGAGGGGTGAGTGCGCCGTGCACAATGCATACACTAAAGAACCGTTTTAAATTAGTTTAGATTAGAAATTTCCGCCCTCCCTACCCAGGAATTGATGTTCTCTGTTCCGGCGAGACTTTGGAGTACGCTGTGAACAATGCATATAGAATAGAACCTATCAATCGAGTGGGGCGACCGGTTCGTGCTCTAAAGCACAACGGCGTAGCTCATGAGTGAACCAAATTGCAGTGCTGCGAAAATGCAGGTGAGGCTTGTGCGACCCAATTTTTTCCGATTTCGGTCGACCACTGCGCGGAGACACGGCGAGCCAACGGCATGCAAATGCGTAGGCGAGCAGAACACCTAAGGTGCTTTAAGACGATATGCTCGCAACTCCCAGGCATCCTAAACTGCCTTAACCCTATATGCTATTTTAGAGCGGCGGACTTAGCGGTTGAAGTTTCCTGCCCTCGTACTCGCCCATATTTGTATTTTCGACACTCCCAATAACACCACTTTGGTCACCACGAAAAGCTCTATCGAATGTGGTCACTCTCGACCAATTCCAGAATATCGATTTTTTGACAATTTCCCATCGAGGTCGTGGGCGCCGTAGATTACTTCCCGTATGAGGATGGTCGGGTCAGAGTCACCGGTCACCGTGAGTTATCGGTATGGGCAGTCTCCTGCCGTAATCGACCAAATGAACTTCGGTATCGTGTTCGGCACCTCGAATAAGTCCCCACAACGGTCGATGTTCTCCTCGCTCTTACTCGCCCACATTACAGTTTTTCCTACTAGCAATAACACCATTCAATTCAGCATGAAAAGCTCTATCGAATAGTATCAACCGTAGCCCAATTCGAAGATATCGATTTTCAATAATGTCAACGTCCGTCTGCTACGGCCACGAGAGGTCTCGTCCTCTCGCGAATCTGTAAAAATCTGTCGAAATACCATTCGATGGTGCTTTTCGTGGTGAACAGAACGGTGCCATTGCGAGTGTCGAACACTCAGATCTGAGCGAGTAAGAGCGCAAGAAACTCTAACCGCTATCTTCCTCCGCTTTAAGCTGGCAGCTGAGGTTAAGGCGGTTTAGGAAGCTGAGGAGTTCTGAGCACGTCATCGTAAAGTACCTTAAGGGGTTTATTTGCATACCCATTTCAAGCTTGTTTGCTTGCCTTCCCGCAGTGGTCCA
>OX377206.1:73928519-74043188 GCA_947396885.1 Heligmosomoides polygyrus polygyrus | reverse complement strand
CTTCCGCGTCCTTGGAACACAGTACTCCAGGGCTCCGCGGGAAGGGTGAATTCGAATTTGAGGACGAATAATGTTGACCGGGACAGGCGCTTCTGTTAAGACGAAGATTTCAGCATACAAAGCGTAAACGTAACGTAGATACCGTCATGTACAGCATCCACAAGGACCACGATCGCTTCGTGCGTCATCTCCACGGCAGCAGTAGAGGAGCCTGAGAGCTTGAACAGCATCAACAGACGCCTGCCTCCGGAAGCTTTCGAGCTGACACGATACGGTATGAGCAGCACTAGCGTCAGGCAACTACCAGCCAAAGTCCAGCTAACGAAGCAATTCAGAGAGGCAAAAAAGTAGGGTCATGAAGATAAAAGAGCGCATGTGCCACATATTCACATAACTGGGGCTGCAGGGGCGGACACGAGTATTCGCAACGCTCGCCGAAACTATGCAACTTCAGGGCCGAGAAGATCGGCCTCCAAGGCCCTGATTGAACCCCACCTCTTCCAGATGTGTAGTAGAGATCATCCACGACTTCAACTCCGAACCTTCCGATTGCCTCGTCCATCCGCCCCAATGCCATCCATCGTAGGGTAGATGTAAGTTCGTGCTCAACGGAACGAATGTCTAGCATGTCAAGTCAACATAAGCAACGACATCTTAGAAAGATTTCAGAGGTCGAGGAAGTAGCGAAGATGACGAAGAACTCCAGCTCCATGCTCATCTATCCGACTCCACTGTTCTTTCTACGTCTCAGGGGGTAGGCTTTAAAAGCCAGGATGAGCAAGCGATTGGAGTCACACAGCTGAATATTGGAGGGCGATGCTCGGAGTGACTTGAGTACCGCAACTAAAGGAAATTCTCCGGAGTTCCCATCTTCGACGGCGTTCGAACATCAGAGGGGACTTAGCGAGTGTGAGTGTAGGGCTCTCCGCGCTGTTGTTGGAAGGCTGACGATGTAGACTCGAAGATTCTTCGTATTTCTTCATCTAATAGTTTCCTTGCCAGATCATATTACTTGCGTTGTCGTGGTTTTCTCTGTTTTCTTGTGTTTTTTAGGCTTCATTTAATAATAGGTACACATGCCTAGGTTATGCTTAGCTGTTTGCCCGCGTTGAATCTTACGTTTTGTTGGTTTCACGTGAGCACGCGTCATTAAATCAATCAATCAATCAGAGACGCTGCGACAAGAGGATACCACAGCGCCTCAAGTCGAAGATCCACAAAGCAGGCGCCCGAACATTAGCTGGTTATGGAGATGAGTACTGGCCCGTAGCTAAGGAAATTGAAGGGCACCTCAGTTTAATGGAGACGAAGATGCGGCGGTGGACGGCCGGAGTTACGCGTCTGGATCCAGCACGCAACGACTCCATACGGCAGAGGTTCGGTGCCATCCCGATATTTGAGAAGATGCGCGAGGCTCGTCTACGATACATAGTACGGGCACGTCCTTCGCGCAAAAGATGACACCGTCCGAAGGGCTGGGTCTCAACCTTTATGTGCTCGCAAGGTGCCTACGAGAATGACGATCGGAGCGCTGCTTGATACGTTGCACCAGGATTGAAGATGGCTAGATTGCACCGCGATCAGGCATTTGATAGCGAAGTTTTTTTCTTCAGAAAAGCGGACGCCGCATCGGAGCGGGACAAACGCTGGAGAAGGAAGAGCTAAGAAGATCGTATTAGAAGGAAAAAGAAGAAGCGTTACGACCATCTCCCATTCTCAATTTACTCATCATACGTTATTCCAAAAAATTTTATTTCACAAAGAACACAGACAGCGTTCACGACCTCTACCACTACATACCACCGCATATGTGGCAGGTTTTGCTTAAAATATGTACAAAGCTGTATGTCGAAGAGCAATGACCGTGGCGCACAATACCGATGCCAAGAGTGCTTATTCAAATATCGAGAAAGTTGGCGGCCATAAGCAACTCCAGTGCAGCATTAGGAGCGATTTTGAACTCTGGGATTTCATCAGCCGAGCTTGAATAGTGAGCCTTGTACGTGAAGTAATGGCACACCTTCTGCAGAACGTGAGATCTGAAAAAAATCGATGTTTATGATAATTTACAGAAATGCTGAATAGAAGAAGCGCTATATCCCACAAACAGCTTAAATGAAAGACAATGAATCAACAAACAGTTTAATCGGGGACTGAATATGTTCTAGGGTTCCGTCTCTTTACTTGGGATTAAGTTTCCAGCTTCCAATAAACTGAAATAACCATGTCTTTGGGCAGAATTAACAATTTCGATTATGGTGGGAAGTGTTACATTTGGTTACTCTATGCCAGTCAAAACTAAAAATTTCGGCGTAAAGAGCGTTGGAGGGAGCAGTCCATCAGTCCTCAAACGCAAGTACGACCTGACGTGGTATATCTCACGTGTAGGACAAGTTTTTGCCCATTCCGTTCACGCATGAAGTAGATTTTGACCTAGAGCCTTCTCGTTGCAACTTGCATCGTACGCGTCAGGTTGTGTACTATGTGGGAAACTCCACGCCACCATATCTGACTGCTACGTTCAAGAAGGTGGCTGCCCCCCCCCCCCCCCCTCCTCCCCTCAACGCACATTGTGTCGAATTTTCTGGCTGTAAAGAACTGGGCAGTTGGTTCTGGTGAACTATCTCACAAAGAATGAAAGTCTTTTGTTTCCCTCTCAAGAAAAGATCCCCCGCCCATCAAGGCGCCAGATCGAAGAATGAGGGGCGGTTATTGGCAGCTTTTCTTGAGCGCACCAATAAGCGAAATTCTACAGCAATAATACTTCTGTGGTCCTGCATAACGTTCTCATCTACGAAAATTTCAAGAAAACTCTCTGGATGTTGAGAAAAAAGAGAGTGGGCGCACCTAAGTTCTCATTCGAAGATAATTGATTGATGTTAGGCCTCGTGCATACTTCTCATCGCCGCGATGAGTTTTGCGGAACGAAGCGAAAGGACCTGGAGTTCTCAGCGTTCATCGCATCGCTCATCACTCCACAAGGGAGTGCGACGGCGATCCGCCCAGGCCATCGCTAAACACCGCGCCCGGCGCGAAAAAAGTATGCCATGCCCGCGATGGACGCGGGAAGCCATCGCGCATGCCAGCCGCCACTGCAGCGGCAACCGCGGCGAAGTTTCCTTTGATTATTCGACCGCGCGCGTCGGAATGGTCATGAATTGAGCGCCGCGATGGCATCGCAGCGATAGAAATATGCCCCAGTCCTAAGTAGGCATGCTTTACTCTATTACATATGCCTTGTTGAAAATTGATACCTGCTGTAAGGGTAATATTCAGGTAGAGAAGAAGCGGGAACAGTCGTTCCACACACCATTTCTGGTGTTTTTTTAACAAAATTTGATTTGCTTTTGCTTCTGTTTCAGTGTCCTCTGCTCCAGTTTCCTCCCATTTTCCAACCATTATGTTTCCTTCCACATTCTGCTTTCCTGCAAAGGATTGTCGCACATTGCTCGGCAAACAATATCTCTGTTGTAACCAGGACCGGATTCATCAACGCGTTACAGCAATTTAACAGGGAAAATACAACCACAATCCCTGATAGCGCGGCGAAATGCTCCACCATATCGCTTGATAAGCCGCGCTATCAGGGATTTCGGCTGTATTTTCTCTGTTAAATTGCTGTAAGTTGATGATGAATCCGGCCCCAGGATATTATCTCAACGGTAGGTCGGAACGCCCCAAGTGTTGTAAATGGGCACAATCGCCTCTCTCTGAGAAACAACAAAATGCAGGTATCTCGACCTCACTACAATTCTGCGCAGAGTTAGGGGTGACGGAAATTGAATCGTTGGTGGCGTTAGCCCTCTGCCTCTGCGCAGAGGACGGGCTCAAGTGGGCCGGGAAAAGCGACGGCCGAGCAGTGGTTATGCAGTGGATAGAGGAGCGACTTGGTGGGAAGAAGTGGTTTGTGGTTCAACCGTTTTCGCTATTTCCACCCTACTTGTGCCCGCCACCCGAGCACAAGCAGAGGGCTAAGGGCCGAAATTCCGTCGCTCCTAACCCCGCGCAGAGTTCTATTGGGGTCGAGATACCTGCATTGTATTGTTTCCCAGAGAAGCGATTCCGCCATTATACAACACTTGGGCCGTTGCGACCTACCGTCGAGACGATTCGGGTCACACCCTTTCAGCCGCATGGGACCATGTCACACGATCTGAAGTCACAGTCGTATAACCTGTTTTTATAGTTGGATTCAAATCTTTTGAAGAAACTATATGTGTTATGTGTACTTCAACTTTAGACGTGATCAACGAAAACAAATTTCAGTTACTGATTTATGGAGCTTCTCGATAAGTGGTGGCTTTAATTAGCAAACAGCTCTCGACGTCGCAAAAAATCGGTTAATCTCATGCGCCAAACATGTAATAATCGCAGGGTCGTCAACGTGTTAAGCCTCACGTTACTTTCTTCTAGCTGACTGCCAGATTCTAGGCATTCAGAACCGCCGATGTTTTTCAGTAGTTCTGGTTTTTCCGCTGCTTTTTTAGGAATGGCTGACGTATGCGAACATAGCAGGTCTAATATCTGATAGCAGAATCCCCCGTTCTAGCGATGACTCTACTATTTGGGCCTTCGGGTCAGTTACTAATAATTAACCGATCGATATTGCCTACACTTTTTGGAGGCTATCATGTCCATCGTAGCCTTGTCGAAAAGTGATAATGCCGACCCATGAGAATTGGAAAACCGACACTGCCTACTTGATGTGATGTCCGTCCGCTAGTAAACATTCAAGGATGATGGACCAACATATGGAATGACAGGCGGAAGGGCTACCTCCTTCATACGTAGTGTAGATGTTGGAAACAAGAGATTTCTCATGAATCCTTGTTTTCGGAACATCGCCTTGTTCTTCTCGAATATTATGGCTAAAGAAGTGTTAACACCCATCGAGCTAAAGCAGGCATGGAAGAACACAATGAGTCGGACGATGGCGCAGTTCATGAAGGACACATAGTGCCAGAAGAAATGGACTTGGCCGGAGGGCTTTCAACTAACCGAGTCGTCGTCCTACATATTCCTCGGGCGTTCAGTTAACATAGAAAATGTCATCTTATCAATTAATTGAATTCGATTACTAAAAAATCCACAGAGTCAACCTTTTTTTTGGGGGGGGGGAGGGTGCTCCGCTCCCGATATGAGTCTAACCATAAGACCCAAGATGTGTTGTATAGAACAGGAAAACGTAGAAACACAGTCCACCCATACACTAGCTTGTAGTGCTATCTTTGTATAACAGATCACTTTGGACTGCGACAGCGCCTTTGAACCGGAATAACGACATAGGTTCTTAGGATTTTGTTTTAGGTTTCATTTCTGCTAATTTCATCCCACGCTCATGTTAATGTGCGTCTCTAGATAAGGATAAAGATAAAGACATCCCTCCATTACGGTACATCCGAACCACCAAGGCGTGCCAGACCATGTTGCACTCCGCGTGACGGAAGACGATGGCTGCCCCGTATTTGCGTGTTAAGCATGGAACGGAGAATCAATCTGAGATTGATCACCGACACACTACGTCGTTTGAGCAAAAACCGCAAGTACTGAAGGACGGTTCCCCAAAGAATCAGCTCACAGCCACTCCAAGCGAGAAATGAATCAGAAGCAATTCACATACGGGATGTCTCTGAAGTGCACTTCGTTGATTTCTTTCCCGGAGGGCTGCCCCGGTCCAGTCAGCATCGCTTTAATCGTGCTTGAGGTGAACGCGAGCTCCTAAATGAAAAGAATGGAGTCCGCCTAAGCATAAATGTGATCCTACAGCATCTACAAGCACAATGAAAAACGGCTTCCGTTGTTTAGCAAGAAATGAAAAAGACACCACGGAAATTGGAATGCGGATGTTACTTAAAAACCCCCAACCGTGATTATGAGTCAAGGATGCAAAAGGACATGAATGCTGACAACGGATGCCTATGAAGTTACCCCAACGATCCTCATTAATACTCAAATCGTCTTATAATGTTCACACCTCATTGGGTGGTTAAGGACCGTTCAATAACAAACAAATCGCAACAAGGTTGCTTTTCACAGCATGCAGTTGAAAAATGTGCAGTAAACGCCTAAACATGTGTGGACGTCTGGTCACCTCACATTTCAACCGACCAATCGAAATACAAAATTGCTGTAACGCAGGAAACCGAACTTCAACTCATGATGCAGGGTCACTATCCTTTGCTCTCCGAAACCGAGAAACGATTCCGATGAATGCACCCCCCCCCCCCCGTACAATCAATCGATTGGGCAGGCTTTCGCGATGGGGCGCGCGCGCACCATGCAGTGGAGCCGACGACACGTCATCCGCCGGCTTAGTAGCTTCGAGGGGAACAGGAACTTAGATTACGGAAAACAGTACCAGCTTGGCGTAATTCGAAGTTGGGCGTGGGCCATTTTGCAGTCACGACACGGCATATTTCACGGTAAACGCTAAAGAGAAGCACATTGCATCAGCTGTTACGAAACTGGAGCTCAGTGAATTCTAAACATATGCACTTTGGAATTGCTCTTACGATTCGTGGTAATGAAACTCAGTTGGCTACTGAGTGTATATGTCACACAGTCTGTTTTGCTCATGCAGCCCTCTTAGGATGCACATTTTTTAAAGGATAGCATCCATTCCGACGTTGCTATTCTATGAGTTTGGTCCAAAACGTCGGATTTAAGATTTACCTCCGCACAGAGTTAATATTAATGAAAGCTAAAAGAATGCACATGCTTTTGATGATAATGTCTAAGTTAAGAGTTTTACGATTATGAAATGAAAGACTTCTAGGGATGAGACATGGCAGTTTGAGTTGTTCATTGTTGTAATAAAATCCCAAATCCTTCATCTTAACCACTGCATTCAACATTTGTCCTCACAACGAGTACCAAGCAGAGCACTCCGACCCTTCTGATCTCATATGTACACTTTTCTCAGGGGCAAGAGGTAACTTCCAGATAGTTGACCACTCATAAATCCTTTCCAATCTCTCTCCACTCTCTACTCTCTCCACATCGGTACCTTATTCAATTTTCCCATTGATCTTGATATCGTCCGCAAACAACACCGCTTTCCTCAAGAATCAACGGCAGCTCAGCTACGTATATAGCGAACAGAACTGCGGAAAGGACTTTTCTCTGGGGAACTTCGCTCTTCACCAACCTACAGACTCAAAAAGTACCTCCTATCCTGGCCTGAAAACTACGTTCTGAACAATTTTGTATTCATTTACACACTAAGGGATGGAACTTCAGATGTTCAGGTTTGTGCGTATGTCTAGAATGGTCTACCCTATCGAATGCTTTAGAAAAATGAAAGTAAATTACATCACATGTATCAGTGTACATGTACATGTACATTATCATCAGTGAACATGTACATGTACATTATCAAAGTAAATTACATCACATGCTACATGCTATACGATGCCTTATCCGTTGCCCTCACGTCGTTACTTGATACCACTGAGTTCGTGTGCTCATAAGTACTGCACGGAAAAGTGGTGTAATCCCTTTCAGCCCCCTCCATGCTGTCAAGCCAGCGGACGATGCCGCGTGGTCGGCTCCACTGCGCGGTGAGCGCACGCCCCATCGCGAAGGCCTGACCCAATCGATTGCACGGGGGGGGGGGGTGTTTTTACAGGCTGCGGGACATTACGTACGAATGGTCGCCGCGGACGCGGCGACTCGCGCGGCGAGCGCGGCAGAAGACGTCGCAATTGAGTGACTTCAGCTTCCAGTGGTACCTAGACCTGCATCAAAACTTGCACATCAAGTGTTAGAAAGTGTGTACAAACTCAGTTTCACTGCGATAGTGTGTCATATTTTGGCACTATTGTACTTTCACAACTCCACGGGTCGAGGAGAGGTCGAAAAAAATTTTTCGCCCTCTCCTCGACCCGTGGAGTTGTGAAAGTACAATAGTGCCCATATTTTCAGCTTTTCCTGAAGAAGCATCACATAAAATTGAGCATTAGGACGTTACTTAGTTTTATAACTCGAACTCAATTTCTGAACCAGAGCATGCTTTCCCGCAGCTCCTGCAACAGCAGAAAGGGATATCAACAATTCAAACCTAGCGTCTGCAGCAAGTCATGAGGCACAGCTCCCACGACCGCAGCTGAGCTCATCGCGCACGCGACAGTCGTCGTCGCGGGCGCGGCAACCATTCGTACATAAAGACCGCCCCTCGTTTTTACGTGCCATCGCACCCCCGAATGGTTACCGTATACCGGCTGTCTGCGCACTCCTGCTTAGAGATCGCGCGTCGGCGTCCACGTTGCCGCGTTCGATCGATGTCTTGTGCGCCCGCGATGGCACCGCTGGCAAATGGGTCGTGGTACAGTGGGTAGCGGGCTTCATGGGAGGGATGTCGGGGGTTCGGTTCGGTTGACTATCTGAGATTTATTTATTTATTTATTTATTTCTACGTGCATATAAGACACACGTCAGAGAATATAGAACAAACACAAAGAGAACCTATAAAGAAACCAACATACATATCAACAAACAACACTAACACACCTTAGCTAAAACTAGTACTTCAGCAGAATACGTTTTGCCATACTCCTGAACACAACATATGACTGCGAGGAGGCAGGTACTCCGATCTTAAGCTTACAAAAGGCTGCTGGCGCTCTACACCCGAAGAACAGAGCCCGAAGGTTAGACCTGGGCCTCGCATAGGATATCTTATTTGTGCCACCACGAGTTACGGATGGAAACACAGAAAAGGATTTCGACATACTACTTTTAATGCTTCCATTCAGCAATTTGAAGACGATACAAACATCTCGAAGCTTGCGACGTGATTCCAGAGTATGTAGTCCCAAATAGCTATTCCTCATACTAGCCCGAGGAATTCTGGAGTGCAAAAAAACCACCTGCTCTAATCACCGCTCTTCTAGTAAACTTTCTTTGGATGGCTTCTAGCAACACAACATTTTTCTTTTTGATAGGAGAAAAAACTGCAGAACCAAATTCAAGAATTGGCCTAACATACATCTTATATGCCATCGTCATCACTCTTTTATCCTTAGTTGATAATCCTTTGAAAATTTGAAACAGTTTCTGATCCTTTCCTATAGATCAATCGTACATGTTCTGAAAAGTCAAGCTTATCGTCATAAACAAAACCCAGATCCTTAACAGACTTCACTCTGGAAATAAGGTGCCCATCAATTAGATAGTCCCCAGCCGCATCCGATGCACCTAGTCTCATATACAAAGTTTTTTCCGGAGCTAAGGGGAGCCGCCAGGTACGGGACCACAGGTCCATAAAATCGATACCTTTCTGAAGTGTGCTCCAATCATTTAGGTTGTTAACCTCCCGATAAATTTGAATGTCGTCCGCAAACTGCTTAACCACTACCCCAATGTCCTCCAATTGTTTGGCAATATCTGAGGTGTAAACAGCAAACAATAGTGGCGACAACACTCCCCCTTGAGGAACCCCACTTTTAGCATGTCTAATAGTGGAGAAGGACGTACCCACTCATACTTGGAATGTCCTATTGGTCAGAAAGTCATTTATCCAATTACAGATAACAGGGTGCACCTTTAACTGTTTTAATTTATATACCAGCTTCTGGGAAGTTTCGACGGCTACACAATGTTGCGCGTTTCTTGCGCATTGTTTCAGCCGTATGCGCTTCGCCGATCGAAGAGCGGCAGAACCCAGCCGCGGACTCCCCCTGGACGACGAAAGCAGTTTCCACACGAGCAGACTACTGAACTCCTAGGCACGTTGGCCGACGTGTTCGGCACGGCTACTGAACTCCTAGGCACGTTGGCCGAATATTCGGCACGGCTACTGAACTCCCAGGCACGTTGGCCGACGTGTTCGGCACGTCTATTGAACTCCTAGGCACGTTAGTCGACGTGTTTGGCACGGCTAGTGAACTCCTAGGCACGTTGGCGAATGTTCGGCACGAAAGCACTGGCAGCGAATGTGTGTAATTGCACGAACGCGATTTTCTGACGCCTAAAAGATACGGTAACCATTCGGGGGTGTGTTCGTTAGGATCGTGCTAGTCTCCGAACCGCTAGCATAGAGCGGCATCGCAGGCATACAAAGGACCATCACCAGCGCTAGTGAGCGCCGGCGCCAAACTTTGGGGATCCCACACTCGTTTCGTTTAACGCCTCATCTTTATATTAACTGAAGAATGAAGATTCTTCCTATATGACCCACTTTCCCCGCCCAGACATACGCTTCAGATATTTCCCTTGTTAGCTTCCGCTCGAGGGCAGCAAAGGAACTCGAGGACCTGGTAATTATAGCTAAACGAGACTGCCTTAGGCCTGAGTTATACTCCAGCGGGAGCATCCGCGGAAGGGCGGGAATCGCGCCGAGACTCCTCACCTGGCCAATCGCCGCGCCTCGCCACGCCCGCCTCCGCCGTGCACCATTGGTCCGCGGACGTTCCGCGTACGCTCCCGCGGGAGTATAACAGAGGCCTTAGATAGATAGCATCCCCTGTGCGCTCGTTTACCCGTGGAAGCAAACAAAGCACAGAAGTGACATTTGAATTGCGCGGAGGGTGTGTTTTTCGTAACATGTTGAAATATCACTGCTTCTGCACTGCTAAATGGTACGATAGCGTTACTTTCCAGTGCTCGATGATATGTAAGGACGAAAGAAGCCACAAGATCATGAGGTAGCTGCTTCAATCCAGAACTATTAAAAACAAAAGAATACCTTCTTAATGAAGAACTCATGACCATCGCTGCTCACAAGCTTCACGTGCGTCGCTTCGGGACCTTCGACCCCTTCGTGGGCTAAATACACTCACAATCAGTAAAAAAGGCTGAGCATCACAGAAGGCCGCATACAAAGAGTCGTAATGGGAAATCAGAACTAAACGCCACATGTGATTCTGACGCAAATTAACCTGACTCTGAACGATCCGATGCACCTCACCTCATTTTATTGCTGAATATGCTCCGCACTACGTTTCCAACTGCTAGCTGCCCATTTCTTTCAGGCGATTAAATTGTACGTTACTTGTGCTGAATTTGATATTTAGTGCGCTGTTAACTGAACGTGTGTCAACTCTCAAAGACGCTTCTATGCAGCTCGTATTTATCGCCTAGAATGGGCCACTTCGCAGAGAACAGAAACCCTCGACCGGGAAGCTATTAAAGATGTTTGGAAACTCCCTTATCTCTCCATAAGAAAATCCTAACGATTTAAAATACCAAAATAGAGATGTGGCATGTTCTGCTGCACCTCTGCTCCTATCCAAAAACCCTGTATTTATCTTTGTTCTACTCACTTGGGAATCCGCCTATATTGCGATAGCGCAAAAAGCGATAGAGGCGAATCACATTAGGCCAATGTTATACTTCGGCGACTACGTAGCACCCTCTCAACACTGCCGCCGACGTCGCCGAAGTATAGCACAGGCCTTACTCGCGCAGGGTTAAGTGATTCTCGGTCGCTTGCGAGGCATGAACGGCTCCATGGACACGTGAAACAGGCGCGCAAGAGCGGCATTAGGCCCAGCTCGGTCAGCGAACCGTTCGAGTGCCCATCAATCAGAAATTTACGGAGACTGGCTTCACGTGATCAACCACGAAATTGTGTAGTCGGCTGGCTCGGCCTTTCTGTGTTTGGGATTAAACGACCTTCCGTGGTTAGGCGTAAAATGGTTCGATGGGGGGCACCTTCTATGTACTACTAGTGGTTATCCGCCTTGGTAAGAAGGCACACATATGTTCAGTTACATCAGAAATGGTCTAGCTGAGCTCACCATAGGCGTAGAGTACACCAAAATGGTGAACCCGAGCCACTTGGCACCCGTGGCAGCTCCACAATTTCAGCCTGACGAGGAATGTTTGGAGGAATCCCGAACACGATTTAGAGATGAGAACCCCTGCCTCTGCTGTACTTCTTGAACCAATAGCTTTCGACGTGACCCTACGAAGAATTGCAGTTGATTCAGAATAAGTTATGGTTACGTGGTCGTTCACAGCGTCTGTTCAATCCGCACCAACACAACAGCTAAGACGGACACCCACTCCTGAGTTTCCATTTCGCTGCAATCGCAAATGACCGGCGGCACCCAGTACCCCACTCCGCAGGTAGTTATTGCACCTCAAAATACCGCGAATGAGATCTATAACCTTCCGTTGAACAATTTATGGACCCCGTCATCTATTCAGTGCTGTTCTGCTCCTCCTTATTACCTCTACACGGTGGACATTCAGGGACCTTCCGATCAAATGCAATTGCATATCCGCTCAAGAAAAGAATTACTCACATTTCCTCCTCCGCACGGCTTTGGCAATTGGTCTGGGCTTTGGAAGCAGACTTCCAGTCAGGTTATTGGTTCCTTGACCCATCAGTAGCTAGAGCATGAAACGTTTTCGTCAAGCGAAACACCGATCTCGGATCAGCGAACGGTAAAACGCGATGAACCGGATCGAAGAACGAACGCCGCTGACAATTTGTCACAGGTGCTTATGCTTTCGGTCAAGTCTAGAAAGAAGGATCCACCCTGATTTTCCTCCATAGAATCCAAGCCATTTACCCAAGACCACTTGAAATAAAAAGGATAAACATGAACATCCATGAGGAAGCCCAAGCCTGTCTTGAGCAGGAGTACGTTGCTAGTTGTGGAAGATATTGAGCGGACCCCCACCCCCCCCCCCCTCTCTAGACGTTGCACCATGCTGTCCTCATCTCCCACCGAAATTCTGCTGGGGTGCATCTTGTGAAAGCCAGAAACCTAACGTAGAATTTTTTGTCTTTTGACTCATACGGAATATTACGGTCGCGATAAGAAGACCAAGTACTGCGTAAAACTAGGAATTCTATGAGACGCTCGAGAATCATAGGGACGTATTACGGCTTACTTGAGCTCTTCTAGCCATGACCTCCTACACCCTGCTCTGGAATCGCACCACAAAAGGAACCTCTGGTAACGAAAAGTGGGTGGCAAAAAGTCGCCATCATCAGAGTGACTCCCCAACCCATACTGCACCTACATGTTTGGGAGTCCTCGGCGGACGTGCATTCCGCCCTTCTTGCCATCCCCCCCCCCCCCCTCCCTCCTCCAATCCTACGGGCTTACCACTGGGTCTATTGGCTGCCTTACCAAATCCTGTTGTGCACCGCTTTGACGCAAAATGGGTTGAAATCCACTGTGCCGGACTCGTCGTGGGTGTGGGTCGCGTCCAGCGGACAAGATACCGGACCCGTCGTTGAAGGAGCACGGTGAAGAAGTGCGAATGAGATTTCGCGCGCGAGTAAGATTTTCACCAATCGTTGCGGGACCATGCGAGCGTTTCCGGCCGTATTGCTGGCGACAGGAGCGGCTGGTGACGTCATATGCGAGCGGTCACCTCGTCTTGCAGATGGGCATGCTAGAACGCGGAAGTGTGCACCGTCGACGCTCCTGTATGGTGCTTCGACTAGCGAAGAGGGGAGGCAGTTGAATGAGGCACAATGTTGGCGGAGTTGTTTATTTGACGTCTTCTTGTAGATCGAAGAAGTGGAGGAGTTTGTAAGAGGGATGGGAAACCGTGCAATGCCAGTGCCACATCCCGTGGAGAGGAAGTACGAGGTTTCTTATGGTTAGTGCTTATACAACAATGTTGCTGTTATAACTTGGGAGCTCGCGAATGGTATGAGACTTAAGCAGTCGAGTTGGGTAAATTAGTGGTAATCAAGTGTCGAGAGAAATTAAAACCAGACAGGAAGTTACGGATTAATGCGCAATTCACCAGCTTTCGAAGCTTAACAAATGTCTAACGGCTCACACCTTTAACGAGCTTCGCAAGACTTGATATCAAGCCCAAATATCGAAGAAACTGTGTGGAAAACTTCGAGATCGTCTTCGAAACGCCCTTGGAAATTCTTTATAGCATAAATCCGGTAACGGTAGAGGCTTCTCTATCGCATCGGACAATGCAGCCGTCCCTGTTGCCAGCGGTGGGACCCAACTGTCGCCGACTGGGCGAACTAATTACAAGGCGAGTGGATTCGACACGATAATGTCTTGGTCTCTAAACAGCGTCAGAATAACTCCACAGCCACCACTCCAGTTTTATTGGGCAACACTATGAAGAATACTGAATAGAGTGAATCACTTTAACAGAACAGAACATGCGATAGGAAAGCACAGATTGAACATGATAAACTTCTTTGAAGAACAGGAAAGAAGAAAGATTAAACTTGAAATCCTCCATCTATCCGTCCGTCCGGTCGGTTAATTGCAGTACCTAATACCAGACTTGTCATGGAAAGGTAAACTTTTCGATCGGCTGGCCAAGTCATGATTCAAATACGCATTGAAATCGTCTCCGCGACATCCCGCAGAAGAAGTATGTACGCGTAGCGCATCCCGCAAAAACTAGCTGAATAGATGGGGTGAGGGACGTTCTGCCTGAAAGCGGCGCGGGCAAAGGCGCGGGACAGTGCCTGCGGAGCCAATTAGCGTCGACTCGCGCCGTGACACCCGCCGCTTGGCGCTGAGCCCAGACAGCCCTCGCCGCGGAGCGATGCTGACCTGGCCGACCACGGGAGCGCGCAGATCGACCAGATTTGGTGTGATTACGGTCGATAGAGGGATAGGAGGCTCAGACGGCTTGTATTGGCAGTCCAGAAATTCGTATTGATATGAACCCTACCATCTCCTATATCAGAATTTCGAGCTCTATCGAATGAGCCAGGAAAGGATCTTGCCTCAATAACCCTTACTACAATTTTTTTCAGGCGCTGTTGAACTTTCGTTAAATATCAGTTTTTGTTTATATCAGAATTAACTACGACGCGTGCTTCCAGGCTAAAATTGCACGAGGATTCCAATTATGTAGATAGACGAGAGATTTTTTAACATAAGTTTAAAGCATTAGTTTCAACATGGCATCTCCTCAGCATTTCGTAACTGATTTTTCTACAGAGCTTTATACGCACTGAGGCATCATAATGTTGTTCTCAAAAAGGTTTAGCACTTTGGGTTCTCTTAGAATGTTTCTCGTCTACCTAATTAGATTCCTCATGCAATTTCAGCCTGAAAGCATGCCTCGAAATTAATTCTGATATAAACGAAAACTGATATTTAAGGAAATTAAACAACGCCTAAAAGGTCGAATTAAGGGTTATCTAGGCAGGATAATTTTTGGCTCATTTGAAAGAGGTCGATATTCTAATATAGGAGATGGCATTCACATCGGTATCCTGGAAGCATGCACCGCATTTAATCCTGATATATGTGAAAAAACCTGATATTTAACGAAAGTTAAACAGCACCTGAAAAAATAGTTATAAGGCTTATTGAGGCAAGATTCTTTCCTGGCTCATTCGATTGAGAACGAAATTCTGATATAGGAGATGGCAGTATTCACATGAATCCGAATTTTTGAACTGCCAATGCAAGCCGTCTGAGCCTCCTATCACTCTATCGACTGTAATCACAGAAAATTTGGTCGATCTGCGGGCTCTCGTGGTCGGCCAGGTCAGCATCGCTCCGCGGCGAGGGCTGTCTGGGCCCAGCGCCAAGCGGCGGGTGTCACCGCGCGAGTCGACGCTAATTGGCTCCGCAGGCTCTGTCCCGCGTCTTTGCCCGCGCCGCTTTCAGGCAGAACGTCCCCCTCCCGAATAGATGTAGCGAAGTGGCTGTGAAAGCAGACGTGGTCGCTGGCACCCATCCCAGTCGTCTATATTCCCCAACAGGTAGAACCAAGTTTCTCACCGAGTTCCACTCCGCCCATTTGCTACCATCATTGGGACTTGGCAACGTGCAAGTCCAGAGCGACAGGGAAGAGGAAGGCACTGATCTGCTTTTTTGTAACAACCGTATCTTGTTCAAAAACAGCGCACGTACAGTTGAGCGTACGCTATAAGGTTTTGAAAAGCTAAAGCCACAATTATGGAAAATTATGGAAAAGGGTGACACCCTGTCACTGATCGGGAAGGGTCGAATTTCTGTCAACTATACTGTTAAGTGAAGTTCACTGCACTTCGAGCCACAATCTTCTGCTTCTCATCCCTCCTCTTTTATTCCCTCCCCCCCCCCCTTTCCCTTCCTCCCTAACCCGCTCCGTTTTCGATAACTCCTTGAACAAGAAACGACCTCATTAAAATCAGAACGCAGACAATGTAGGCATGAACCATGAAACCACGAGGCAATACAAATGCGAGGAATGTGGGTTTCAAAAAGGAATATGGGCAGAATGTCAGAATGTAGTTATCGATCGAGGAGCATCGGCCTACTGGTGATACGGAAACGCGATGGGAAAGGGAACGTTCAGCTATTAAGCGGACGACAGATCAGTATAAGGCCGGAAGCAGAGTTCGGGGCACCGTACCTCGAACTTGTCCATTCACCCCTACGACAATGGTGGGACCAAGGCTCCAAGACCTAACTCCAACGCGACGTCGCGCGCTAGCCGCGTGCGATAGCGGGGCGCTGAAACGCGGACGTGCGCTCGGTGACGCATGGTTAGCCGCGGAGCACGAAATGTTCTCATTGTTTAAGCTCCCAGACCACATTTCTAGCAAGGAACTTAAAATCCCACAGAATGTGGTAGGCAACAGCCTACAGTAGGACAATTGATCCGAGATTGGGTGATAGTGACCTTTTTCCGTAGTATAACGATAATCACGGGTGAAAATTGACCGAAGAAGTTGTAGATGGCAAATACTGACGTTAGAAACCATCCACATGACCAGGATTCCTGTATAAACTGTCGCTGATCGTTCTATTGAAACCACATTCATATATCATCTCCAAGAAACGTTGCAATAAGACAAAGGTGTGCTGCATGTCCCTGTAGGAAGCGTTTCTAGCCGTCGGAAGCACCGGACAGCGACAACTCGTCCAATTTCGTCGCGCACCGTGCGCGACGCCAGGGGGTTCGCGCGGCGTTGGAGTTATGTCCGCCCCCGTGGGACCAACCACTCTGGTGGGAGCCGCACTGCGGACGAGTTGTCTCGGTGCCGCATGCCGAGACGTGCCGCGAGGGCAGTCGTAGTTATCGGCGGCATCCAGCGGAGCCACCCCTCCGCTGAGGGGCGCAGTCCACTTCCAATCCGCGGGGTTGGATTCTACTCCCCGTTAGTATTTCCTGTGTAGGCCAAACAAACCTTGCATTACTGCGGGGTCGATGAATTGGTCCCAGACCAGTCAGGGAAGGACAAATACTGGGTTATACATAAGCTGGGCACCGCAAGTCATTGTTTAGGCCAAGTACGCAACCATGTTGCCTCTACGACTCCACGAAGAAGTAGAGTACACGACGTAGCCTGCAAAGCGAAAGATCAACGCCAACATTTATCCTTTTATTCTCTATTTCACTTCGTCGCTTTGGGAGTGGGACGAGGGCAACCTAGAGAGCATGTCCTCCGGCAATAGATGGCAAAAACCACATGGGTGATCATCAAAGAATGGGTCGCGAGAAGTCCATCAGTCGAAGGCGGAAAACTAATATCTATAACAAAATAAAAATTGAATATAAAAACTTTTTGACTCTAAGGTATCCTGTGAAATTCGATGCTTGGCGCGTCCTAAACTGGGATTGATTAACGCTAACCATTATCAGTATCCTTATTTACTCAGAAGAAACCGCTACCGCTATCGAAAACCACATCGAAAACTGGCAGAATTAAAACCGTGCAGATTCTAACCATCCGCAAAAAGTATGCAGCGTTGGGTACAGTAGTCCGCATGCGTCACCTCAAGCCGTCAGGTTTCCCGCGGCATGGCGGCACGCCGCAGAACTTTAATTTCGGCCTAAGGGCCTCTACAGAGTCACGTGGCAGCACCCGGCGAACTCGTCCATATCGCTCCCGTCGCAGTGGGGACCCACGCTGCCAGTGTGGTGGAAGCTGCGGCGCGGACGAGATGTCAGACCGTTCTTTTTAGTGTGAGCTATAACTGCATCGGACAGACCTCCCGGACTCCACAAGGCATCGGAGAGAATGCTGTCATCACAAGGGCTAGCACACTATCTTCGAGCTGTTTGTCAGCCGAGGAAATTTTAATGGAGATAGAACGACAAAAGTGAGAGCAAGTGCAAAGTGGTACAGAACTGGTGTAATGTTATAAGGAGTGCTCTATTAGATTTCGGGGCATACATTCAGGAACTCCTAACTTGGCTTAGAAAACGCTTCTTCACAAAACTAAAAGCGTTTTGCTCACTACATCTCTAACATTTTTAGAGGTCGCAACTGCCGGCAAAAGTACGCGCTATTGCGTACAGTAGCCCTCGCGCGCCGCACCACTCGCCGTTGTCGGGTCCGCGGCACTCACCATGACAACGGCGGGTGGTGCGGCGCCGCGACGGTTACTGTACGCAATAGTGCGTACTTTTGCCGGCAGTTGCGACCTCTAAGAATGTTAGAGATGTAGTGAGCAAAACGCTTTTAGTTTGGTGAAGAAGCGTTTTCTAAGCCAATTTAGGAGTTCTTGAATGTAAGCCCCGAAATCTAATAGAACACTTCTTATAACTCAACAGTACGTAGAATTTTTTTTGTCTTTTGAGTCACACGGAATATTACGGTCGCGATAAGAAAACAAGGAGCGTATTTGTGGAAGATTGGTGACTACGTGGCTCAGGCGAATCGTGGTCACAAATGACGTGTTGCAAAAACTAGTTCTGTGAGGCGTTCGAGGATCATAGGGACCCATTACGGGTTACTTGAGTTCTTCTAGCCATGACCTACAATACCCTGCTGTGGAATTCTACCACAACAGGAACCTCTAGTAAGGAAAAGAGGCAAAAAGCCGCCATCATCAGAGTGTACTCCCCAATCCGTACTGCGCTTAGATGTTTGGGAGTTCTCAGCCGGCGTGCATTCTACGATTCTTCCGTCCCCCCCCCCCCCCCGCTCACCCTCCAACCCCTTGAGCTTACACGAGGATCCAGTGGCTGTCTTACCAAATCTTGGGGACACAAATATTCCGGTCTTTGACGCGAAATTGGGTAGAAAGCCACTTTGCCGGAGCCGTATCCACCGGACAAGATACCGGATTCGTCGTTGATCGAGCGCGTTGAAGAAGTGCGAGTGAGATTCCCCGCGCGAGATTTCACCAGTTGTTACGGGACCATGCGAGCGTTTCCCGGCCGTATTGCTGGCTACAGGAGCGGCTAGTGACGTCGTACGCGAGCGGTCTCCTCGTCGTGCAACTAGGCGCGTTAGAGCGCGGAAGCATGCACTATCGGCCTTCGGCTGCGCTGCTTTGACTAGCGAAGGGGAGCAGTTGGATGAAGCACGATGCCGGCGGTGTTGTTTATTTGACGCCTTCTTGTAAAGCAAAAAAGTGGAAGAGTTTGTAAGAGAGAAGGGGAACAGTGCAATATGCCTGTGCTTCATCTCGTAGAGTGAAGAAATACAGAGGTCTCTTATGGATAGTGCTTATACAACAATGTTGCTGTCATAACTTGGGAGCTTGAGAATGGTATGAGACTTAAACTATGACAGTCGAGAAGGGGAAACTGGTGGCAACTCAGTGACGAGCAAAATTAAAACTAAACGGCAAGTTACGAATTAATGCGCTATTCACCAGCTTACGAAAGAAGACGTTCTTACTAGGGTACCACTTTTCCAAAGTGTTGTCGCCAAACCAGCCGCTGCGAGACCACCCTGGTCAAGCCTGGTATCGTGCCAAATCCATGGGCATCAATAATGGAGCTATGGACCAAGGTGCACACAAAGTTTTGGGCATTAAATTTTAAACGAATTTTTTAAACGGACATTTTCGTTAGATTTCGTTAAACATAGCTGCAACATAGCTGCAGAGTAAATATTATTTCAAATGAAAAAATCAGGAAAAACGTTTCATTTTTCTACTTTAACAAGTAAACAACTAAAGTTCAACAAACGCAATGTGACATAGTACAAAGTAACAAATAATTCACTAACAACAATGAGTGGACTGAAAATAAACCAACTATCAATAACAAATCAGAGTTTATATTAGATCAGGTAGACCCCGGAGTCTCTAACCTTTTCTAGTTCTCCGCAAAACCGTTTTGTGTGACTGTTCTAGAGCATGTGCATACAATCTCGATGCGGGCATCAGCCCGAGAAGTACCGAAGGAACGGCGCAATAGGCGCGGGGACGGTCACCTTGTACATAGTGGATATTCGCCTTGGAAAATAGGCAAATGTATATCCAGCTACATCAGAAATGGCATACCTCAGTTCGTCATTGGGGTAGGTCCCCACGGCGCTGTATGAATCTTCGTTATACAGCAACAAAACGTTGTACAAGGCTGTACTATGTATAAGCTAACCTCGTTCGAGCCTGTTTGCGCGGAAGGACATAATAAAAATGCAATTGAAAATCTACAAGTGGAATGTTAACGTCCTGGAAAAGTAGCTTTTCAATTTTTCGCAAATCATTTAAAATACGTCCAGCGGCCGAGAACATTCCCTCGGTCTCGACTGCTCCAGGTGGCGAGCAAAAATAGCAAAATTTTGGGATAAGCTGCGCCAAGTAGGGATAGGCAGATCTTACGAGGAGACCACAACAGTATTTTAGTAGAATCGTTGACGTGCTTTGCATTTCGGTGAAGAAGTTTTCAAGCTTCCAAATCTGCTACCTACAAAAATTCGCGCCATAGAAACCATGAGAAATTGAATGAAGGTAAAAATAAAATAAGATTTGCGCGTTGTGGCCGACGTCACGAGGACAAGCCCATAGGCCCCACTCAAATTGGAGTGCAATATCTTCTCGCCAAGGCTTGTTCATACTTGTCGACGGAGCCACGGGCGATTTGTCGACCAGGCAAATCGCTCCCGTCGCGAAGTGGGAACAGGCTCTTACTCCTGTGTTAGAGCGGATTGATCCGTTTAATCTTATTCGTTTTAATAGCTTTTCAGGAACAATCCTAATCGAGAGGGTGAGGCCTGCAATACTAGTGAAGAGTAAGAGGAGAAGTGATAGACTTATTAAGAAAACAGTCCGTTGAAAATTTTGTTAAATTTTGTTGAAAATTTCCGTTAAGTCGGTAAGCCAGATTTTAGCGAAAACTGCTGTTAATTTGTTAAATTCGTTAAATCGTTAACCGTTAAATGTGCACATCTGCTAGGAGTGGTGACGATTCATACTGCTTGAAGCGATTTTGGGCGCAAATAGGCTCGTAGGGGGTCGCCTTGTAGGACAGCCCTATTCAGCGTTTTATGTTGCACAAAATTAGAGGTTTTATGTAGCGCTGATGTGTTCTATCCCTATGATGAACTGAGCCGGGCCATTACTGATTCTTACCAAGGCGAATATTCACTGAATACAAGGTGACCTCCTCCGAACCTACCTTAGCCAGATTTTGGATGGAACATGTCTGGAAGGAATACTATTTGACGGCCCTATATTGCTAGTCCGTAAGAGTGTTCATGCCGTATCCTGAGAGCCTTAGAACAATCGTTGCGAGACCGTCACGACATTTATGGGTCAGTGAGCCATGGCAACTTCATATCCTGTAGCAGCTGTGCACCCAAATGATACCACGGGACTTTCGTACGAATTTGGTCTGCTAAGAAAACGGATCAAGGGTCCTAATCCTACGTAAGGAAACCAACAGCAAATGACGCAGAACAAGGCGATCAGGCAAAGCATCTCCTTCGGCCAATGATTCCTGCCTCTGCTGTTTACAAAGCGAAAAGAAAAATAGCAAAGAGTCTCCTTACTAGCGGCTAAAGTAGTCATTGAAAGTTTCATTCCCTTGAACTATTGAGCATAGTTTCTCTACTGAAAAAAGACATTATTTTGCTTCTGGAGAGATGCCATAATACATTGCATTGCATTACTACAACCATTCGTAGTTTTAAGAACAGCAAGTGTGGTCTGTACTTCAGCAATACAATATTTAACTATACATGTGTACTAAACATACTGCCTGAACATCTTAACTTGACAACGCTCGCTCGATTCGTGGCTGTCCAAGAATATTACTACAAATCTCCTTCAAAGGTGGATGGTCTAGAGAAGAGATGCCTGAAGAGGATGAAGTCACTGATTCGAGGTAGAATTTGACCCGAAGACTGCTCTCAATCGCGATCGATCATACTGCTCCGTCTCCGCGGGAGAGAAAAGTAGGGTCATAACAGCTTGGTGCAGTTCCACTCACATTTGAATTGGTTCCGCACAATTCGGAAAGCGCAACAGTACATTTTTCACTAAATAATTTGCCCCAGAAACTTCTAACTGTAAGTAGCCGCCATAGCGCTCCGTCTTCGATCTCTCCTCCGTGGTGGCGGTCTCTGCTGCATTCAAACAAAGGGAGGTGGTCTATTTGAGGTGTCGTTCAATTAGAGGATGATGGACTGTTTCGAATGGCCGGCTAAACAAAAATTTGAATGCATTTTATTGGTGGAAAGAAAATAATAGTTTCAATTGATAAGCGTGACAAACTCCAGCCGATAAGGTTCCTCTTGTTTTTCTTACAATCGTCCTCAGTCTGGTCCTTCAATTAGGACTGCGACAATAGCTCATTTCTGATTGTCAGAGCAAAGAAATGGAAATGACAATCCATTGGCAGAGGCGTTCAGGGGGCACTACATTTTTTCAATTTTTTTGCAACGGTGACTTTCTATTACTGGTGCACTAGGAGCAGTTTTCCTGTCACTTAATGTTTGACTATTAGTCGTCTTGAAGCCTTTACAAGCCTGTGGGTTACATAATTCGAACAGATTCCAGCAGTGAAGTGTTATGAAGACCTGCCTATCCTAACGTGCCGTCGAACACATCACAGTGGGGAGGCAGTCGTTAGTCCCGACTCGGATGCGCACTGACGATGCCGACAGTGCCTGTGGTGCCAATTAGCGTCGACTCGCACCAACCGATTTGATCAGATTTGCAATTACAGTGGATAACTTATTTAGAGGGTTTGTAAAGGCAGCGTAGAGAGTCGTACTGGTGCGAGACCACGCTTACACGCTTTCATGTCAGAATTTCGAGCTCTACCTGAAGGGCTGTACAATAATGCTTAAAAATTTTCCTGTAGAGACATTTTGACAAAGCCTCCAGATAAAGACTGCACGAACAATGCAAAAAATCTTTCCCAGGGCATACACTTGGAGGCGAAATGATTACTGATGCTTAAAACAACGGTGCTCCTCAGAAGTTTTTCTTCATTCATGAAGGAGGAAACTTTATTCTACTGGCATGTCACTGAAAGAACAATTTGATATGTTGTGTGATAAAATTCAATTACCATGAATTTTTACTCTTATCTATTCAATCTTAGTTTCGAGAAATATCGTGCTGGGGATCACAAAGGTTCATAAAGATGTCGAGGAACTTAGAAAAAACCTGAGAAATACTGTGAAAAAACTAGAACAGGGTTCTCATAAGAAGGCTCTCTCCTAAATGGATTGTTCGTGTAGTCTTTATCTGGAGGCCTTCGCCAAAATGTTTCTACAGAGAAATTTTTAAGCATTCTTGTACGGCCCTTCAGGTAGACCATAAAATTTTCATTATAAAATCTACGAAATTCGTGCCTAATTGTTCGTGAAGCTTTTGGCTCGAAGCCTGCGTCAAAACATTTCTATAGAGAAATTTTTAAGTGCTCTTGTACAGCCCATCAGATAGAGCTCGAAATTCTGACATGAAAGTGTGTAGGACACGCACCAGTACGACTTTTTGCACTGCCTCTGTAAGCCCTCTAAATAAGTTATCACCGTAATTGTAAATATTGTCGATCTCTGAAGTTCGTCCTCAGTGGGGTCGCGCTCGATCCGCAGGCTCCCGTGCTCGGCTAGGTCACCATCGCACGGCGGCGAGGACTGCCTTGGAGATCGTCGCGAAGCGGCGGGTGGCACGGTGCGAGTCGACGCTAATTGGCACCACTGTCGGCATCCTCAGTGCGCATCCGAGTCGGGACTAACGACTATCACCCATCGCAGTGAGGTTTGGTGGCAGGGTCAAGCTTGAGGTGCGAGAATCGCAGGGGGATCGTGCTATGGCCTCGTCTGGAGGGGGGTCGTACTCTTCCGGTTTTGGCAGGGGATTCTCTCTTATTTTTTCGGGTTTTTGAGCGATGTTTTTAATTCTTAATAAGTTTTTTTTTTCAGAAATGTCTACGAAGGCGTGGAGTCTCTTCTTCGTCCCTCAAAGCTTGTGGCTTTTTCAAAATTCGAAAAACTGACCGAGTTACGATTATTCATCCAAAACTTTTTAAATTTTTTATCAGTTAAGAGTCGAACCCTAAGCTCCCGCATGAAGACCTCTTTTTGATGGCTGTTTTTTACACGATAAGCAAGCTCTTTTCTTCTGTTCTTCAAAAAGTTCTTGGCTTTTTCAAATTTTCAAAAACTTACCGAGTTATGACAATTTTTGGGAACGTTAAATTTCGCCGGTACAGTGACGTCGATGCAGTATTGATCAGAGATCGATCCAACTTGTTCGATTCACAAAATCACGGTTTTTTCACTGTGCTCTGTTCAAGGCTAGAAATATTCTGCGGCAGAATTTTAAGTGCATAGGTAGTCTGTTTTAGGGAGAAAATAATTAATTTTTCATGAAAAACGAAAATTTTGAATACGGTTCGCCCTAATCATTATCGAAGATCGCTGCGAAGAAAGTTGTTTTTTGTTGTAAAATAAACACGGCTTAGAATTTTATGCGGTACAATTTCAGTCTCTGATGTACTTTCCTTTAAAAGGTAGAAAATTTTTCCGCGAGAAGTCCATTCTTGGGTTGCGACTCCATCAGCCTTCAAGAAATCTCGTAAGGAAAGCAGTTAAGTCATCATTAGTAAGTAACACTTGGAATTTTACAACAATTTTGGACCTAGATGTCGCCCCTCCTGGTAGAATGCTGTCGGTTCGATAACATCCTAAAAAATGAAAAAAATTCAACACCTCTCATCCATTCGAAATCTACCGACAGAAAATCTTTATTTTTTACCACACAATAATCAGAATTAGAAGCTTTATTTAATTCTGTGCTTTAATCAATCGAATCATTTAAGAATTCAATACTAATATGTCTTCCTCAGTGAACGACGCTGTGCCCGAATTTCTACAGTGTTAAAGCCACACCTGGAAAGAAGAACCTGTTAATGGATTCAAAAATCACAAAAAACAATTGAAAAAATGATGACAGATAAGAAATAAACCAGAGATGGAGGCAACGGGGGGGGGGGGTCGTAATTTTTTTTCAAAAATCACACCTCACGCTTTACCCTGTTTGGTGGTTCAGCCTGAGCACTCTTGAAGGCTGGCTGCCACCATGGAACCTACAAATACTATCCCTTCCAAGAATGTTTCATCTCTTCAAACACTACGGAACACCCCCATTCCGTAGTTTCACTATTGAATAACAGTGGAGTTGACATGATACCAGCAATGATCTCGAGACGTCGTTGCCCCCTAACGACTGTTCGTGCGATAACGTTTGAAAACATGGTATCCTAATAAGAATGTATTGTGCTTTTGAAGCGACTCGGCAAACCTTTGAAAACTTCTACAAGGCCTGATAAAAAGCCGAAATATTAGAAAAATGTGCAGAATTTTTCGGAAACCCGCCTCGAAAATCTATAGAAATTCTGGCGCAAATAATATCCGGAGAAGGAGGAGGTCACCCCTATTCAGTGGTTGTCCGCCTTGGTAAGAAGGCATTTGTATGTGAAATTACATCATATCGGTGCTGCAAAAAATTCCGGTTTCCTGCAGCACAAACCGTTGTGTAGGGCTGTCCTACATGGTGACTTCCCAATGGCGTCTAAACCCCCCATGCAGTCGATTCGGTCAGATGTTCACGGTGGAGCGCGCTTGCGCACCGCACAGTGGAGCCGACGCGAGACAAGGCGTCCGGCGCGTTTGGATCATCCGTTTGGAACATCATTTTTTAACGTTTCTGAACGTCGGGATTCAGAAGACGCGCCGTAGATGTCGCCCAACTTTCCTGCGGATAGGGAAGGGACTCCGGGGTGGGTGCCATTGTGGAAACTGCTTCTGTCGCTCAGGAGGAGTCCGCGGCTGGGTTCTGCGCTATAGGTGGAAAAATGCGTAGAAAACGCCAGCAAATTGTGTAGACGTCAAAACCCTCAAATCTCAAATAGTCGGTTGTTTTTGCAAAATATGCAAAAACGGCACGACGCTGGAGGACCGAGCCCCCAACCGCATCAGCCAAAGCGCCGCCACTACTCACTGCCCCCCGTGCCGCTTGGTCTCGATGCGATCGCGGGTGTATAAGAGCGTTCGACAGAGCCAGCGCGCAGTTTCCGCGCTCCACCGCGAATATCTGACCGAATCGATTGCACGGGGGTTTTTCTAGCGCGATCGACCTCCCCTTCCGACCTTATTTGCGCCGAAATGCTTTATAGTAGAAATCCGGTAACAGTAGAAGCCTTTTTATCGCACTGAACAATGCAGTAAAGCAACAAGGGATGCTCTGAAAAAGAATGCCAATTACAATTGTGACACGATAGAGAATATGGGGAAAGGAGGCTGCGAGCAACGATACTCACTCGCAGACACGCGTGCGGTCGCGGTGCGGCGCCTCTAATTATTACAGGGATGCGTAGGAGTTGCACGATGCCCCCAGCGTGCTACAGCGCGAAGGCAAGTCCCGAACTACCACTGAACCGTCTCGTCTAGGAAATAGAAGGAGAGCAATAGAGTGCGACACGGTTATGGTGGAACGGGGTATACCTTCTTAAGGTAAGAAGCTTTCTGAATGCTCAGGAGCGGTATGAGTCCTAAAATACCTGCGAGACCTAAATAGCTGAAAAGTCGTTTTAGAGGGAAAAGAGGAGTATCGTTTGTCCATAGAGAGCCCAATTTTTGTGTGAAAAGTTTTTAGGGGCTACCTACTCCACTAGGTATGTCTTTTACTGCCATCAAATTCATTTTATTTGCATACTATACGAATAAGCTTTCATGGGCTTTTGGTGTTTCAAAATTCCAAAGTCTTTCACAGATTGTATTTGGTTTGTTATTTGGACCTGCAAGTTTAATCCTGCCAGTTTATCATCAGGAATCACTAAATCGTGAAGCAGTTGTCAGGCTTAGAGCTACTGATTAATAGTTTTGTATGAATATATCATGCACTTTAAAACTTTGAAACAGTGCGAGGAGAGAGGTGCCAATAAGTTGTCATGAATAAAGTAAATCTTGAAAGCTTTCACAAAAAAAAAAGATTATCAAATTCAATTTTTATATGCTTGCTAATTTTTTATGCACTCGGCCTCTGAATACACAATATGCCTTGCTAAATGCGAATGTGTATCCGCTGCAAGAAACACTCAAAATGTTCTGTATCTACTCTGCAAATGAATAATCTAATCTAATAATTAAATATTTTACAATTTTTAGCACACAACTCTGAACTTAAAAACAGAGATTTGTCCCTCTAGAACCACATGTCATTTTCCTATTACCAGATTTCGTCTTTGGATATTCCTCTTCGTTTAACTTTCACCGGGTTCCCCTCTTCCACTTATATCACGTGGCTTAATGCTACTCGATTAATGAACACTATTATGGTGTCACATTATGCCACTATATTTAGTCGCTTTGCCGTTTTCTACCCACGTTTTGTCCATCAGTGCATCTGTTTGCACACATACTAGCGCTTCAGCTAGTCCAGCCTCGGATCGGCAGCGTAAAACTCGTCCTGGAAGCAGGCGGAGCGGCGAGGACTCCGCCCGACCGACGCACGCGCGCGCGACCGCACACGTCAAAATGAGTATCGCTGCCGCCCCCCGGGAAAGGACGCCTTAAGCCTTATAGGTCCTCTAAGGTCATCATTTCGTCTTATTGTCTCTCATATGTGAACATTCTCAATTCGCAACGTCAAAAAACTGCCTCGACCATATTTACTCTCTGACTTCTTCCAACCTTTCTTCTGTTCATGCATATTATAGTTCGGGTTTTATATCGCCTTCAAATCTGGGATTTACTTATCCTACGCTATTCTTGTACAGATAAAATTCATCAATTCGGAGAATGTGGACATGCAAGCACTCGCTTCTCAAGCTTCTAGTTAGGAACCCCTTGTTCTTAATTTTCCTCACTGTATGCTCTACCATTTTCTCCACTCATGTGAAGCAGATTGACTCTCACTCCATTTCCGCTCAACTAACAACCTTCCGCACTACTTCACTCTACATCTAGACTTCAAATAAGTGACTCCGCCAACATTGTGTTTCCTTCAACTGCCAACCTCCCTTCGCCTTAGGCCTATGCTATACTCCCGCGTCGCTCCATCAACGGGCGCGGGGCAACTGTCAACGGCGCACATTCGCTGCAGTGGCGGACGGCGCAGTGGTGCGCAATTGTCAGTTGACGCGCCATCGCTCCCGCGATGCGTCGCAAAGGGGTGTTATATCTCCGCGTCGCGGGAGTGAAACATACTCCCGTGCGACGGCCGTCGCAGCCCATCGCTTGTCGCAGTACAATGCACTGGTAGCGATGGATGCGGAGGGGGAGCGCTTGTCGTGCCCTATTCTATGCACTTTCGCTCACTTATTTCGACACTTCCTTGGTTCGTAACCATACCACAGCAATTTCAACACACGTCTGGTGATGTTGGGTGGTCATGTGATTTCTCTGTTGTTCTCCTCGTAGGGTTTTCGTCGTGGCTAGACTCATTTTGGGGCTTTTTTCGACGGCTTGAACAGCTAGTTTTTTAAGGAGATATTTTTCTAGGCCGTTTTTTCCCACTTTTGTGCCGATCCTAGCATTTTTTCGCCTCTGAACTTCCTTGCCGGCACCGAAATCTACATTTCTGTGCCGTACAAGTCACAGGGAGGTCCCATTGACATATCCAGCACAGAAGTGTGCCAACTGAACGCTGATTTTTTCATGTTTTTCTAGCGGGGTTTTTTTCGCGTCTTCGCTGACTGCAGTATTTCTTTTGATTCTCAGCTTCCGCATAGGCATGAAGACGCACAGTTTTGCGCTTGTCAGGTCATTAGAGGGTTATCGTGACGCGTTGATCACAAATCTGCCATTTCAGCTCCATGTTTTTAAAAATAATCTTTTGAACTCGGTTTTTCGCGTCCGCGCATTTCTAAGAGTACTCCGTTTCATTTCGCGACACTAGTGTACTTTTTGTACCGCACTAAATCTTGTTCAAACTAGGACTACTAGGGGTGATCTGCCATGAGAAGAACGAATATCATAGTCGTTTTTTGCGGGAATGCCTTGCGAGCGAGTTATATTAAGTTAGAATCGCTCAAGGCCTTGGGAAATAGCGCGCGCTGGTAAGAGACGCAGAGACTCCGCCCCTACCAGCACGCACTCGCGGCCGTCTCCGAGGGGGGAGTGGGCACGCCGTGGCGACTAGCTACACAGCGCGAATGTGAATGCAGTCTTATCTCCCCGTTTCGATTAAAGATCCGCGTCTTATTTGCTTCCGTTCTGGGCAAGGGAGGGAACTCCAGGATGAAAGAAATTTTAACACGGGTGCGCTAGTGAGCCCACACCCCGGAGTCCCTTCCCCTGCCCAATTCTGTGCTCTCTTCCGCGTCAGCGGAGGAGAGCACAGAACAGAGCTTTCAAGGCTTTTCAAGATTTCAAGGCTTATGCTCTGTCTAACCTCTGCTGCAGGCTAGAGACGGCGAAATAGTGCGCATCGGTAGGAGGCGCACACTCTGCGTCTCTTACCAGCGCGCACTATTTCGCAAGGCCCTGGGCGATTTCAACTTAATATAACGCGCTTATAAGGCATTTCCGCAAAAAACGACTACGATATTCGTTCTTCCCATGGCAGATTACCCCTAGTAGACCTATTTTGAACAAGATTTAGTGCTGTACAAAAAGTACACTAGTTCCCAATTCGCTCCAAACAAGAGTACTGCGTTTCATTTAGCTCCAACAATTAAGACTTATTAAAAGTGGGCGTCCACACTTCTATATGAAAAGGGACCACAAGTCGTAGGCATGCTGATTCAGCTGATTCGCTAAAATTCTGCAAAAGTCTCCGTCTGTAGAACTACGCGGACTATGTCAGCCTCAGCGATGGCGACGGCTCCCGACGCGCATCGCGAGCCGTCGCATCGCTGTGCATTCCCGCGTCGCTGCAGCGGACGGGAGTATACCATAGGCCTTAGGCCTATGTTATACCTCGGCGACGCGTCGCCGACGCTGTGTTGCGGGGGCTGCTACGCACTATGTAGCAGCCCGTGTAACACTGCCGCCGACGTCGCCGACAACACCGTCGCCGAAGTATAACATAGGCCTTAGCCGGAAGAACGCAGCCTGGAACACCGGTGCACACTTTCGCGCTCTAGCGCGCTCTGCAGCAAGACGAGCCGCGGTCGCCATTATTCAGCACCGGCGGCTGCCGCGCCGCGACATCACGTGCGTCGCATTGCGGCGTCGAGTTCGCCGCACTGCAAAATCCCTGCGAACAGTACCTCCGCTTCAGAGCGTACTATCTGGGTGAGGGACGTTCTGCCTGAAAGCGGCGCGGGCAAAGACGCGGGACAGTGCCTGCGGAGCCAATTAGCGTCGACACGCGCAGTGACACCCACCGCTTCGCGCTCGGCCAGACAACCCTTGCCGCAGAGGCGATGCTGACCCAGGCAACCACGGGAGCCCGCAGGTCGGCCAGATTTGATGTGATTACAATCGATAGAGGGATAGGAGGCTCAGACGGCTTGCATTGGCAGTCCAGAAACTCGGATTGATCTAAACCTGCCGTCTTCTATATTAGAATTTCGAGCTCTATAGGATGAGGCACGAAAGAATCTTGCCTCAATAACCCTTACAACAATTTTTCAGGCACTGTTCAACTTTCGTTAAATATCAGCTTTTATTTATATCAAAATTAACTACGACGCATGCTTCCAGGCTACTGACGTGAACTCTACCATCCCCTGTATTAAAATTTCGATCTCTATGGAATGAGCTAGAAATTATCCTGCCTAAATAACCATTAAGGCGACTTTTTAGGCCTTGATTATTTTCGTTAAATCTCCGTTTTTATATCAGAAATAATTGCAAGGCATGCTTCCATACTACTGATGTAAGCCCCACCATCTTCTGTACTGGAATTTCGAGGCATGCTTCCAGGGTAAAACTGTGGATTCCAAGACGAAAAATCTTTTAACAAAAGCTTAAGGCGTTAGTTTCAACATGACATCTCTCTAGCATCTCGTAACTAATCTTTCTATGGTAATTTATTATGCACACATCGTATATATCGAGACTAAGACTGGATAGGTGGTTCGTCAAATCTAATGTTCACCGAGAATAAATTTCATCACACAATACTTCAAATTGCTCGTCCAGTCGTTAGTGGCTTCTAGCAGTTTTTTGACGTCGCGTTCCACAGGCAATGTACCTGCATAGCCAATGTCTCCATCATATAACGAGTTAGGAAACACTGATGAAATGCTTTGAGAAAACTAAAGTACTTCAGTGTTCTTAGGAGGTCTATCTGCTATCAAATCGAACTCGTCGGGCAATTTCAGACTGTGAACATGCTCTACACATTGAAGGATCATAATGTCGTTTCCAAAAAAGTTGAGCACTTGTGGTGCTCTTAGAAGGTCTCTCGCCTATCTAATTATATTCCTCGCGCAATTTCAGCCTGGAAGCATGCCTCGCAATTATTTCTGATATAAAAACGGAGATTTAACGAAAATAATCAAGGCCTAAAAAGTCGCCTTAATGGTTATTTAGGCAGGATAATTTCTAGCTCATTCCATAGAGATCGAAATTTTAATACAGGGGATGGTAGAGTTCACGTCAGTAGCCTGGAAGCATGCGTGGTAGTTAATTTTGATATAAATAAAAACTGATACTTAACGAAAGTTGAACAGTGCCTGAAAAATTGTTGTAAGGGTTATTGAGGCAAGATTCTTTCCTGCCTCATCCTATAGAGCTCGAAATTCTAATATAGAAGACGGTAGGTTTAGATCAATCCGAGTTTCTGGACTGCCAATGCAAGCCGTCTGAGCCTCCTATCCCTCTATCGACTGTAATCACACCAAATCTGGTCGACTTACAGGCTCCCGTTGTTGGCAGGGTCACCATCGCCTCCGCGGCGAGGGCTGTCTGGCTGAGAGCGAAGCGGCGGGTGTCACTGCGCGAGTCGACGCTAATTGTCTCCGCAGGCACTGTCCCGCGTCTTTGCCCACGCCGCTTTCAGGCAGAACGTCCCCCTCCCGTACTATCTGCCACAATGGCGATAACTCGACTCAATAACAACAGTTGATTTCCGTTATAATCTAGCGGCCTGACAGGGACCGTTCGATAGCGCTTTTCAAGCAGAACAGAATGGTTTTATTGGGAGTGTCGATAAGCCAAATATGAGCGAGTAATAGGGCAGAAAACTTCAACCGCTATCTTCCGCCGCCCTAAAACGACAGATGGGGCTAAGGCAGTTTAGGCAGCTGAGAAGCTATGAGCAAGTCATCGTAAAGTACCTTAAGCGCTCTGTTCGCGTGCGCATTTTAACGCCGTTAGCTCGCCGCGTCTTCCCGTTTTCGCAGCGCTGTAACTTTGTCCGATCATAAGCTACATTATTGTGTTTCAGCACACTACTAGAAAATTTCGCTGCCTAAAAAACCTGAGCTGCAACCGGAAAGGTTCACACTTTACAGAGCTATCGCGCTCAGAACACGCCGCGCGCGCAATTTAGCGCAACAACGGTAGATGTTCTCCGCGCTGTTACACTCCGCGCTGTTTATAGTTTTCCCGCTCTGTATGACACCATTCAATTCAGCATGAAAAGCTCTATCGAATGGTATCAAGCGTGGGCCAACTCGAAGACATCGATTTTTCGATGACGTTGAAAGAACTCCTGGTTTCCCGAGGAACACTTAATAGAGTGCTTTTTTGATTTCTTCTTTCCCTAGCGATGGAAAGAAGTTTCAGTTGCTTCCAGGGCTCTCCTGAGAGAACGCGGTAGGAAGTCTTGGAAGTTTTCCTGGTCCCCTGAGGAACGCTTAATGGAAAACTTTTGAAAGCTTCTTTCCCTAGCGATGGAAAGAAGTTTCAGTTGCTTCCAGGGCTCTCCTGAGAGAACACGGTAGGAAGGTTTTCTTAAAGTTCTCCTGGTTCCCCGAGAAACGCTTACTGGAGTAACTTTAGTTTCTGTCTCTCACTGGGGAGAGCTAGCGCAGAAACTTTTGCGTGGGTTTGAATCCACGGCTGATGCACCAATTTGGTGGTTCACCACGGGTGTTCTATTGCAACTTGTAATAATTGATTTATTACGATATCACGTTAAGAGCACGACAAATATTACAGAACATGGCGGTATATATGCAGAAATTATTTGGGCGGTGCCTATAAACAGGGAACATATTTGCCAATGGGTGAGAAGTTAAAAAGATATACCGCAGATCTTAAAAGGATATACCGCGTCTAGAGTGTATTGCATATGCGCAACCTCGACTACTTACTTACGGTACCGCTAGGTCATGCCTGTGGAGTTGTTCAATGGTACTTATCTTGTGGTGCTAGTCTAAATGTCTAAACATTTATTATTCAAATTTATGTTGCCCTACATGGCATTACGTTTATACATTCTCATGTAGGTTGTGTATTCACAACAGACGTCATCGTCCTTCCGCCGCGGCCTCGTCCTCGATGCGAAACAGTTAAAAAATTGATATTTCCAAAATCGGTCGAAATTGATGCCGTTTGATAGCGCTTTTCATGCTGAACGGAACGGTGCCATTACGTGTGTCGAAGACTGAAATCTGGGCGAGTAGGAGCGCATGAAACTTTAACCGCTAGCTTTCGCCGCTCTAAAACGGCAGCTGAGGCTAAGGCAGTTTAGGCAGCTGAGGAGCTATGAGTACGTCATCGTAAAGTACCTTGAGTGCTCTGTTTGCGAACGCATGTTAAGGCCGTTAGCTCGCCGCGTCTTCTCGCAGTGGTCCACGGAAATCGGAACAAATGCTTCACATAAGCCTCACCTGCATTTTCGCACCCCTATAACATTGCCCCCTCCTAAGCTAAACCATTCTACTTTGGCGTACTAATAGACCTTCGACTGCCTACAAAACCTACAAGCTGCAACCTGAAAGGTTCCAACTTGACAGAGCTATTGCGCTCCGAACACGCCCGCGCGTGCAATTTGCGAGCGGTGGCCCCCTCGATTGAAAGGTTCGAATCTGTATGCATTGTTCACGGCGCACTCCAAAGGCTCGCTGAACAGCCTTAGAGCAACTCCTGACTAGGGCGACTGCAAATTTCTGATAAAACTCCCCAAACTCTCAGTCTACCAGGTGTCCAATACACTCCTTTGATATGGTCTTCTCTGTACGCATTGTACACGGCGCACACCAAAGTTTCGCTAGGACAGATTGGAGCCAATTTTGAGTCTGGTGACTGGAAATTTCTGAGAACACTTTTTAAACGGTTCGAAATAGTCTTGAGGATTTCGCATTTCCCAGTAAGAGAAGATAGAAGCGCAGTGAACATGCGCTCGCCCACTCGATTGATAGGTTCGATTTCTGTGTACATTGTGCACGGCGCACTCTCGCGGAATTCCTGACATGACAGAGTACTGGCAACGTACGCCATGCTTGAGATACTTCGAAAGCATGCATGTCCTGGGAAATAAGCTGCTCTGATCGCAAAAGCCCGCTCCAGTCAATTTTGGACCACCCACAGCGAAAATATGGGCGTTCCGGTAATGTTAGTGAGTGTGAACGCCGCAGATCGATTGTGTTGCATGGTGTTCCTGAATTGTTTGCATCTAATCCAATGGATAAGCTTCGTCATGATTTTGACTATGTTGCTAACATTTTATCATTTCTCGGTGTGGAAGCATTTCCCATGTCTCTGTATAGGATGGGCAAGTCTACCAAGTGTAGACTGCTCAAAGTTATATTGCCTTCTAGTTATCATCAACGTGCAGCTTTACGTAATGCACCTTCCTTGCGTTTCTCTCCTTTTAGGGGAGTCTACATCAGGCGGTCCCTTACTTTTGAGGAGAGAAAGGCAAGGAAGGACAATATGCGCCTTCACGGGATGGGAGGCCCAGTACAGGCGGAGGCTGGTGGCACACCTGCCCTGCACAAAGGGGACTCCGATACCATGAATAGCATTAGTTTAAATTGAACAGCTCTCCTCGTGTTCAGACGTTGAAATGTTTTTATGCTAATGTCAGGTCTATCGTGAAAAACGCAGGGAAATTGAACTTGTTCTTTCGAATAGCTATGACATCTACATATTCTCTGAAACACGGTTAAAGTCCCATCACTCTCTATCTTCAATTTTGTGCAATTTGCTGGTTGAAAATGATGCTATACGCTGTGATAGGCCGCGAAGAGCAGGGGAGGAGTGATGGTAGCCCTTAAAAAGAACTTGAACCACGAAATTGTTTTTACGGAATCGGTTCCCAAAAGTTATGAAATTCTCGCCACTGACGTTTTTTGTGGTCTGTTCACTTTAAGGCTGGTAGCTGTATATCGTGCACCTTCCTGCAACCAGATGTATACAGATCAACTGGTCAACACGATCAGCGACATAACGAGCTGTGAAAATCCTTCTGTTCTCATAGGTGATATCAATTTTCCGGAAGTGAGTTGGGCCAACCACACGAACTCAACTACCGACCCCAGTAATACGTTTGTTAACTTCGTTTGTACTCATGATTTCCATCAATATATCAATGGACCTACCCGTTGTCCTCATACTCTTGACTTGCTTCTTTCCAACGATAAAAATCTTATCGAACAAGTTAGCCTAAAGCCGCCGGTTGGGTGCAGTGATCATTCGAGTATAGAGTTTAAGGTGCGCGGGTATGCCACAGAGGCACACGTAACATACCGATAGGTGTTTTCTAAAAAATGCATCTACGACAGTGTTTGCCAATATTTAGCGCACATAAGATGGACCGATCTTCTTGATGGAGCAAATTCTGTAGATGAAAAATATGAATCATTTTTAGGAGTTCTTCATCAGGCAATTGATCATTTGTTCCATGGAGGCGCGTATTCGCTACTCAGAGCTCTTTACCGAACTACCTTCGAAATATGCTTGACCATAAAGCTTGTCTATTTAACACTGCGTGCCACTCTCAGCTGAGCTCAGATTGGGAAAAATTCAAGGAGTTTAATAGGAAATTCATTAAACAGTTGGAGAAATACAATCGCAGCATTGAGAAGAAGATCATTGAGTCGGGACAAAAACAACTCTTCTACAAATTTTTGAACAAGAAGTTGAGAGAGACAGAAAATATTTCAGTGTTAATAGGTGATGGCGTCAAGGCGGTCAGCGATGCTGACAAAGCTGAACTGCTGGCAGAAGTATTTAGCAAGATCTTCGTCCGTGATGAGCCAAACCTTCCTGAATTCAAGTCGAGAATAGACATTTCAATGACTTCTGCCCCGTGGTTCGATGAAGTTGATGTTTATGCTTTATTGCATGATTGGCCCTCTTTTTACTCAGTCTCACCTGATCATATCCCACTTCAGTTTATCAAGGAGATTGCTCATATTATAGCTAGGCCTTTAACGTACACCTTCAACCAATCGATGATGCTTTCAGAAATACCCAAGCGTTGGAAACACTCATATGTGACACCAATTCTTAAAAGAAAGCCTGCGAATGACCCTAAAAATTTTAGGCCGGTTAGTATTACATCGTTGTTTTGTAGATTATTTGAAAAGATCGTCAAGTTTCATGTGTGGAAATACCTAAAGGTTTCCCACATTATTCCCAGGTGCCAGCATGGTTTTGTAGAAGGAAGGTCGACAAAAACCAACCTTCTGGAGTGCTTGAACGACTGGACAAAAGCCCTCGATGAGAAAAAAAAGCTGTGATGTTATATATTTCGATTTTTCGAAGGCGTTCGATCGTGTGAGCCATTCAAAACTCATTTTTAAGCTTGAAAAGTTGGGATTCCACCCAAAGCTTATAAGTTGGTTTAAGGAATTCATTAGTGGAAGAACCTTCCAGGTTAGAGTTAACCAGTCGTTTTCTGGGGTTAAGGAAGTCTTGAGCGGTGTCCCGCAAGGAGGGGTACTTTCCCCAGTCCTATTCGCTATTTACACTGCTGATTTAGTTCAGAAAGTCCAAGAGGCTGGTATCAAGTGCATGCAGTATGCAGATGACTTTAAGATTTACGGAGAGCTTAGTCAATCTGAAAATCTTCAAATAGCTATAGATGTAGTGGCTCAAGGGGCCAATGAGTGGGCCCTACCCCTCGCTCCGGAAAAGACCTTACACATGAGAATAGGAGGGTCTGAATGCTCAACAAGGTATACAGTGCATGATGCCATTATACCTCACGTGGAAAGTGTTGTTGATTTAGGTTTCGCTTATAATAGCAAATTAGACTTTTCTGAACATTACAAAGTTATTTGTGGAAGGGCCAAGGCACGTACCTATCAGCTTTTTAAGGGATTGACCACAAAAAACAAGGAGACTTTGACTAAAGCATACAAAATATATATAAGACCACTGGTGGAGTGTGGAACTACCGTATTTGCCCCACACAAGGTGAAGGATATAGAGGCTATAGAAAAAGTGCAAAACAACTTTTCGCGTAAGGTGATCATCCGTCATGGAGGATTTTTATACTCCAGAATACCAAAATCCAAAATCAGAAATAGTTTTTTGGGACTACACTCACTCCAGTCAAGAAGGAAGTTAAGAGATGTCTGCATGGTGTTTAAAATCATTTCGGGAATCTGTGATGTCGACAAATCAGCATTTTACAGCCTTGCTTCATCGCGGACGCGAGGAGGTAAAGTAAAAATAGTTTACTCAAAACCTAAGAGCAGCATTAGATCTCACACCTTCACGGTGCAAGCTGGCTCCGCCTACGTTAATCTAAGGACCGAACTCGATCCACTGCCAATGAACTTTCGGTCTTTCAAGCGTATGGCATCTAAAGCTGTTTTGTCATATTAGTCGCACTCAGAATTGTTACTTGATAACGAAGCGAATTTGGAATGTATGTTGTTGCTAATCGATGTTATCTCACGTCTGTCTTATACAGCGTAATAAATTGATTGATTGATCGAATGTTGTATTCAAGTTTGTGTAAATCTCGAAGAGGCGAATCGAATGGTGCTAACCTTTTTTTCAAAAACTTAAAACTGATGGAGTTATGAGCATGCGACGCTTTGCGACGCTACTTTTGCGTTTTTTTTTCGCCCATTTTTGACCGTGCGGCGTGAGCGGCGTTGTGCTTGAATCTCCAAACACGTTGAGCAAGTCTTTGGTACGTCTTCTGAGTCCCAGGTACGTTATGCGACGTATTTCGAACGTCTTTTGAATCCCCTGGCACGTAGAAGACGTCTGGGTATTTTCCGCTATTTCCCCGCACCGTAATTCGATCAATATCGATTGACGGCTATCGATACTTCAAAAACGAAATTCAGAGGCGGTTTATTACACAGTATGATAGTTGCATATGCGAACCGACTGTTCGCATGTCGTTTGCCATGAACGGTTACCTCTCAATTGAAACATCATCACTGTATTGCATCCGTCAACAGTGCTCAAGCCACATTCGAGTTGAGATTGAGAAGCTCAAGCACTTTCGAGTGTTTTGAAGGGAAGCACCTTAAGGTAATGATGGGTGAAGTCTAAACAAGCCATTTGCCAGCGTCGGCTAACACTGTATGAAGTGTGCAAGATATATCGTTAGGTGCATCGAAACGCTTATTAATATTAATTTAAAAAATATAACTCATACATCCGTTTGTCCGTTTGGCATACGAACTAGGAACTTATCGCCGATTTCATTGACAATGAACCATCGCTATATATTATTTATTATCAGAATCGATAACTTAGCATATTGAATCACAACAAATGTAATTTATTTCTCTCAAAATTCTATACTGGTATTACTTATTTCTTGATGCAACCGCTTTGACCCAGTGTGCTAAATAATAACTCCTCCAAACTCCACCAAGAAATAATCAACGAACCTGCACATCCGCGCACAGACAGGCACGGAGATAATATAGGCATCTCCGCATCCATACTCACATACATGCATGCATGCACACAGACACAGACACACACACCACACACACACGCACATCTTTCAAGTACGCCATACTAACCGGGGGGGGGGGTGTTCGTATCGGCTGGTTGTAGGCATCGCGGCCGGGCGCCCAGGTGGCCATACCTGTGGCGTCATTCCCCTGCTCGCCGTCTCCGCTCACGCTGTGACACCCTTCGCGCGCGCGGCGCAAAACGGCCCGACAGAGGCCGTCGTCGGCGGCCCGACGAACGAGCGGGAGACGCAGGTCGACCAGATTAGCTTAGACTATAATCAATAGGATGTTCAGAGGATTTACAACACCAGTGTAAAGATACATGTTGGTGCGAAACAAACATAGCTCTACATCAGAATTTCGAGCTCTATCTAATCTGTGCTCTACCTCAAGCTTATCAATGCTACCGTTGATGCGATATTCTTCAAATTTAAAACTGAAAGATAATTCTTCGCAAACCTACGACGAAGCTGTGAAGGGTATATTTCCAGGCTAAAATTTCACACAGAATTCAACTACGTCGTCTAAATACCTTCTAGGGGAGCTCTTTTTTGAAGAAAAAATTCTGTGTATCACACCGTTGGGGACATGTCTCCAGGCCAAGGTTCTACGCAGAATTCAATTACGAATTTTATGTTCGCAAATACAGTGTCTCAAAAATGTTTACACTGTTTGAAAGGTGATAACTTTCCTCCGAGTAAAGGTACTCATGAACTTGATGGCTCATATGAAAGCCTAAGAAAGTAGAAATTTTCTAACGAATAGGCGGTACGGATTGCACCATGCACTCGTCTGAAACCTTGCATTTTATACTCGATTGATTCCTTTTCGCTTGAATGCTTGTTATACATTGTCCACAAAGTGGCAGTTTCGATTGATATAAGCTTCTTTAAAGGTTCGAAGAACACACTACGGCTTGTGAAGAATGCGAAGAATGCAGGGCATCCTAAAAATGCATGTGCTACTTGAGCGGTTCTAGCATTGGTACTAATGAAGCTTGTGAAGATGTTTGACATCCACATGAAAGCAGAGGGTAACGAAATTTCTGTGGCGTGCAAATAGTCAAGATTGCACCAGGCTCTCGACTGAAACATTCCATTTCAGACTCGATTGATTCTGCATGGGTTGATTGCTTGTCAAAATCCTGTTACTACTTGGCCACACTAACCTGTGCTGTGCCTCTTTTAACGTTTAGAAATTGACAACTACGTGAAAGACACGTGACATGTCAGTTTATTGACTGCACAATTTATCGCTTTCTCGCTCTCGCTCTAATAACCCTCTCTACATTTCTAGGCCCATAACAAGAGTCAGGCCAGGCTCTAGGCTTTTCTTCGAAGAAAGGAGTTTATCCTGAAGTCCCACTGGATTTTCCAGTCTGGAAGTTCGAATACACCATCGAAGAGCATAGGCGATTCAGCTACTTCACTATATAGTCCATTCATAGAAGTAATGAACGACGGTAAGCAAGGATTGATTAATAAGCATGTCCTACCCCTGGAGGCACTGCTTCCAGGGCTTGGTAGCAGCGAGCAAGGAGCGATTAATAATCATGGCCTCAACCCCTGGAGGTACTGCCTGAAGGCTCGCTTGCAGCAAGCAAGGACCGATTAATAGTTGACCTCGACCCCTGGACCCACTGCCTCCTTGAGGTCGAGGTCTTATGGGTGGGCAATGAAAGACTATATGTGCTCAGAGACCTAGATTACCCCGAGGGCTGAAGTTTCGCATCGCTTCATTGACATTCACAAAGAATCGATAATTTGATCAATATCGATTGATGGCGATCGAGACATCAAAAGCGAACTTCAGATTCGTGTTCAGCGGTCTTGATTAACACACAATTTTTTCTTCAAAAAATAGCTCCTCTAGAGGAGGGTATTTAGACGACGTAGTTGAATTCTTTGTGAAGTTCTAGCCTGGAAATATACCCTTCACAGCTTCGTCGTAGGTTTGCGAAGAATTATTTTTCAGTTTTGAGTTTGAAGTATATCGCATCAACGGTAGCATTGATAAGCTTGAGGTAGAGCACAGATTAGATAGAGCTCGAAATTCTGATGTAGAGCTATGTTTGTTCCACACCAACATGTATCTTTACACTGATTTTGTAAATCCTCTGAACATTGATCCTATTGATTGCAGTCTCAGCAAATCTGGTCGACCTGCGTGTTCCGTTCATCCATCGGGCCGCCGTCGTGGGGCCGCTGACGACGGCTTCCGTCGGGCCGTTGTCCGTCGCGCGCTCGACGGGTGTCACAGCGTGAGCGGAGACGGCGAGCAGGGGGATGACGCCGCAGGTATGGCCACCTGGGCGCGCGGCCGCGGCGCCTACAACCAGCCGATACGAACGCTACGCACCCCTCATTATACGGAAGATCGTACTGTTGAGAGGAAACCGAGACACATATGGCCAACATTCTTCATCGGCGGAGAGTCGTTGGATACACCGCATTCAGAAAGGGGCGGGACGAGGGGCGCGCCGAGGACAAGATGTCCGGGTCCCTGCTATCATGGAGGCATCGCATTTCTAATCACTTTCCTTGACCCTGTAGCGCTATTCTGAACTGATTTCGTTCTTGAGACAGAAGTCAGAATCTTGTTCACCATATTTGGAGGAAAAGAGGTTTCAGCTACGCCAAGGCTTTCTTCAGGTCTCGCCACATTACTCAGTAGTAAGGCGTCATTCGCGTTTTCCGACAAGTACAGCAACATCTTAGCGAGATATGTCATGACAACAACTCGACCACTAGAAAGTTTTTCAACACAAGAGGAATTGTCTGATCCTTGGAAAGAGAGGGTGGTGAGCCGGTTTTGCGCACAATTACGAATAAGCGTTCAATGTAGAGCTCTTGAATCATCCATAGCCTCTAGTTGAAAATTGAAAGAATCTAGAGAGAAGAGCGACGTTCTTCTTCCCTCAACTGCATCCATAATCGAACCGACTGGAAAATGACTTCAGAGCTCCCCGAGATGCGCTTCCCAATAGCCTCCTACCAGCTGTTAGGCTTTTGGACGGCTTCACGCCAATTAACGACGGTTTCGCGCGCAGCAAACTTGTCCAAATAGGGCGGCGCAAGCAGGGAGGGAAGTGCGCGGCGGGCAGCACGGTGTACCGAACGACTGCCCCCCGATTCACACCACTCCACTGTCGTAAAGACGGTAGGGGAGTTATTACCATTTGGCCTATGGTATACTCCCGCGTCGCTCCAGCGACGGGCGCGGGGCAACTATCAACGGCGCGCCTTCGCTGCAGTGGCGGACGGCGCAGTGGGGCGCGGTTGTCAGTTGACGCGCCAACACTCCCGCGATGCGTCGCAAAGGGGTGTTATACCTCCGCGTCGCGGGAGTGAAACATACTCCCGTGCGACGGCCGTCGCAGCCCGTCGCTCGTCGCAACGCAGTGCACTGCGATTAGCGACGGGCAGCGATAGTCGCGGAGGGGGAGCGCGTGTCGTGCCCTATTCTATGCACTTCCGCTCACTTATTTCAACACTTCCTTGGTTCGTGACCATACCGCAGCAATTTCAACACACGTCTGGTGATGTTGGGTGGTCATGCGATGTCTCCGTTGTTCTCCTCTTAGGGTTTTCGTCGTGGCTAGACTCATTTTGGTTTTTTTCGACGGCATGAACGGCTAGTTTTTTGAGGAGATATTTTTCTAGGCCGTTTTTCTCACTTTTGTGCCGATCCTCGCATTTTTTCGCCTCCGAACTTCCTCGCCGGCACCGAAATCTACATTTCTGTGTCGAACGAGCCACAGGGAGGTTTATTGACATGTCCGGCACAGAAATGTGCCAATTGAATGGCTAGTTTTTAAGGAGATTGCTAAAAAAAATTGCTGGCGCGGGTTTTTTTTTTTGCGATTGTAGCTAATTATTTTCGAGAACACATTCCCTTAAGCTTAGCGCACTTTGCTAGTGCCCAGTAGTGCCAGGCATGCAACTCGAGTGAGCCGTACACAATGCACATAGAATCGACGAAATCAACTAAGTGAGCAAAGACTGTCCATCTGGCACACTACAGGGCACTGGCAAAGTACGCTATGCGACTTCGAGAACTTCCATGTCATGAGAAATAAGCTGCTCCAATCGCGTAAAGGCTGCTCGAATAATTTTTTGAGCCGCCCACGACGAAATTCCCATGATCTGGTGAAGTTATACAAGTGATTGCGGAGATCTCAAAGAGGTGACAAGAACGATGTCAACCTTTTCTCAAAATATGTAGCTATTTAAATTGGAGGAGTTATGAGCATGCGACGTTTTGCGACGGATTAGTCCATCGCAACCCTTTTTTGAACCGTGCGACCCTAGCAGTACTGCATCTCATGCGGGGTTAGAGTTTTACGACTCTGCCACTGATTTTGCTTTCTGTGGTTTAATACGGATTGTCTCGAAAAAACTCATGCGCTCTCTGTGAAGTCAAATAATCTTGTTCTGTTACATGAAAAATCTCTGCAAACTCGTTTTGAGAAAGGAAAGACTCGTAGATTGGGTGTCCGACTGCTATTAAGGCATTTGATCCCCTTTGCTATACCTCTCGCTCCCCCTACGTTTGTCTGATCATTACTGCAGCACGATGCTCTCAGTTAGTCTAACTGGGCTCTTGAACGAATTTACGACAGGACTCACGGTGGGTGTGATGGACAAAGCACGATTTCTTCACTGCACTGGATCAGCTGATTCGCTAAAATTCTGCAAAAGTCTCCGTCTGCAGACCTGCGTGAACTATGTCAGCCTCAGCGATGGCGACGGCTCGCGACGCGCATCGCGAGCCGTCTCGTCGCTGTGCACTCCCGCGTCGCTGCAGCGGACGGGAGTACACCATAGGCCTTAGGAGCGTTGGTAGACCTCTATTACGACTATTATGAGGACATTCAGTTGTCTAGCCCAGCTCCGAAAGTTTCAGAGAGGGGGAGGGAGGGCTTTCGTTCATCCTTATACAGCTCTGGATTGTAGTTCGAGAAGTTATCTGTTTGGAGGATATGAGCCGTGATTACCTCCTTCACTCCTCCTTGAAAAATCTTTCCTCTCTATAATTTCTCGCAAAGGCTTCAATGTAACCTCCAAAACGCGTCACTGCAACCGGTCTCAGCATGATGTAGTCCGTCTCAGTCCCGTCAAAGTCAGAATCCGTAAGCCTTCATCGTGCTTGGAGACGCGTTCATCGCGACCGTGAGCTCATGATTCATACGTGAACCAAGTATGGAAACATTCGCGCCCGTTTCTAATCTGCCCTGCCGCGCTCGCGTGGACGAGCAGCCCGGCCGGATTGCGGTGTCAAAGTCAGGAGACGGATTTTTATAATTCAAAATGGCACTATTGGTGTCCGCAAGACGAGCGTTTTGCACTTCTCGATTTCGTAATTCGAGGTCCGATAGGATGATGGCAGTGCCGGGAACGAAGAACCAACCCACAATCAAAATACTCCATCGGAGCGCATTTTCTGCTACCCTTGGAAGACGTCAACGACGTCGGTGACGGCCCTTCGCCGTGCATAGCACGGCAACGTCGGCGTCGGGGTTGACGCCGGGAGTATAACACCCCCTGCGAAGCTCTCGTCGACGCATTGCCAAAATATAACTTAGGCAGTAGGCCTATGGCATACTTCCACGGGAGTGTTCGCTATCGTCTCGGTGGGCGTTACGAGGCGCTGCGATTGGCCAGGTGAGGGATCCCGTCGCGATACCCGGCCATCCGCGGACAGTCCCGCGGGAGTTTATCATATGCGTTACAGTGTACGTAGAAGGTGGAGGATACGCTCGATTAAGGTATCATGCAAAGCGCCCGCTTCGGACGAGATTTCAGACCGAGATGGCGCGAGACGAGCAGAACAGCTGTGATGCACCTGGAAAAGCTTGTATAGCAGTCGATCTTTTCGCACCAGCTAAAACTGCAAAATAGTGGTAGGCTATGTCCGCATAAGGATAAATACCGCAAGGCCAACTCCATTTATTAAACTGCAATGGAGATAAAAGAAATAGAAGACCTCGAAAAATGGCATTCACCCTGCAACCTTAATGGGTAAAGCAAGAGCATCATGCGCTATTCCAGAAATATTTATTTCACTAAGAACACAAACACAACTCACAATCCACTACCACTATATGTGGCAAGTTCTGATTAACGTACAACGCTGTATGTCTAGGAGAAGTCAATGTGGCACAGCACAATGCCACAGAAAAGCCTCAGCACCAAACCAAATACATTATCTTAATTAGGCAAAGAAAACGAAAAAATCGGACGGCTGCAGCATGACCGTGTAATTAGGGATAACGAGCCTTCTAAAACTGATGCCAAGAGCGCCTATTCAACAATCGAGAAAGTTGGCTGCCATAAGCAATTCCAGCGCTACATCGGGAGTGATGTTGAATTCTGGGATTTCAGTAGCCGAGCTTGTGTAGCGAACCTTGTATGCGAAGTACTGGCACACTTTCTGCAGCACATGAGACCTGAAATATCGACGTTCATGATAATCTATAATACTGCTGAGTACAAAAACCGCAGTATTCCACATCCAGCCAAAGAAAAATAAATTAAACGTCTGAAATGGGCTGAATACTAGGGTTTCACTTCCATGCTAGGTGTTACGTAGGAGCAAAAGATTCCGGCTTCGAATTCAAATAATCACACTTTTAGCAGAACGGAATTTTTCGATTAATATAAGGAGAACTGTTTCATATGGTTTAACTCTGCCAATGAAAACCACAAGAAAGATTTACAATTGGGCAATAAAATCTCTCAGGAGCTTAAAGAAATCACTCTCGAAATCCTCCTGTAGTCGATGAGATGAAACCTCTAACCTCTAAATTTTCTAAGAAAGACGAGGAGACACGCAAACAGACATGTCTGTAGATTGAGCAGAATAAAGCAAAATTTTCAAATGCAAATATAATTTCTGAAATGATCAACCTAGCGACGTGTTATTTGAGTTCCGAATGGGTATGGAACAGTTTGGTTGCTAGAGCAGGACACATCTGCAACCGATATCATCCTTTGTTCTTAGATTCCCCACAGCATATGCTCTGCTTCTGCTCCAATCCATTAACTTCCCTCCTAAACTCCTTTTCTCACTAATTATTTACTCTTTTATTCAAGGCATAGACAATTGTCTAGCGTAAAACTGGAAACAATGAAGGAATAGGATAAAATGGAGTGAATGTAACCATCCGCCAAGTAAGCAAAACATCAAAAACAATACACTTTGCAGCATACTTTGATATTTAACATCTGATGGATCTTCTACCGGCATGAGGAGAGGGTCTAAATTGATCTTCATACTTGCCAAGCAGCAGGTTCGATTTCTCGATAACTTAAGAACTGTGACTTAGGTCGCGATTCAATAACTGAGATTCGCTGTTTCAACCTTCCTCTTATAGATCTTGTCAGTATCCCACCAAAAAGTTTCTTGGGCGGACGTATACCTTATTTGCGAGAATTTTGTACAACGGGATCAAGTCAGCGACTTTTCTTCTCAGTGTGTCGTCCGCTTGCGGCGAGCAGCTGGTGGCGAGAACGATGACTCACACCGCTCCCGCAGTCTTGCTGGCGGCAAGCGGAAGAGGCACGGGTCGGCGAGGTACTGCATTTCTAGTCGGGACCTACTGCTGTTGTTCGTCTTCTCGCCTGTCCGTGCTATCGCCACCGGCGGCGAGCTGTACGACCCTGCCCTATAGTTAAGGATAAGGCCGCAGCGTTGCCGCATAAGTGTGTGGAGGCCTTAAGCCCCTTTCATACTCGTGGCGGCGGCGGCGGCGGCGGCCCAATGGTTTAGCATAGGAAGGCGGCGGCGATGACGTGCCCGAGCGGCGGCCACGGCGGTGGAGGGGTTTTCATACTGGCAGCGGCGACGTCGCCGCGGCCACGCCCCGCCACGCCCCTGGCGGCGCCGCCGCCGGGGCCGCTGCCCGAGATGGCTGGGGCCATTTCGGGCGGCGGCCACGAGGGGCAGCGAGAGCGGCGGCACAGACGAGACCGCTGCGCGTACGCGCGCGCCAAACGCAATTAGCGCTGGCGGCGGCCGCCGCCACCCCTAGGCGGCGAGAACGGACACCGCCCCTCCACCTGCCGCTGAAGCGGCGGCGGCCGCCGCCGCCGCCCCTCGGACGAGTATGAAAGGGGCTTTAAGGAACTTTATACCTGCGCCTCCACACGGCGCTGCAGCATGCATACATACGGCGTGGCGAGATGAGCAGTGGATGAACGGCTTCCGGAAAGCGGCGCGGTAATCGCGCCGCACAGCGAAGGGAGTGTAAAAACTACCTAACTTGCTTGTTTACCATAGAAAAAAATCTATCTCAGAGTGGTCTCCAATATCATGCTGTGTCGTCTGAGCAAAAACCGTAGGTACTGAAACACAGTCCATCGAAAAAGCCGCTCACAGCCGCTACTACCAAAAATTCTATTAATAACAATTGACTTACGGTATCTCTCTGAAGTTCACTTCGTTGCTTTCATTCTCGGAATACTGCCCTGGCCCACTCAGCATCGCTTTAATTGTGCCTGAGGTAAGCGCTAGCTCCTAAATGAAAAGAATGAAGTCCACATAAATATAAATGTGACCCGGTACTTATGAGGCACCGGTCCCGTGGAGTAGCTGAGCGGGCATGTGGCGGAGAAGGGGCGGGATCCACGTGCGCACCGACCAATAACAGAAAGGTACAGACGCAGATGCATGGCGCCAACATGCTGAATTGATGAAACCTGCACCGGCTGATATCGATTACATATGTCGCTCGCATTCCTGTACTCTCTCGTCTTGGTGTTATCCTGTCTGTGTCGCGCGTTCTCTTGTGCTATCTCCTCCCTACTCAGTGTCCACGCTCTCTTGCTTGATAACTCTCGACGCCATGCTTCCGCGCGCTAATCGATGGTCGACCGTCGCTGACTGGACACACCCCCGCCACAACGCACCTCGCCAACGCAGTGCCACCATGAGACCGGTGCCTCATAACATATCATACCATGTCTTTCTATAGCATCTGTAAATAATATTCATCCCCTACAACTATGAAGAATGACCTCCTTAAAGCCAGAACGCTGTATAAAAACAAATACCTTCTTGATGAAGAACTGATGGCCATCGCTACTCACAAGCTTCACATACGTCGCTTCTGGACCTTCGCAACCGCCGTAGGCTAAATAATCTCGGTACATAAAACCACAAGAACCTCCATACAAAGAGCGGCAATGGAGAAGCCGAACTGGGTACCACATGCGATTACAAGACGTTCTGACAGGGTACTATGTTTTCAGTAAGGACAACTGTCGCGGAACAGTCACGACGCTTATGGATCAGTGCTGGGTCCATGCTAGCTTCGTCTTACAAGCAGCTATGTGCCCGAATGTTGAAAAAGAAATCGCGTGTGTCATGCGTGTAGAGAAGCCAGTAACAAATGGAAGGTCATTTCTCTAGAGAGCTCAACACTCGCGTTCTCAAATAGACCTGTCGATGCTCTGTAGTCAATAACAGCGACAGCCGTGCTCGGCACTGGTTATAAAAGAAGGATCAAGCTGAACCTAGGCGGCTCATTTTCCCTCTCCCGCTAATCTGTCTCTGACGTTCGGTTTCCGTCTGAGTCTGGCGGCGCCCCAGCCGTTCGTCCCTGGGCTCGCCTTAGCCCTAGTTTATACTTGCGCCGCCGTGTGGCGCTGCACCATCATCGCTTAGATATCGATTTTTCGCGCCGCCCGGTCGATATCTATTCCGACCATCGTGCCGCGCCGCGCAGCGGCGCAAGTATAAACTAGGGCTTAAGCGGTTCCTGCCACCCCCTCCCCGTCCCTACCCATACATCTACCTTACGTTGCACCCCATGTATTGCCTGATAAATTTGCTGATAAAAATATGATCATCAAGATGTTTCTTTCTTAGTGTTCAAACGACCAAAAATTCATGATGAAGAACTATTTCTGTTGGTCGGGTACACCTTCTTCTTAAGTTATTACCGGTCGCGTAAGTAGTGAATTGTCCGTTACATGCGCGTCACGCATCAAGCCCGTGCTTACCAGGTCAGCTCGTTTGCAATTCACATCTTCTGCTGGATAAATGTTATTTTGCTTGTACCACCTGAGCCCTTTCCGTTTAGTGTCACAGTGAAGGGAACGACTATAAGGCGAAGTGTATAATATCACCTATTAAGGGTGACATCTCAGCAAGGAAAGCTTTAGAAGCACTTTGGATTTTAACAAAAAACCCAATAAGTGCACTGTAGAACGACCAGTGGGCGATATCTGCAGTGAGGTTCATTCGGTCTGAGTGGACATCAAGCACTCGGCCAATTGCGATGGGCCTAGATGAGTTCATCTTTCTCCGTCATGTGTTTTTTGTGGTGATTGTAGATGTAGGTTGGAAGTAGTTGAGGCGCTTGATGGAGTAGAACGCAAATTTGAACCTTTACACCATGTTTAGGCCTAAATACGATAAATACTGGTGTCGGAAATTGAATTGTTTGTGAAATTGTTGAAAAAAAACACTCATAACAGTCAGTCACAACACATAAAGTTCACGCGAGAAGTTCCGTTTGAAGACTGGTTACCCTTTCTGAATACACAAATCTGGTTTTCGAACAGCCAGTACAGTGCGAAGTGGTACCGCAAGGGCAGCTCCAAGAACATCATCATCCATGCTAAGTCGGCTCACCCTTCAGCTGTGAAACGTGCTGTAGTTCGCAACATGTTGAGAACAGCAACAAGGATGTGGACAGGAAACGAGGAGCGAGAAGAATCACGTGTGTTAGCTTGTTAGGTAGCTGCCCTCAGTGGGTACGAAGTGCGATGAAATAAGGTACCACAGGGAACACGCATACAGTGACAAAGTCTGTCTCCCACTTCCTTTCGTTTTGGGCCGAATCCCGGCGGCTATACGACAATGCCTATTGCGAGCAGGCTTGGATGAGGATGTCATACTGGTGAATATCCCGAGAGACAACATCAAACGACAGCTAGTTCGCAGTCGGCACTATGACCGCGCTTGTGCTATGTCTGACTGCGTGATTTGTTCGTACGGAAGAACAAGAGACTGTGTGCAAAAAGGGCGTCGCCTACCAGCTCGAATGTTTAACTTGTGGTGATCTCTGTGGGGGAAACCGAGAGGGTGATAGCCAGTCGCGTTAAAGAATACCTTACTGGTAAAAGAAGCCCGCTACCGAAGGGAAGCCCGCTCCGGTGCTGACTTTGACGTAAGGTTCACAGTACTGTATCATGAGGGAGAAATTGTGCTCAGAAAGGCTCTCGAGGCTTTCTGGATTCGCGAAAGAAATCCATCCATGAACAACAAAAACAAGTACATCTCAATTACAAGTGAGTTCTTCTTCTTCTTCAGCGTCTGTCCCGCTTCGTAGCGGAGTCCGCTATTCTGGTGTCATGACGCCACCTTTCCCGATCCATCGCTAGATCAGGGTGGACACCAGCTACTTTCAAGTTCATATGTAACGTATCGGACCAGCGCTGCTTCGGACGCCTTCTAGGCCGCTTTCCAATTACTTCGAAGTTAAGGCCTATCTTGCGGACGCTGTCTTCCTTTCCACGCAGAACGTGGCCGTACCATCGTAAGCGAGCTTCGCGCACCTTGTCGGCTATCGGCGCGACACCGAACTTCTGCCGAATGGCATTTCCGGATGCGGTCCATGCGCGTGACTCCAGCCGTCCAGCGCAGCATCTTCGTCTCCATGATGTTGGGGCGCGTTTCAGTTTCCTTAGTCGCAGGCCAACACTCAGCGCCGTACACTGCTACCGGCAGGACGACTCTTCTGTAGATCTTCGACTTCAGGTGCTCTGGTATCTTCCTATCGCAGAGCACGCCAGTCAGCAAGTGCCACTTGGACCAAGCTACACTCACGCGTGAGTTCACTTCAGTCATCAGATTGCCATCGGATGCTACTGCTGATCCCAGGTACTTAAAAACCGAAGTGCGTGGAAGCTCGATGCCATTAAACTTGATGGAGTTGGACTCAGTAACGTCCGTCGTTAGATATTCGGTCTTCTTCACGTTCAATCTGAGTCCAAACCGCTCCAAGCGATCACACCAAGCTTGCACCTCTCGCTCGAGTTCATCTTTATCTTCGCTAGTGAGTATTACGTCATCACCATAAAGCAAAGTCTCAACTACAAGTGAGTACCTGCCTTCTATCCCATTGTGCGAGCTGTGAGAGCTTCGCGTATACTGCTATGTGCATTCTTGACCTCCGGCGCACTGCGCAGTTTAGTTGACCACCTCGGTGCTTTTCACTTGCTCCATGGTGGCCAGTTTCCTGCGCTGGCGGAATATCGGTGAGTTAGCTCACTAGATTTGTGTTCTTTGTCTGCCTGGGACTGGTTGATACTGAGCAAGGTGGGGGACATAGTGTTTCTGACCCAAGCGGCTTCGCGGATGAAGAAGTTTCGAGCTTCCTTCAGGCCTTGAAGAAGGCGAGTTTGTCGAAACGTCGGCCGTAATAATAAACAATTTTATAACAAACTTGGTTGACATGGACGAAAAACAAATACATACGACAGTAATGGTTGGGAGGACAAAGGAAATGAGATGGACAGCAACCATGGTGAGCGCCCAGGTATCCATATAAAAGACAAGAGGAAGAGATATAACAGGATCGCGGTCAGGGGTGTATTTAATTACGATTTACGATTTTACGAATTACGGTGATTTTTGGCAATTTTTTTGCGATTTACGATTTACGACATTTTGGGTCGCAAATCGTAAATTTTCGCAAATCTGATCTTCGGTGCAGACATGGCAGGCGTCACATAACGTGATACAATTTGGGTTATAACGATATAGCGCTTTTAAAGACTTCTCCCATAGCTCATTGCTATTTCCTATCTACTCTTCTATGTTCTGCTGTGGGTGACAGAAAAACGCAGCTTTGTGTGTAGGCCGCTCGAGTTCGACTCATATGTTTACTCCTCTTCACCCCTTCAAAGGCTGCCCACTTACAATTAATATCAGAGTTATACTAGAGAAGAAGCAAGAACAATAAATGATTAGAAATATAAAATCCTGGCAATAAAACTGGGCTAGCCCTTTTTTCCGGTCGCTTTCTAGCGCAACATTTCACATTGCAGTTGCCTGAGAACATTACATTCCAGTCCACAGAAAATGATGCGAATTCGCCTTGTACCGGAAGGAATATGATCGCCTGCTGAACCATATTCTATGCTGCAACCACCGCCTAGTCAACTTGTGACTTTTTCAGCACTTTTTAAAACGGCTCTTTCCAATGCATACGAGTGGAACTGATGCAAAGTCATCAAGGAATATTACACTAGGTTGCAGGCGGATTGTGGAATAACAGCTAAACTGCTGGAGAGACAACACTCATGTTCCGATCTGATTATCACAGCACGTCATGTTGCGGAACGTATTTGTATACAAGGTGCAACCTAAACAAAACGAATGCATTTGTATACAAGGTGCAACCTAAACAAAACTTTTGATATTGTCAAGAAAAAAGTGAAGTGGTTTTGACACTTTTGCCCTCCTTTTTCAATGGTTTGATTTCACACGCTAATGGAGAGCAGGACTGGCGAATGCAAACGGTCATTGATTAGTGGTGTGATAATTTGGACTTTCCGAAACAAGTACAAGCAAACATGCGGGCGAAGTAAATACCGCAAGTAATTGCTAGGTCTCGTCAAACGACGTTTTTTCATTCCAGAAGTTGTGGATGCCTTCAAAAAAACGAGGGAGGGTAAAGCACGACGTTAGTTTTTTTCCTGTTTAAGATGCGCCACTCATTCTACCTCTAGGATATCATGGAGGTCGTTTGAGTGTGGGCTTGACCTATAGAATGACTTGCAGTGGCCTGCCGATGTAAAGGTCAGTGTTTTATCCTTCCCAGACAAGCCGGTACCAAGTCACCGACCGAGGAAATATGACAAAGTTGGTTGGCCGTGGTAGGTTCCGAATAAAGAATCCTATTCCGAATCGCGCGACAGTAGTAAGTCCTCCGACTCTTCTACCGTGGGTCTTCCCTATATGTTTAAAATGCACCTTGTATCTACGAATCAGTTGCTTTTCAATTCAAACAACACTCTTCTTCTATACTCCACTTCTAAATAATGTCATATAAGATAACTTTTTTGTAATCTAAAGTTTAAAAATCAGACTATAATGAGTGTACAAAAAGAAAAAGTGATCAAACTGTTTTAATTGTCAAACAATTCCTTCTCGTCTGTACAAAAACGCTCTTTGGTACAGTTCAGAACGTGGAAAGGTCTAGGACTTCAGGTGTGCCATACGATAGGAATGTGCCATGTGCTTACTCATTGGGCGATGCCTCTTGCATTTTTTTGTGCAAATGCTGTTTTCGTCCAGTTGGTCTATGATGAAATGATTTTTTTGTTTTAGATAGAACCATTTTTATTGATTTTGACTCTGGCTTGTAAAGGTTGTTTCTTCAAAGCCATAGTTTTACATACAAGCTAAAGGCTGTCCATATGATGCACTTTTTGGTTGTCCAAGCAGTGCAAGCTTTTGTTTGCGCGCAGTGTATAGGTGTCCTAGTAGATAGCGTTTCTGAACAAACAGTTTATCTTGATTGTCCTAAAAAGTGTCCAACTCGATCTGAAAGATGCTAATTGATTTTAGTGGCTTCCAGTTTAACAAGAAATGTGTCCAGCTCGAACTGAAAACTACTCAACAAAACATATTTCCCTTGATTAGCCTTAATATAATAGAAGAAAATCAGGTATTCAGATGCACTATGTGTCAGGCACCTCTTACGAATTGCGGTTTACGAAATTTCGGATTTAATTTACGCACACCCCTGATCGCGGTCCACCGTGCGTCGAGTCATGACTATTTCGTTCAGATATCGAAAAGAAATCGGTCGGCAAGGTGTGTGCCGGACTTGACCTAATGGGAACTTTGGGCCTATGCACAAGCAAGACTCAAGCAGACGAGGAGAAGCGCCATATCGACTAGTATGTACTGGCGAGACTGTACTAAATAAGTGTAGGAATGTGATGATGACTTCAGAAGAAAAATTTCAGCATGAGAAACTTCATGTTAGATACAACGCTCTGAAATGAGGCCCTTCTCGAGGAAGCAAACTGAAAGCTTCGAAAACAATTTGAAGACGTTCCTGACAAAATACCATGGAACGTATTGGGACGACAGTAGTCTAATCCGACGGAGAAGGCGAAGAATTTCTGGCTCCAGGATCACCTATTCCACTCTACTCTTCTCTACGCTCTGACGTATGTCTAAGAGACCTGAGCCATACGAAAGCAGGTTGAGCACGCGATCAGCGCAGCCCAGCGTAGAATCGAGAGGACGATGCTCGGAGTGACACGATCCATACAAGAATGAGAAGGCCGCCGGAGTTTCGAGCCACATCAACGTTCGAAAATCAGAGACGCTGTCCCACGGGTCGAAAATTGGGTGGGCCAGTCACGTGATGCGTTTCGCAGGCACCCGATGGACGAAAGCCGTCATCGGTTGGATTCCGCGAGATGACAAGCGAACACCAGAACGGTCACCAACACGTTGGTCGGACTTCTTCGTGAAAGTCCTGAAGGAACGATATGAACGTGTCCCTCGAGCGAGGAGGATCGATTGGAGCACTCTGGCACGCGAAAGGGACGAATGGAGACGCTGCTGGTGCCCGCTCCAGCAACTCGATAATGGATTGGCTGATAGGCGATACAGGTGAGGTTAGACATGGCCAAAAGAAGAACTGAGAAATCAGATGATGTTATAAGTTGATTAATTTTTGCTATCAAAACTATTGCGCCAGATAGGAGCCGAACCCCTCTGCTTTTGTGGTAGGATACTAGCCCATTACACCGCCGGCGCTGGCCTAGCAGCACCTTCCCATGATTTCGCGCACGATCAGGCAGCGCTGTTGTTGTAAGGGGGCCAGCATCCTCTTTAGGAACCAAACTGTACTGGTTGGAGCCTCGCCTGGTAATCTACTACTACTTTCCTTAAAAAATAAAACCCACGAAGAATAAAAATAAATAAATAATAATAAAAAAATAAAACCTACCTCAAAGAGATGAGCGCAGTGTTTGAAACTTAATGATATTATTTTTCTAAGATTAAAGAAGAGACTGCGGCATGCACTCGGCCACCGCGTCGCAATTTTCCTTTGATTGATAATGAAAATTCTGGTTTGCGTGGTATTATACACTAGTTGACGGAACAACAAAAAATGCGCAAAGCAGATATACATATCCATTTCGCAGTTTCTAGTAAGCAGCATTTACACTATTAATCCAAGAAAGATCGCGACGTCACGCACAAGTGCAATGCGCGATCCTTTTTTTGATACACCCAAAGATTGCTGCTTTCCTGTACTTCGAAAAAAGCTTTGGTAAATTCTTTCCTGAAAAAAAGTTTCGAACACTTTGTTCACCTGTTGAGACAGGTGAATTACGAATTTTCTATGAAGTGGGAGAATGCTTTCCGAGCTGAGTGGGTGCTGTACGCACTTGTGCAATACCATGTTCCTCTCCACTGATAATTCTCCGGATGAAGATAGTCTTCGACTGTCACCTCTTACCTTGAAATTGCCAAGGAGCCGCGCCACATTTCGTCGTTAGGTCTCTGTTATACTCCCGCGGGAGCATCCGCGGAACGTCCGCGGACCAATGGTGCACGGCGGAGGCGGGCGTGGCGGGCCGCGACGAGTGGCCCGGCGCGGGGTCCCGACGCGATTTCCGCCCATCCGCGGAAGCTCCCGCGGGAGTATAACAGGGGCCTTAACCCTAGCCGCTGAGGGAGGGGGCAGCCAGGTGCAGTCCTACATAATATTGCCCACATTCGCACAGGTCCCACACAACTAGGATGGTTCCCACAGGCATTACTCGTTACTGTTTAGACGTGACGGGAATGCAGGGCAAACTGAGCGTGTGTGTGTGTGTGGGGGGGGGGGGGGAGTCTCGTTGCGAAAACCTCATTTGGGACCAGGCATTGGTTACAACAGGGTGCACACTAACAGTAAATGGCAGACAAATAAATCAACATACTTTTGCCTTCTGTTGTAGAGGTAGAGGCGCTCATCTGGAGAAGAACGCATGAGCACAAAACTCAAATGGACAAATCAATAGACAATTCAACCACGATCACAATTCGAAATACGTCCAACGTTGAAAACGTTCGGCTCGTTACAGAAACCTTGCACATTACTCTTTATTGAGCGAAGCGAATTTACATACAAATGCGGAACAAATCTCCCTGCAAATCTGGCCTGGTGACAAGTGAACTAAGGCAACCAGGGAATGTAAGAATAAAACAATTGAGAATATATGTTTGTGACTATAATCTGCGACTGGTCAATCATTACTCGTTTTTTTAGTGAACAATGTTCAACTGAAAGAAAAATATTGCTGGCCGTTCTTCCAGACAAAACCTACGGACTAATCAGCTTCATCGACTCTTATCGTGATACTTCGCTTAAGCATTCAATCAACAAGGCACAATCAGATAAGGAAAAGCTGATCGCAGTGAATGTAAAGTATGCGCCTGAGATCATTCCCTTAAACATATGAATTGCTCGATATGACCACGCTGGAAACAAACAAGCAATCGCGTATGTCTACCCCCTAATATATGAACAAAACTAGACGAGTCACACTTTGAAAAGAACCTCTATTCAGCAGGCTACAGTTCGACGAAGTCGACCTCGAATGGCCACAGCGAAACTGCCGTGTTTAGCAGATCGGAGTAAAATGGCAGACCATTGACTGTACTAGCAGAATAAGAATAAGAATTAGCACAGCAATCACGATACAGATAATGATCTTCTTCTGAAACAGCTTATTTTAGAACTGAAGAGTAATACAAAAGTTTTATCCTGAAACCAATGCAGGGTGTGTCTCACTAAATGACTGCAATATCTGAAATCACATGATCTCCTCCATTTTACCTGCACAGAAGTTCGTATTACATCAACTGTCCTAAAACGAGAGATGACGAAGAATCACTGTCACTATCTACGAATATTGATCCACATACATACTCGTTCAGTATATGGCGATGATTATTTGATTGATGAAGGAAGTAAATCGTATCCGCAAAAGGTCGTGCAGCGGCGAGTTGCATTTTTCGAATTTGGCCTTCCTAGACCTTTGATCTAGGCGACAAGCGGAATACGTGACGTTTTCCCGTGCCCTCGAACGTTGGATTAAGGGCACGTTGGGTTAATCTGGCAGGCCAGAGGGACGAATTCAGATCTCGCTGGTGGTCAATCTCGATATTACGACCAACGTGCTGAATATAATAGAAGATGATCACCTATACAAATTTGGGTCAAACCCTCTTTATTCGAAAAGCGGGTCATTTTGAAGTGGGCACCAACATCACACGTTGATCTACTGAACACCTGCATTCAACTCACCACAAAATTCTCTCATGGCAATTTTAATATGGATTAAGGGTCCAGATCTCCCCTTAAGTGTCATCGACCCTCCCCAATCGTATATTTTTCCTCACTATGAAAAAAGAATGTCGTGGAGGCGATTTGGGACAGTCGGAGGAGGTGTCGGCTGTCGCGTGCCCCCGATACTAGGTTCTTGGTTCGGATCTCCACCCAGGCCATCCAAGCTTCTCATCCCTCCATGGTCGGTTAATTGGTACCACACTTGTCTAGGAAAGATAAAGCACTGACTTGTTCTTCGGCTGGCCGCCGCAAGTCATTGTTTGGCCAAATACGCATTCAAATCGCCTCCACGACATCCCGTAGAAGTTGAATGCGCAGCGCATTCCAAAAAGGATTGAGCAACGCTGTCCTTTATCCTTTTCTTCTTAACGGAAAGGAGTTCTTGATAATAGAGTCGCCGTTTGAGTCAATGAACTTCTTGGTTGGTCGAAAAAATAGTGATACTTCTTAATACAATTTCAAATAGTATTCGATTCGAGGTTGCCCAATCTAACGCTGAAGGTGTCGGGAAGGCCAATCCTACAATCCTCTATTGCAGAATTCCATGTAAACAACGTGTATGCAGCCAATCAAACAAACGCCTTGACATACTAGACGGGTGCATGGCACTGCCTCCATCTCTAACAGGCGATATCACTTTCGCTCTCCCACCTTTTCAAACAAGCCAACAAACGTAGCCCGCAAAAAGGTATAAAGGTTAATGCGCGATATGTGAATAAAAAATTACTCAAAGGTGGCATAGGCCCCCGTCACTGGAATACGGTCATAATTCGTCCGTGAGAGCTGTGGCTCCTTGCACTGCGCGTATTTGAATAATTACAAGAATGTGCACAAAAGCTACTGGGAACACCGCCTGCAAACTACCCACCTTGCGAGCTCTTTTCTGCAGCTCCCTTGCACCTTTCACGTTCTGTTTAGCTTTCTCTGCATAGTCAACGGCATCCTCGACGTTTGCCTCTATCCTATCAAGCATCTCACCCTTAAAAGGGAAACAAATTACAGAAGCCAATACCAGCGACTAGCACGTGTTCAGATTTGAGGAGAGCATCACAAACCTGGCTGAGCACAAGATTATTCAGATCAACGAACATCTCTCCCAGTTCACGGATGACTTTCTCAATTTCGAACAACTCGTCCCTGCGAGACTTCACATCTTCAAACAGCGCCTTCTTGTCGCTATAGGCAAGTAAAATCTAAACTGTGTCTAATATCCAACACCACATTGATATCCCTAAACGTATCACCCACTCCTTTTGTCTTCTCGAAGATATCGCCGTTGTCAATTGCATCGCTGATTTCATCATCCGTCAAGGAGATATCCTCTTAAAAAGAATTTTATTAACAGAACCATGTTCTCTGAAACGTCCAAAGGATAAATGATGAAATTCGGCAATAACGACGCTGACATGCGCCCCATACTTTCTTTCGCGTAATATTGGAGAGGGTAGAATGCATATTTCACCTATACAATGACGCGGTGCGAAACAGAAAACAAGCAAGCAGAAGAAATTGGGTTGCGTATTCGGCTCAAGATGCAATGAACTGAAGCTCAGTAGTTCTCAAAAGGTGCAGGGAAAGCACATGGAACAAGTAAGTGAGAATGAACCCCTGAGCACTAGTGAACAATAATAATTAAATAAATCCCCATTTGTCAATAATCGTGAGTAGCACTCAACTTGCCTTAGGAGTCCTCTATAGTGTCACATCCAACCAATCTAAATCTTGGTGCTTATCAATGAACTAATGTAGTAATACGGAGCGGTTACCGCTTCCATTGGACAGGGACCCCACAACGAGAAGCCACGGTGAGACCAGAAACACATTTTTGCTGCCACTTCCAACGAACGCAGCATTCTGTGGGAAGAGTCGCATAGCCCTCCTGAAGTGCTTCACATATCCCATCTCTCCTCCCTGCGGAGATAAAAGGAACAACGCCCCGTGAATGAAATGAAATTCCCACACGATATCTAAAGTAAACCGATAAGACCAGAGGCATGTTTCTGACAAGGGATTTAAGACACAGTTACTATCGCCGAGGAGTCGATCTCGGGCAGTGTCAAGCGTGCATGAGCAGCGTTGTTGGCCACCTTCTTCAGGGTGTCCCTGGCCAGGATAAGTGAATAATGAGTGAATGGAAAAATTAAAAATTAATTCGGCTCCGAAATGGTTTTGAGATGAGGTAATAAATAAAAGCAAAACGATAATGGTCGGCGTTATTCAATCCTAACATGACATGTGCCACGTATCCTACTCCTACGTGACGTCATGGAGGCAATTTAAATGCATAATTTGCCTATCTATACTTTGACTTGCCCTGACCAGGTGGTGGAAAAGTCAAAGATTTTTCTCTCCCTGACACTTCTGACGTCATTTTACTGATCTCAAAGAGAAGAAAGGTTTAGCAGGCCTATGATGGCCCCGAGCCTTGCCCTTCATATAGAATGGAAAGCACAGGTGACTTTTTTGGTACAAATTCAGAGGCTACGTCTACCCGTTGGAAAAATAACATTTTGACATCAAACTGGACACTTTTCAAATAAACCTCGCTAAACCTATGCTTTTGAAATAAAACTGAGAACCGTTCAAATAAAAACGGGGGTCTGCTGATTGGATCAGGCATATAGCACTCCATGAAGGTTAAAATAATTTTTTCCAAGGAAAATTTAGTGTGGCCTTCTTTAAAACTTTTTAATTAATTCGCCTTAAAATTTTAGCATACCGCTTGAACTTTAAAAATATTGTTTTAAAGCCTATTCTGAAATGCCGGAAGACGAAAACTATTTTTTTTATCAGAAGAAGAGGATACGCTACGCATTCATGTAGGACGTCGCAAATCTCTTTCTGTTGATAGTAAAAATTCTGCTCGCTTGGAGTTACACGCTGCCTTCTGTACAACAAAAAACCAAATATATGCAAACCAGGCATACCTTCACTTCTTTGTTTCCAATAAGCACATTCACTTTGTTAATCAAAAGAAAATTGTGATGCCCTGATCTACTGCATTGCGCGACCCCTTCTGCTAATATACACAAAGATTGGTTAGCGCTTTCCTACATTTTAAAATCAGCTTTACGTAAACGTAGTGTTAATATTTCTGAATAAAAAACGGAAAATTGTATAAGAATGTGCTCACTTTTTGGAAAAGACTAATCAGAAATTTTCAAGGAAGACCATACCATATTTTCCGTCATTCCGTAAAGAATTAATTTAACCAAGCTACAAACTTGATTTGGAAGTGTCCAGTTGGTTCGAAAAGAACCCTATTTGAACTGGAAGTGGCACGGATGATTGTATGACAACACTGCTGAATAGAACTCAGAATAATGGACATTCTAGCCCTTACTGAAATAGATCTGCCTAGTTAGACCAATAGGCACTTTACTTCTACTATATGTTTATCCCCGTGTCGCGTTTGGTATTCTGTAGTCTTGAAGGACACTCCTGCTAGCTTAATGGTTGTGCGGAAACGACGGAAAATGGTTGTCAAATTATGCCGAAGCAATATGCAACGCCTGTACTCATTTTCCATCTTCACTCCTTCGTTCCTGTTTGCTCATTTTTGCTTTGGTGGAACTGTCACGAAATACGTACCTACCATAAATACGTGACCCTGACTGCGCTACCATACGCAGATGGGCGCATGGTAGCGCAGTCGGGGAAGGTGCGCCGGCTGTCGCGTGAACTCCGCATTGAAGTTCTTGGTTCGAACCCCGCCAAACAAACCAAACTTTGCATCTGTTCGAGGTTGACGATTTCGTAGCCAACTTGTCTGGGAAGAATATAGCACTGATTTGCCCACCAGCTGGGTACCAAAAGTCGTTGCACATGCGAAACAAGTATTCAAATTGGTCCACGACATCCCGCAGAACAAGAATGCGTTCCGCATCCCACGAAGGGATTGATTGATGACGTCCTTTGGAATTTATTATACAAGTAATGAACTATTTTGGAATAATCGCAGACTCAATATGCCATACGGAGTAGAACTTAGGGATATATATATGCAAACACTTCATTCAGTGTGAAATGACGATAGATTTCTTCATCACACTGAATGAGCCACTTCTTAGATTATTCAGCAATAATTCATACACCAGCGCGCACCAGAGTACCCGTTCTGCTCCACAGATGCTTCCACTAATCGACGTTAAGTATCACGCATTAAAAGCACAAGCTCATTCATGTGAAGAAACCCATCGCGCTAGGGTCGACACTATTCTCCGATAGTAACCTCTCACCACCGCTTAATAACAAAAAATACAGCCAATAATTGCTCTGGACATGGACTGCAACCGCACAACCACCACCACACCTCGGACGATTCGCCGTCATGCTTGCTAACGAAATATTCCACTGAGGCTCGAATCAGGTAAATGGGAAATCTATCTGACTGTTATGTATCTGATGGTGAAGATGAAAAAATACAGTTTCTAGTAAAGCCTTCAGATAACTAGCTTCGTGTGGATGTCAGTGGCCGGGTCATCCTGGTATCACAGATGAGTGACGACAAGCTTGCAAGGGTCTCGCGAATGTTGTGTTGGATCAAACAGCGCAAGTGGTTCAATGGGCAAACCGCGCCGGATCGCCTCCCGCCTAGCTCACGAGTTCTGATCGCAACAATGTTCCTTCCCGTCACATCTTTATGTAAACTGGCAGAAGATTCAACCAGTACAGTAGTTCACGTGGCAGGCAAGGAGCCAACTACTGATATACCGCATAGTTAGTTGAACGATTCAGTGAGCAGCAGCTATTATATCATGATGGTTAATGGATAGCTTCCTCACAAGAAATAATCTGACCTTTGAATATGCTTTCAAAGAACAGCAACTGTTAGGTTGGAAACTAAGTCCACGCCATCTTTTAAATATTTCACTCTGAATTCCGCCCAAAGTTTTTTGCAAGATAGTTATACACCGTTCGATAGAAAATTATTTGCTCTATCAGACAATATGTTTCTCTTTTTTCCCACTTCGATTTTTAGCGAATTTTTAGGTCAATAAAATAGAAGGCAAAAAAGAAAAATGACCTTCGTCGACTGCTCGTCTCTGCTTCGAGATTTTTTGCACAATGTTATAAACCATTCGAAAGACGACAATTTGTCTTAAAAGAATGTGTTTGGTCTTTTCGTTCGTTTTGATTTTCGCTTTTCTGAGTGTAAAGTGGAAAGTCCAGAAGAAATCAGTTTTTTTACCAACAGCTTCTACTCCTTGGTTAATTTATTGGACACTATCATATACCTTTCAAAAGAGAATGTTTTGTTCTATCAAAGTGTGAGACACGTTTATTTCCTCATGCCGATTTTTGTCAAGTTTTGCGGACAGTAAAAAAACAAAAAACGAAAAGAATAACCAATGAGTAGGAGCTGTTGGTAAAAATAATGTATGTCTTCTGGACATTCCACCACTTTAATACTCTGAAAATTAACGAAAATGAGAATGAACGAAAACAGTCAACACACGTTCTTGCAGAGCAAGTCATCCTCTTTCGAATGGTGTATAAGCTCGTACAAAAAATCTCAAATGTAAGCAGGCAGGAGCTGTCGACGACGGTCATTTTTCTCTTCGACCTTCCACTTTATTCACCTAACAATGTCGAAACTGGGAAAAAGGAAGCATATTTTCTGATAGAGCGAACCATTCTCTTTCGAAGGCTATATAACGTTATGCAAAAAGCTTTGGTCAAAACTTAGAACAAAATGATCAAAAAACGACAGAGACTTAGCTTCAAACCTAATATTTTCAGTGGCATTACAAAGGCACATTTAAGACGCTTGCGTCGCTCCAACCCACCTTAAGCCAGCTGTCTGCGATAACGCTTAACCGGCAATAACATTAATAACAGTTAACAGTCATATCGGTTTCTAAAGGGGTAACATGCCTAGGTTACGTATCTCTTCAATTCCGATCTCCCTGTTGACCGCATTAACCCCACCTGAAGCAGACATTCGTTACGTTTAGCTCACTTGCTTGCATCACACTGCAGCCACAAGACATAAAAAAAGATTTAGTCGCTTCAATTTGTCGCCATCGTCCTGCTGATCAACTTGAATCGTGGTGATAATTTTTGCAGAGCGGTGTGAAAGGTTAGCCGCTCATCGCTCTGCAGCGGGCGAGCAGCCAATCTGTTCAGGACACACGCCAGACCGCGCGCACGACACGATAATCCGCATTCCAGCCGCCTCCGTTGCGCGGTTGCGCTTGACCTTTCCGCAAGGATCTGACCAGCCGAGCGATTCTATCGCGGCGTCCGAAGTATGAACCACACCTCAGAGAAACCCATTCTGGCACGAGAGGTCAAACAGCGCCAAAGCTGTCGTGCAAGGCTTCGACGAGGAAGGAAAGAAACCAACTTTTACCGATTTGATCCGAACAACCGTGTTCTCTCGCACTCCGACACAGATGGTACCCGAACTAAGGACTCTTTCCCGAGTGAGGCCTGTATCCGTTTTGCGAAGCCAATCGCTTGTTGATCTTGCTGAAATGTAGTTCCCGGGATGCAGTATGCAGGATAAACAAGTGAGATTGTTCAGAGGAACGCTGAAGTTGAGAAGTAGACTACTTCTCGATGTTCTTCAGTACTTCTTCAGCGCTTTGAAAAGTACCCAGTTTTCTTCTCTCTAGTTCGGGTGCTATGTCGCTGTCGTCGTAGGATTTTTTATCCGGATACAAGTAGCTCCACTTGTTTCTTTGGCGCCAAATTTGCATCTGAAACTTGCACATCCCCACTGAACGGCGTTTCATTAAATTCGGCTATAATGCTAACCTAAGCAGAATGTATTCCACATCACTAATACTCGGAATTATGAGTACGCTATGGTTATCCGAGCGTAAATGGTGCATTTGCAGGCTACTGATTTCCACCTTGATCTCCTTCTATCGTGCTCCACCTGCGGCCTTGAAAACTCTGGAGTTATCCTGCTTTCTTCTCGAGCTCCAGTCTTTCACGTCGACATCAAGCCTCGCTGCATAATGTTGAAGTCTTTCTTCGTCGATGCGCTACCCAACCTCACATTAGTGGTTATTGTGCGACAGTTTGAGCTGCTCGATTCAATAATTGGAAGAATAAATCGGAAGGGCCACTCCTTTTATCTCTTCGCGCACCCAGTACACTATGGGGACCCATACACAAGACGTTCCTACTAGGGTACCACGTTTTCAAACCGTTACCGTAACAACAATCGTTGCGGGAGGAGCACGCCTCTGGTTTCTGCGCTGGCACCATGCCAGCTCCACGGTAATCAATAATGGAGCAATGGAACTATGGAAATGAGAAGTTTTGTACTGTTTGAGGCGGTTCTGGATGGAACATTCAGGAGGAAATGCTAGTTGACGGGTCTACAGAGCTAACCCATAAGATTACTGAAGTAATGTTACCTAAGAACAATCGAACAGGTCAAAGATTCTAATTCTTTCTAGCGAAACGAACAGTAAGTGATGCTGAACCATGTTTTTGCAAGGCATTCCCTTCGGTCAATCAATCTTACTTCCGCTGTTTCCACAGAGAGTTCTCAAAACAGTGCAGCAATAATTACCTCAGCAGACATTAAAATAATCAATCAGACAGCTTCTTTTCCCTTGCTTCAACTATTGAGTATATTTTTTACTGGGAACAAGTACGCTGATTTACTTCTGGAGAGTTGCCGTAATGTACATGAGCTTGCGTTGCACTGCTACAATCATTTATACTTTTAAGAACATAGCCATGTTTCAGCATCAGTCTTCATGACTGTAAAAAGAGGTCTAACTATACATGTGTAGAAAATATATTGCTTGAACATCTTAGCTTTACAATGTTCAACTATCTAGTAGACCTTAGAGGTGATTACTACTGGTAATCGCCTTCAAAGGCCGATGAGTTAGAACAGGGGTGCCTGAAGAGGATGAAGACTGATTTATTTATTCATACTCGTCCATAGGTTCAAGGCAGATCTAGCCCGTGGGTGGGCATTCAAACATATTGTTTCGTTCCTGTGGGTCAAAGAATTCAGACACATTCCAATGGTTAGGCCTTATGGCGATCTGTCTAACCCATCAGGCCATCGAGCATATCACATTAAGTTTTAGTGATACAATGTGAGGACTTCCCCCGCCCTACAATATGGAGCGAAGTAGTGATTCCTCCCAAAATGTTCCACCTAAAACCTTAACAATATGAGATCTCCTCATTCCGTCGTTTAGTAGCTCCGTTATTCATTGGCATGGTGCCAGCACTTATCCGAAGACGCGGTGGTCCCGCAACAATTGTTGTTACGGTAATGGTTTTAAAACGTGGCACCCTAGTAAGAACGTCTTGCTGAATCGCGCTCGAACTTGGGTAACCCACACTCACCCAAAGCGCGCGTGCCATGCGCGATGCGGTCGCGTACGGTGCTAAGACTTGGTTGATTTGAAGTCTGTGACATTTCTGGCTTTGTTCCACGTCCACTATTGTTTCCTTATTCTACTGATGATTCTGTTGATTCCTGTTCATCTAAAAACCATGAAGCGCGGATTACGGCAGCTCATACAAGCACTGAACGCATTTACCGGGTGCGTAAAAAGTGTTGACGCGCCTACTTTTTGTTTCAGCTCCAACTCTCTCTTTCTACTTTTCAAAGTTTTTTTTTGTGTTATTTTTGTTGTCTGTATTGTGTTTTAAAAATATTCTTGTAAAAACTGAAGAAGCATGATACCGTCGTGGTTACGGTGACCCTTTCCTGGCTGTTACCAAAGAAAATGAATACGTCATTAACAAGAGAATTAGGCGGTGTTCGAAACGGTCGGTGAGGAAAGAGGTCAGCAACCTAAACGTCAGCCACGGCTCTGTCATAACAGATGATGATCACAAGATGTTCAAGCACGATAACGTTTAAATCCAAAATTATCAACCTCTGTCCAATAACGGCAAACAGATAAAGCGCGCAGGTGTGAACAGCTTCTCAGACGAGTACAGCTTATACATGAATCCGGTGGATTAATCTTTTTAGGCGATTTTGGAGGACGAGGTCTGTGTTTTCAACAGAAGTGACCAGTCGCAGAAGGCTACCCTAGTCAAAGCACGGGACGAAATCCAAGCAGAGTACTTGCGGCGCGTGCTCATGAAATTTTCCGTCGTTTTCGCTCCTGTATTCACAGTAAAGGAGCCAATGTCGATTCCTAGTTATTCTATCGTGTTTGTAAGATCATTCTCCATATTTCTCAAGTGAACATTTTGAAAAATGCTATTTCCACAACACCCATTTACTGCGTCAACACTTTTTACGCACCCTGTACTAGTTCACAGCCACCACAGCGCAACAACGTTGCTTAGTTGTTACCGGGTACAGTGAAAGGCCCCCTACCTTTCCGCCCTTAAATAATACAACTTAATTAGGATGTCGCACCTGCGATACGGTGGATTGCCAGGTTTATCGCTAGTTGGAGTAATCATTACAAGGGCACACATACGTATTTTCAGATAGTCGGTGATTTTCTTCTTGCAGCGCTCTTTATATTGTTCTTCTTCATCGCTAAATTTCCATATCACGTCGTGAAGGGCACGTGTTAAACTACGAATCTGGAAAATAAGGTAGGTGAGGCGGGTGTCAGTAAAGCCGCATAGTTTGCATGTATAGTATACCTGGTTCCGCTTAATGCGAGAGTCAGTGGTATGCGCCTCTTCCGGTTTCAGTTTGCTTATGTTGTTCACCTCGTGGTCAAGTCCTGGAACGCTGAATTCACTTTCTGTAGCACCGATCAATGCCACGTATCCTCACTGTTCGCCGCTGGAACCGCAGTGCCTAATAAAACGATGAACATTAAAAATTAACGACCAACTCTTTATCTTTTCTCGCGCGACCAGCGACGTTGCTCGGAAATCTTCGACGACCGCTCGCAGTTGTCTCGATTTTTCTAAAGGAAGATGAGTAAGAAGAGCATATTGGAAGTAGTGGAGGAAAGATCGCACCTCCATCTGTCGCCGGTGCGAGAAGCAGTTCACCATGTAGTGTTCGTACTTCGTCCAACCATGACTCCAGCTGACCAACAGTTGTACGAACATCAGTCATTCGGTTTAAGAACTATGAAAGGACGAGGTGATGGACGGCATCCATACAAAGTAAGCGTAGTTTACGTACACTTTCCAGGGAAGTTTGTTGCTTGTCGGCCAGTAAATGCGCATTTTCGCGAGAAACACGCCGTTCAGTGTTTCGGTTAGTAACGATTCTCCCTGACAGAGTCTAAAATCGAGAGAAAGGAAGCTGAACCAGGCACGGAAAACCAAGGACGATAGGAGGACAGTACCTGGAACTCGGTGAGACGATCCTTGACCATTCTCCTTTGTGGGAGTTTGTGGGGGTTGTCCTACCACGACGCGCTACTTAACGGAACTAGTTGACCGAGACAAAATTAAAGCATCTGAAAACAAACTAATTTAGATGTTAAGAATTCCATTACACCAGTAGAAGAGCATAAACGAGCGTTTTGTTCACTTCTGTGGCGAACTATATTGCAAGGTTGAGCAGACTGATCTAGTGAGTCAATCCGTTCATAAACATCGGAGGCAATCTAATTCACTATTTCTCGTCGTCTGTCCATTAATGACGGTAGCAACGTCTATTTGAACAACCGGTGGATCAACGGGTTTCCGAAGGCGACGACTGAGCCGAGACGTTACGGCCTACACATAGTCCGCGCGACCGGAGAGACGCAGCGACTAACCAGGAAACTATCTCAACGGTAGGTCGGAACGGCCCAAGTGTTGTATTAGGAGGGGGGGGGGGGCAAAAGTAATGAGACAAATTGAAAAATTCATTATCTCAATTACAACTCAACGATGCTGGGGAGTGTGTTCGCCATTAAAGTCAATGGCTTGCTGCCATCGTTCAGTCAACTTCCTGATCCCATCCTTCCAGAACTGCTTGGGCCTGGTGTTGATCAACTGCTCGATATGGTTGTCAAGGACTGCTTGGGTTCTTGTGCCCCTTCTGACCAGGAAGTCCTGTAGGCTCAAGGAGTAGTGATAGTCGCATGGAGAAATGTCCGGCGAATACGGTGGGCGAGGCGTGTGAACGTTGCCCAGCTGAGCAAGCTTATCCGTGGTCACTTGTTCCCGATGGGGTGCGGCGTTGTCGAAGAGGAGGACCTTCTTGAAGCGCTGCGACTGAGTAAGTTCGAGTCGCAGGTCCATCTCTTCTATTTCGTTTACCATGGCCTTGGAGTCCATCGTCGTACTTTCGGTAAACAGCTTCCAGTATACCAGTCCATGGGCGTAGACCCAAAAGCTCTGAAGGTGCTTCTCGCCATGAACATCTTGCCGAACGAAGGTCGGTAACAGGTTACCATGCCTCACCCAGACTCGCCGCTTGGCAAGATTAAGGTAGAAGACGTACTTCTCATCTTGCCTGACTATTGAGTCCAGGCTGCTCGAGGTTGGAAATTGGGCGAGATTTGCATGACACAGGTCGACTCGTCAGACTGGGGTTTCGGCATGAGACGGACTGCGGTTTTGGCGTGCTTCTGGAAAGGGCGGAAGTGGTAACTTCTCAGGTGGCCTTCAGTAAGTAGCATACAAGCATACAAATACGATAAGCACGAAACTAGACTCAAGACACGGCACACGAGATATATGGACACGGCATGGAGAGTCTCACGGCCCCGTCCAGAAGATCACCGTGGAGGAGATTGAAGCGGCTTTGAAGAAGGTGAGGCCAGGCAAAGCGACTGGGCCCGACGACGTGGCAGCAGAACTGTGGAAGTCGAAGTTTTGGTACCCTGTTGAGTGGTTGGCGAAGTTCAAGTTCTTTAATCAGGTTGTGGTGGAGAGAAAAGTGCCTGAGTGTTGGCGCCAAAGTACGACGATTCCGATTTGGAAGAAGAAGGGCAGTCCTGCAGACTGCTCCAACTACCGTCCAATTCGTTTGCTTTCGCGCAGCATAAAGATCTTTGAGCGAATTGTCGACGGACGACATCCTCCAGCTTTCCAGCAATTAGTGCGGCTTCGTGGCTGGCTGTTGCACCATTGATGTCATACACGCCGCCCGCCTCCTGGTGGAGAAGCGTCGCGAGAAACAGAAGCCGGTGCACATAGAATTCCTCGACTTGGAGAAGGCCTTTGACCGCGTACCGCGTGAAGTGATATGGTACGCCTTGCGATATCATGGAGTTCCTGAAGAGCTCATAGAGTGGGTCCGAATTCTCTACTCTTGCCCAAAGAGTCGAGTTCAAGCTGCAGCTGGAACCTCGATGGAGTTTCCTATCTCTGTCAGGGTACATCAGGGTTCTGTGCTTTCTCCACTCCTCTTTGTTGTCGTCATGGATGCCATCAGACGAGATCTTCAGAACCCCGTCCCTTGGACGTTGTTTTATGCTGACGACGTAATGCTCGCTAGCGAAGATAAAGATGAACTCCAGCGAGAGGTGCAAGCTTGGTGTGATCGCTTGGAGCGGTTTGGACTCAAATTGAACGTGAAGAAGACCGAATATCTAACGACGGACGTTACTGAGTCCAGCTCCATCAAGGTTAACGGCATCGAGCTTCCACGCACTTCGGTCTTTAAGTACCTGAGGTCAGCAGTCACGTCTGACGGCAAACTGATGATTGAAGTGAATTCACGCGTGAGTGCAGCTTGGTCCAAGTGGCGCTCGATGACTGGCGTGCTCTGCGATAGGAAGATACCGGAGCGCTTGAAGTCGAAGATATACAGAGCAGCCGTCCGGCCAGTAGCGATGAACGGCGCTGAGTGTTGGCCTGCGACCAAGGAAGTTGAAACGCACCTCAGCGTCATGGAGACGAAGATGCTTTGCTGGACGGCTGGAGTCACGCGCATGGACCGCATTCGGAACGATGCTATTCGGCAGAAGTTCGGTGTCGCGCCGATAGCCGAGAAGGTGAGCGAAGCTCGCTTGCGATGGTACGGTCACGTTCTGCATGGAAAGGAAGACAGCGTCCGCAAGATAGGCCTTAACTTCGAGGTAATAGGAAAGCGGCCTAGAGGGCGCCCGAAGCAGCGCTGGTTAGATAAGTTACATGCGGACTTGAAGATTACTGGTGTTTACTCTGATTGAGCGCTGGATCGGGAAAGGTAGCGTCATAACACCAAAATAGCGGACCCCGTTACGATGCGGGACAAACGCTGAAGAAGAAGAAGAAGAAGAAGATTGAGAGTCTCATTACTTTTGCCCTCTGACGTTCGGTTTCCGTCTGACCAGGAAACTATCTCAACGGTAGATCGGAACGGCCAAAGGGTTATATATGTGCAGAATCGCCTCTCTCTGGGAAACAAGAAAATGCAAATATTTCGACCCTAGTAGAACTCTGCGCAGAGTTAGGGACGACAGAAGTTGGGCCGTTGGCGGCGTTAACCCTATGCCTACGAGCAAAGGGCGGGCTCAAATTGGCTGGAAACAGCGATCATGGGGATTTAGCTGTCCCTCCACCCACTGCGCTACCATCGCTCGCTCGTCATCGCTGTTTCCAGTCAACTTGAGCCCGCCCTCCGCCTGCAGGCATAGGGCTAACGCCACCCGCGGCCCAACTTCCGTTGTCCCTAACTCTGCGCAGAGTTGTATTGGGGTCGAGATATTTGCATTTTGTTGTTTCCCGGAGAGATGCGATTCTGTCCATATACAACACTTGGGCCGTTGCGACCTACCGTTGAGATAGCCTCCTGGTAAGTCTCACGTGCAATGTATGTGTAACGATTGATACCGAGCGATCGCCAGCAAAAATCGATAGGGAGATTGCCACCCCTTGGCTCATATTTGGGAGGTGCTTACTTTAATTTCAAAACTATCCAGCTTTTGTCGATAAATGTCCGTTTTAACGTGAAACGGTATGAAGTGTTGCTTAATAGTAGGAATATTATCTAGATACAACACATTGCTAAAGCGATAACTTCGAAATTATCTGTTCTCTGATTTTTTGTTTTTCTGGTGATTTTTTCTGGCTTTTCTGTTTTTTGACAAGCTCCTTTTCTGTTGTCTGGGAAGCTTTCAAAATTTCCGACCATCCCTGATAGCGATACGGACGGGAGGGGGAATGGGTCGAGGGTTCGATTCTGGAAGTGGGTCCATGATTTAATAGGACTTTCCCCGTTTTCGCAAACGAAGAGTACATTTTGGCTTCGGTTAAGTGCCGTATTCGCTTTCTAACCCCGCTTTCAACCCGTTGTCAGATGTGGAAGAAGCTGATTTCTCGTGTGGAGTTATGTAGCGCGTCCACTAAATCACGCTTGTCTCGCTGGGAAGCTCTGGTTAGATGTTTTCCCCATGTGCTGTCACCTTATTTGCGAACGGGTGCGTAGCGTTCGTATCGGCTGGTCGTGGGCGCCGCGGAGGCGCGCCCAGGTGGCCATACCTGCGGCGTCATCCCCCACTCGCCGGCTCCGCTCACTCTGTGGCACTCGTCGCGCGCGCGGCGGACAACGGCCCGACGGAGGCCGTCGTCGTCGGCCCCACGACGGCGGCACGACGGGCGAGCGGAACACGCAGGAGGTCAACCAGATTTGTTGGGACTGCAATCAACAGGATTTTCAGAGGATTAACAAAACCAGTGTAAAGCTACATGTTGGCGCTATACAAACATAGCTCTACATCAGAATTTCGAGCTCTATCTAATGAGCTCTACCTCATGCTCATCAATGCCACCGTTGATGCGATATTCTTCAAATTTGAAACTGAAAAATAATTCTTTGCAATCCTGCTGCGAAGCTGTAATAGGTATGTTTCCAGACTAGAATTTCACACAGAAGTCAACTACGTCGTCTAAATACCTTCTAGAAAGCTCTTTTTGAGAGAAAAAATTGTGTATATCACACCGTTGGGGACATGTCTCTAAGCCAACATTCTACGCAGAATTCAATCACGAAGTTGATATCCTATTCTATTACATATAAAAGAGTTGTGTGCGTTTTTTGTGTATGTCATTCAAGCGGTACAAAACTTATGCCGTGAGGGTGACCGAGATCGTTGAACACGAATCTGAAGTTCGTTTTTGACGTTTCGATCGATCATCAACCGATATTGGTCAATTCATCGATTCTTTGTGGATGTCAATCAAGCGGTCCGAAACTTCAGTTCTGGGGATAAACAAGGTCACTGAACACATAGTCTTTCATTGCCCTCTCATAAGACCTCGACCTCCTGGAGGCCGTGCGTCCAGGGGGCCGAGGTTATGTTTATTACCAGATAGTAGAACATGTCTATTAATAAATTGTTGCTTACCACCGTCATTAGTTCTGTGAATGGAGCATATAGTGAACTAACACAAATTCTCCACTCTACAGTCAATACTGGGTGTCGCTGAGTCGCCTACGCACTTCTACGGTGTTTTCAAACTTCCAGTGCCACTTCAGGATAAACTCCTTCCCTTCGTAGAAAGGCTTAGAGCCGGGCCTGACTCTTGCTATGAGCTTAAAAATGTATAGAGGATTATTAGAGCGATAGCGAAAGTGATAAATTGTGTAATCAATAAACTCACACGTCACTTGCCTTTCACGTAATCGTCAATTTCTAAACGTTAAATGAGGCGCTGCACAGGTTAGTGTGGCCAAGTAGTAACAGAATTTTAACAAGCAGTTAGCCCATGCACAATCAATCGAGTCTGAAATGCAAGGTTTCAGTCGAGTGCAAGGCGCAATCTTGACTATTTGCACGCCACGGAAATTTCGTTACCCTGTGCTTTTGAAGATGTTAAACATCTTCAAAAGCTTCACTATCACCAATGATAGAACCACTCAAATAGTACATGCATTTTTTAGGATTTTTAGGATTTTTTAGGATTTAGGATTCTGCATTTTTCGCAAGCCATAATGTGTTTTGAACTTTCAAACCTATAAAGAAGCTCACATCGATCGAAACGACCACTTTTTGGAGAAATTATAATAAGTGTTCAAGCGAAAACAATCTTTCGAGTGTAAAATGCAAGGTTTTAGACGAGCGCATGGCGTCTTGGAGACATATCTCCAACGGTGTCATCCACACAATTTTTCTTTAAAAAAAAAAAGAGCTCTAGAAGGTATTTAGACGACGTAGTTGGATTCTGTGTGAAATTTTAATCTGGAAACATTCCTTTTACAGCTTCGCAACAGGATTGCAAAGAAATATTTTTCAGTTTCAAATTTGAAGAATATCGCATCAACGGTGGCATTGATGAGCTTGAGGTAGAGCTCATTAGACAGAGCTCGAAATTCTGATGCAGAGCTATGTTTGTATCATGCCAACATGTATCCTTACACTGGTTTTGTAAATCCTCTGAAAATCCTGTTGATTGCAGTCCCAACAAATCTGGTTGACCTCCTGCGTGCTCTGCTCGTCCGTCGGGCCGTCCGTGGGCCCGCCGACGACGGCCTCCGTCGGGCCGTTGTCGCCGCGCGCGCGACGGGTGCCAGAGCGTGAGCGGAGACGGCGAGCGGGGAGATGACGCCGCAGGTATGGTACCTGAGCGCGCGGCGGCGGCGCCTACAACCAGCCGATACGAACGCCCCCCTCCCTTTGCGAACCCGACCAACAAGTATTGCTACGCCACGATAGTAACACTATTAGCACGTTGGCGGCGAGATCGATTTTCGCGTCTCTGGCCCGTGGGACGAAGCACGCTGCACAAATGTGACACGACATACCGTGACCCAAACTTCGTCTAAGGATAAATTTAGGGTGCCAAACAAAATGCTAATGTTCGTCCCAATCAACAGTTACGACCGGTTACCCCTCCCCCCTAATTCTATAAAATTTCATTTCTTATTTATTATTTATTGATATTTTTGGTACTAAGCGGGCTGGTGCCGGACCTGTCGCACCATCCGCCGCATCGCGGCGGGGCGATCAGGCGGCCACGCCCCTCCACCAATAGAAGCAGAGCGCCGCCGGCGCTATTGAACGCATTCCCCTCGCGATTGGTCCCTTTGAACGGATGCGTCGCCGATGAAGTGCAGTGCATGAGGAGTCTATACATGCTGTGAAATTGTATTAACTTCTATAGTTGTTCTGATTGTGTTCAATTCTAAGTTTTTCCTTGTTTTGTTCCGTGTTCTACTCCGCTGACGTGGAGGAGAACACGATGCCCGACATACGCCTGGGAGCGCCTGGGGTAGTGGTCCCGCAGCGCCGGCGGCTCTCTGCTGCTATTGGTGGAGGGCCGTGGCCGCCTGACCGCCCCGCCGCGGTGCGGCCGATGGCGCGACATTTCGGGCACCAGCCCGCTTAGCAGCATATTTTTATATTTACTATTTAATTAGAAAATAGTAAATTAAAATCTGCCTTAAAGCACAACAAACAAGCACGCATATGGCGTATCAAAAGACCAGGTTATGCCATGCACTGGAAAATTTCGTCGCAACTTTTGCTCGATTGATAGTGTGCATGCCACTTACATTGACGATCAAAGTGAAGATATTGTGTTCTTTACAGTGCTTCTTTCTGTATCGCTAATAAGTGTCAAACTTCATGCGAACAGAAATTCTACTATCAATCGAATCAAAATCCTGAGCTCTTGGTATAGGGCATGGCGCAATCTCGTTTTTTACACTAAAAAATGGCCGCATTCCTGCTCATTAACACAAGCTTTACTCCAATATTTTTCCTCAAAAAATACACCTTTAATAAAATTTCGACTAGTGTATTCACCTACTGGGTAGCTGAATTAAAAAGTCAGTGGTCTTGGCACGACTATCGATTAAGAAGGAACCCGCCCGTAATCGTCCAAAAGGACACCGGCATCGTGTTCAGCATCCCGAATATCTTCCCTGGGCGAAGTTTGGATGGGCTGGAGTTTGGATTCTTGTTAGAACAATATGCCGTTGCACACCATTAAGCGACATCGTGCCACATGACAGGTTGGCTGTCGCGCACTATTGAGCGACATTGTCGTCAACGTGTTAACACTCGTACTCGTCACTCAAGCGTTGGAGATACGCCGCTTAGTGGTGGGGTCTAAATGTAAGATGTGGTCCTGCAGCGATAGCCTGCAGGCTGTAGAAAAAATGTCCGCGCCGCACGAATCTGGCGCGAGAAACCCATCCGTACCCTTTTAGCGTGTGTTTAACAGTGAGTCGATCTGGCTCATGGCAAGAGCGAAAACAGAAGCCTGTGCTCGAATGATCCTGATCCAAAAAGTGTCACATATGTGCATATCTGCTGCAAAGCTTTCAGCTTCTGTTTATTACTATTGTTATTATTAATGTGTAACATAAACACACGTGAAAAACAACAAAAGGGATATGTCAGAGATGAACATCAGACAAACAGTAACACTTGGAAGAAACGATGGTAGGCGAGCTCTGCGTCTCTGCCTTATGGTTAAGCATAGGCAGCGGCGCCGCAGAAGTCTGTGGCGGCCTTTAGGCAATTAGAGCTTAATCTAACGGGCTTATAAGGCATTTCCGCAAAAAACGACTATGATATTCGTTATTCCCATGGCGGACTACCCCTAGTAGACCTATTTTGAACACGATTAAGTGGGGTACCAAAAGTACAATAGTACCGAAACGATAAGAGGAGACGGAGAGAAGAAAATAAAATTTCGTTGGCCTTTTTGGAATAAAGCAGCTGTAACTGATTGACAAATCTAGGCAGAGTAGCATCCATCAAATTTAACCAAACATTTTGCGAATAATAAGATTTTGAAAAGCTTGAAGAGACAACCCTAGCATATCTTCCTAGGACTGTCTTCTTCAAGCCGTTTATTACTAGACATCTCTAGTTGAATGAAGCGTGGCTATATCAAATACGAAGTATGAGCCGCACATTGTTCTGGTTTGGTCTGCGACTAGTGCCTGCAGTGGCTAACTAGTGAACGAATGTTGAAGTACGAGTTTTAGCAAGTGTCTCCACACCTGACTCAAAGCATCAGTGAATGATTCAGTAATATAAGCAAGGATAACCAAGCAAACTTCTCTACTAAAGGACAGCAATGGAGAAACGTAAAAAGACGAGATGTTAAGATGCTTGGGGTGAAGGCTCAAAAAAAAACGAGAACAAAAAGAAGGGGCAACTGTCAGAAGACAAATTGCTTTAAGACGGCGCAAATTCGAGGAGGTAGGAAGCTGTACAGCAGAAATGCAATGAAAGCAGTCGTAAGGCAGATTTGAAGGGCTGAGAAACACACGAAGAAGATACGTAAAAGATAGGTAATCAGAACAGGAAAGCGCAGGTAGAAACCTGGGAAACTACTGCAAAGCCACAAAGATGGAAACCTATTCGGGCGTCTCTTGAAATGTATACCGAAGCAACATAATAAAATTCCCAACCAAGTCGGAAGTAGTCGCCAAGCGAGAACGCTGTTCAAAACCAGGTTGGAGCTCACGTACAAACCATAAAAGGCCTAAGAGTTCGAAGTTACTAGTGTGTCAAGCAATCGCCACTGCAACATAAAGACTTCCCAAAGCACTTGACCCAGACCGCTAAGACTTGCTTTAGGAGATTTGAACCACACTGACCAAGATAAAGACGCTCCTGAATGATATCAAAGGCTGACACGTGGCATTTAGGTACGAAGTCTCACCTCTGTCAACCTCGTTTCTGGAATTCCGGCTCACAGGCAAATCCGAAACATACTTAGTTCTAGTTCTGCCGTACCCCACGCCCGCACATATCCAACTTCCGGTGTAGGAAAAGAGTATCTGAAGCTATTCTCCAGGAGATAGGTATAAGGTAGGACATGGTTTCGTAGTGGTTAGCACGACTCGGCTAGTTCCAAGCATTTCGGTTATATTTCCCACTATTTTTCATTTTTATCGTTTATGTTTTTGTGTTTTTCCCACGTCGTGCTTCCCCACTACACTTTTAGTGTTAGTGAACCGTCTATGCGCAGATTTTCTATCGAGAACATATTTGCCCTCACTTATTGTATTTGTGGGGAAGAAATTTCTTCTATTTATTGTAATTAAACTGAGTGTATTAGCTGTCTAGCACATAAGTCGTGCCTCAGTACCCTTGAAGAAAAAACAATCAGAGACTTCATGCAGCACTGATATGTTCTCCCCCCCCCCCCCCCCCCCCACCCAGAGTAAACTGAGCTAGGCCATTTCTGATGTAAACATGAACATGCACGTGCCTTCCTATCAAGACGAATATCCACTGAGTAACCTACCCCGAGCCTATTTGTGCCGAAATAGCGTCACTCAGCGAACATTAACAGAAAGACGGAGATGTTATGTCATTTATTACTATGCAGAATGAGCAAGCCTTACTCCTGGGCCTGAATTCATGAACGACTTACCGGCAGGTAAGTGCAAAACCTATGCCACTCCCCACTTAGGCCTGTGTTATACTCCCGCAGGAGCATCCGCGGAAGGGCGGGAATCGCGTCGAGATCCCTCACCTGGACAATCGCTGCGCCCCGCCACGCCCGTCGTCCACGGTGCATCCTTCGTCCACGGACGTTCCGCGGATGCTCACGCGGGAGTATAAGGCCTTGTTTAGTGTGCACGCGACGCGCGACGTGGGACATAGTATTAGTGGGACAATTGATCGAGCGACGCGATTGATCAATTCGGCCACTACACATGGCACCGCGTCGCGTGTCGCCCCCACACTAAACAAGGCCTAACACTTGCCTTAGGGGTCGTTTAGTGTGCACGCGATGCTATGATATAGGTCGATCGCGTGACGAGATCGATCAATTTATTTGGCTACCATTCATGTCATCGCGTCGTGCGTCGCGTGCACACTAAACGACCCCTTAAGTCCCGTTTATACTTCGAAGTCGAGCGAAGCGACGCCACATATGGTAGCCACATTGGTTGATTGACGCGATCGATCAATTTGGCCACTTTACATGCCGTTGCGTCGCTCGGGGTCGGAAGTATAAACGGGGCCTTACGCGTGATTCATGAACGCGCGGCGGGGAAAACCAGAGGTATGTTTCGAGGTAAATGCTACCTCGCCAGCGCGTCGGGGAATATTTACCTCCATAGCAAGGGTTTTTTCTCCGCTGCTAATTTCTGAACCAATGCTATTTTTCCCTGCAGCGGAACAAAACCCTTGCTTTGGCTGTCATTAATCAGAAATTGAGGTAAGTTCCCAGAGAGTGGCGGGTAAGTGGCCGTTGAGGTAAATCGGGGTAGGATTTACCCCCGGTCGCTGAAGGCACTGCCTTTTCAGGCCCATAACGAGCACTTCCTAACGCGACTGTCGCTCAGCTCTGGCGAACAGCTACGATCCCCGCACGGGAATAGGCTTCTCCTCCAGTTCAGGGTGAATCATCTCCAGGGAGCTATTTAGTGCCAGCGGCTGCGACGCGGCCGCGGAACCCCGCTGCTTCCTTGCGCGCGATATCGTCTTGGTCTATTCCCCGACTCGGATTTCACATCAAATCCCTTCCAAGATGGCCTTTACCTCACTCAGAACAGGCCCACTACAGAGGCATGTCGCCTGCCGGCATGCCCCTGTTGCATTAGCAATCAGAACGAGTTCAATCAAGGGGTCAACATAGGCAGTTCACTGCAGTAGCAGCAGAACCTGCAGTCGGTAGGTAGGCACAGGTACAGGGAATACCTGAGAGTAAATGCTAACGCTGCACACCACGGAAGCGCAAACAAAGTGGAAAAGGCCCTCTTCATCAGTTCGATGATCATGGTGCCTACTTCTTTGAATTCAACAATGAATGACCTGTCATTGCGCTCCTTTAATTGAAACGCTGCTGACCGCGGGAGGCTGCAACGTAAAAGGGAACGCGCTGGCTCTGCCTATATAGGATGTTGTGAAGAATTAGCGTTTGAAAGAACACTAAGGTCTTACCTTAATCTCCACGTCCAAACCTCCATTCCCTATTTCTAAATCCAAAGGTAGGGTTCTACACTGCTGTAAGTCAAGAGTTTCGCTGTTACAAGTTACGTTTTCTTGATCCGTATAGAAGTTTCCGCTCATTTTGCGTATTTCCGTTTCGGTCTTCGTCTTTCGCGTTTCTGAAGACGAGATCCCTAACCGAAAGGATTTCTAGCTCGAAGGCAGAGAGCATGTGGTTCGCGATGCGACGACGTACGGCGTGCAGCGGAACTAGGGTCCTGCAGAGAAAACGCTCCCGCCACAGTCAGTGGCACTGTCGCCGAAGACGGCACAAATAGGGTCGGGGGGGGGGGGTCGCGTCAGCGGAGGAGGGCAAAGATTTGGGCAGGGAGAGGACTCCAGGGTGCGGGTCGAGTGACGCGCCCGCATTCAAATTGCCTACATCCTGGAGTTCCCTTACATGCCAAATTCGGAAGCAGATAAAACACGGATCTGTAATCGAAACGAAGAGACAATAGTGTAATAACACTCGTTGTATGCAGATACACACAATGGGCGCGCGCCGGCTCCAGACGTAACTCTAACGCGATGTCGCGCGCTAGTCGCATGCGACGTTGCGGCGCTGAAACGCGGACGTGCGTTCGGTAACGCGTAGTTAGCCGCGGAGCACCAAACTTTGCCACTGCCTACTCCATCAAACACATTAGCTACCCTTGCAGGTTGAACCCCTCCTAGTGCCACCACAGGGAGCCCTAAATGAAATGAAAGAGACGAGCTCGCTCAGTGGTGGCGCTTGAAAGAAAAAGGAAGCAGCAACATGTCTCTGCTTCTGCTGAAAGAATGGAGAAATACAAAGGTTCCTAGTGTTTACTAAAGAGGGTGCCTGCCAATGTTATTACACGTGAACTATGACAAATGAGTTGGAGAAAGGTAAAGGGCAAGTGTAGAACAAAGTTAGAATTAGAGGAAAAGCTACGGATTAGTTCGCGCTTGACCTGTCTTTGAATTCTAGCGAAAGTCACACGTCTCAGCAATCTCTGAAAACTTCAAACGCTTGATAACAAGGCCCTCTTCAAAGGAAATCTGTTAAGAATTTCGGGAACTTACAAGCACTTGCCTCCGAAACATCTACTTAATAATCCCGGACCAGTTCTTGTTTCGAATTTTCCTCACCAGGTCCTTGGCTGTTTCCCTTTTTGAAATAGACTGATCGTTAGCCTTATTCCACCCGCATTTTGTTGGCAAAAGCTTCCATTTCAAGAAGGCCTATTACTCGTAAGTTCACGTGCAGTAGACATGTATGGAGATATAACAGCTAACTTCGTTAGGATTCTATGCGCTCTAATTTGCTACCGGTTAACAATACACTAGTGCGGGCGAGGTACGCATAGAATAGGGCGTAGAATTCCCTACCAGGATACATCAAACATGTCTCATCCAGCCATTTCCCCTCCTCTACCCGAAAAAGGCGGTCGACAGTCGCCGGCACACACCTTCGCGCTCCGTCTCTGTCGGAAGCAGTCGTACCGCGACAACTTGTCCAATTTCGTTGCGCACCGTGCGCGGCGCCAGGGGGATTCGCGCGGCGTTGGAGTTATGTCTGCCCCCCGTGCGCGCCACGGCGCGGCATGGTGACCCCCCCCCCCAACCCCATTTGCGCCCCGAAGGTTTCGCGGGAATATGCTAAAGGCCTAAGATGTCTACATCCTTCCTATGCATGCTCTTTAGTAAGCCGACAAGCTGTACGAATAGCTTGTCACTCCAGGAGTGACTTATCTCATCAATGAAGATTCCTTCAAACCAACACTCACCAAACGTTTAAAGGTCGTTTTCTCGTGTGACCCTACCAGCGCAACGGTTATGGAGCAGCTCGCCCTCGTCCGCCCTGAACTCTCTTTGCCTTCAGGTTCCTGACGAAAAGGCGTAGTCCAATTATCATGCGACCGCCAAGGGGTCTCGCAGCCAAAGCAGGTGGGGGTGGTGGGCAAAACACCCAATTCGTGGTAGGAGTAACGTCACGGGGCGAGTTGCCCAGAGAACCAGCACAACGGATAAAGATGGATCTCAACGGTTTTGGTCCTTTCTCTTGAACAAAGTCACAGTGTTTATATTTCGAGTACAAACAGGAAAATAATAGGAGGACAGTGCAAGAACAATGGGTATCCATAACCAAGGCGGGGTATCCAGTGCAAGACATTTCGGAACAACTTGGTTACCACCCAGCGCGCTATATTAATGAAAATATGGAAGACAAAAGGGAGCAGTGTAGGCACCATTCCTAGGTTGGTCTGGAAAATAAGGAAACAGTGAACTAAATAACGAAACCTATATGAGGTTGAGTTACCTCTTAAGTAAACCTAAGACTCCAAAACAACGTTTCTCCCGACTTGAAAGGCTGTAGGAGTGTGTGATGAATGTTAAATGCACAACAGTCAATGTTACGGACTCACAGTCATAGTCAAAGTCGAAGTTTGTGTAATAAATGAAATGAAATGAAACTGATACCGTGTGAATAATGTTGCTTTGCAAGACTAATCCGAAGGTTCTTTTACATTTTTTGAAGAATTTTTGTAGAAATTAAAACTTTAATCTTAAAAAAACATTCGGAAAACTGAAGACCGCTAGGCCTTTGTCATACCATCGCTCACCCCGAGCGACGCCCAATGATATGCACTCACATCGATTCCATCGCGCCGCCCGATCGATATGGCCGTTGTTATACCATCGCTCACCCCGAGCGACGCCTAATGATATGCACCCATATCGATTCCATCGCGCCGCCCGATCGATATGGGAGCATATCATTAGGCGTCGCTCGGGGTGAGCGATGGTATGACAAAGGCCCTACACCGTATGGTTCCAACCATTGCTTCAGGAAGTCGCTCAACTCCTCGATGCTACCAATCATCGTCCCTAGGAGTCCAGCGGCATGCATCTTCGGAGTCCTCTAGCTCCGATCGGGACATCTGAACCGGATGTCCAAAAGCGATTCATTCAGATCCAATGTATACTATGTACTATCCTTCTGTGGCTGTAACTGAGGTGAGCACAGTTCACAGTCATCACCTTTCTGACTCAAATGAAGTTCGAAAACGATCTCGTACCAATGCATAATTGAATTATCTGTAGCTTACAGAGAAGGTAAGGTCACTGGTTCCAAGCGTGACAACCGTTTCGTTCAAGAAGGTCTTGTACGATAAGCCAATGATTTCTATATAACTACCAGAGCACGAGGTAGCCTTTCAGGTTCAGTATCTAACACCGCAGAGGCTGTATTCGAAAAGGTAATTAGGGCAACAAATGCAATCAGCGCCTCTAAGAAAAGCGTCCTATGCATGTTCCTGGTTGTTCTTAATAGTTCTCCGTTTAGGCATTTCGAATGCATGTTCTGGTCCTGAATGAGCTAAGGACATTTCGAATGTGTTGCCCAGTGAAGGAGAATGATTTTACCGTCCATCTCACGACAACGGCGCGGCTCAACATCGCAGGTGGGGGAATCGAGTTGTACGCGCAGATGATCCTGTCGTAGCTGAACCACATAAGCCTCGCGGAGAAGCTGAACAAAACTGAATGTGGCAGCTGAGGGCCTTCAAGAATGCTTGTTCTTTTCACATGTGGGAATGAGTCAACTGCTTGAAATCCACCGGCTTTGCGTAGCGGACAAGTAGGCGACAAGCCGTTAAGCGCTAAGTTTGCCAAGCTCCCCATACCACGACAAGGGACTTTCCAGGTTGTTATTTTCGGGATCATTTCAATCAGTTCTGTACTACGGAGAAGGGATAACACCCGTTCCCTCAGCACTGCACATTTTCCTTGCAGATTCGAAGGCTACGAAGTGGACATTATCCCATTCTTCTAAAATGGCAACGGTACGAAACAGCAACGTTCAACTGAACGGTCGAACATACCTAGAAGAGCATTTCAATATCTTCACAATGCTGCACAGTGTCTACTAACTATTGGACACTATCCTGCTCACAAAATTTCGCGAACGCATTGCGAGAAAATGCGAAGAAACTTCTGCGGACGTGAAAAACCCGCACAAACGGCAATGCTGGCAAAAGCGAAGAGAGCAGGTGAGATGGAAGAGAAATGAAGGGTACATCAACGCGCTGTAACAGTTCAAAATTCTTACTAGTAATGATCGAAAACTTTACGTACGGAGCCCTTGTCCGCCTGGCTTCCAAATAAACTGATGACCAAGCTGAAGCAAACGATGCTTGTTCAGTTACTTACTAGCCACCATCAAAGTCAGCACAAAATGTTTACATCCGTCCTCAAACCACTGCGAAACAACAAATAGATGACATCTTGATGTTTGAATGGCGAGAACGAGTGGAATTCACGCGCAACTCGTCCGATCGAGACCACCCACATGCGACACGCCCACGGTGGCAATGGCTGTTTGACGTAAAATAGTAACGAAATCAGTGGAAATACTGTCTTCTGGAGGAAGAAACTACATCTTTGCATTGCATACACCCAGAATATCATGAACGGATCTTAGATTGTGACAAATATAGCCAACGGTGGCCTATTTAACGTCCGTAACCAGTTCTCTCATTTAGCAGACAGCAGTTGGAACAGCGAGTACAGTGTTCGTGTAAAGAGTTATAATGCCCGTTATGCTGTCTATGTACTTAAACAATGGATAGGCAAATCCCCAAGAGTTGTGGCTGGAATCGCACGCCAAAAGAAAAGCATGGATGGATGCACAGTGTGCCCAAAAGGTGGAAGGTATTTTTTCCGGCACAAAAGCACTGGATAACGTTTAGTTGGATCAATGTTAACAAGACGATGGGAATGACTGCAATGATGATAACATTCTTTAGAATCGGACGCCACAAGTATGCATAAGCAGCTGCATATATTTATGCGTCAAAAGTATTTAGGACTTTCAAAGTAATTTCTCCACCGCGATACCGAGATATTTAATACACATATTGTCAAGTTTGCACAATTTCCTTCGGATGCTCGCGTTTGAGAGAAAACGCGCTCGATGACGCATTGGACGAGTCTCGGGCGTAAATTTGTCGGGTCCTGACGCGAATTTTTCGTCGCACTGAACCCACCGAAGCTGATAATCGATGAAAACCGGCACCCAAAATGCAGAATGAAGCGATTCTATGCATCATTCTGTTCTTACACTAAAGCAACTGCAGTTATCGTTTTCTGAATATTCCTGTTTCATTCCCTCTTTGATGCATCGTGTCGCTTCTATCTGCAATGGGTTTGGTGGACCCGAGCTAGAGCATGGCTTAACCGTTGGTGAGATGTAAACGTACGATAACGAGATAAGGTGACAAGTAAGGGCACAGGCCAAGGTAGACCTGGGTCAGGATGTGCCTTGGAGCAACTGCCGTATCCGGATCAATGGAGGCGTCCTACGGTGCGATTAGCGGGGTCAAGAATCCCTGTGTTCTACCCGACGAGAACGAACGAGAGAAGCAGAAATTTCGAGCGACCCGCAGCGTTCACCTTAGGCACTTTTGACACGGGCTTCGGATGTGCACATGGCGGAGAGAAATAGTTGTCTGATGCTTCTGTGTCCGCTTCTGCAAGAGCGTACCACTCACCTCAGCTGCTAACGTTACAGGAACTTGCTGTGTCCAGTACTGTCAGTATCTGAAAATTAGAAAGAATAAAGATCGCTTCACGCATAGTCTGTACGCTCTTTCAAGCACGTGCTTCTTCCGACTTGTTGTCTAGAATTGTCGCCCAGTGTGACAGCTGTTCCGTGAGCAGGCCTGGGGAAGGGTCCTTCGTGCTACTAACTGCGTCATACACCTACTTACACAGCCTTCTGAACCAGATGTGGTTGTTTGCGAGATCTACCACCATGACCTGTGGAGGCCTTGCCCACCGACACAGGGGCGGGTCCGACTTGTTGTCACGATTGCGCTCGCGGCATCTACCCACTATTGATTGCTGTTGAAATAATGTTTTCTTCAAAAAATGTCGTTGTGAGCTTCAACGCAGGAGTGCTTACTCCTCATCGTCACGAGTGGCAGTTGTTCATGCCACATTCTGCACACGTTTAATACAAATATTTATCGCTACGTTGAGCCGATGTTTGCCAGTATTTTGTGACAATTCTGGCTCCTCACAAGCATTACCTCATCTCATACAGTATTTGGCCTAGTATTATATCTGGGTGCCGTCATTGGTGGGCGCGAGTGACACTGATCGGCAAAGCATCGATTGGACGCAGACGAGGTAGTGGGGTCTGAATTCTCTTCACCATTTCTATCGGTCGTCGCCTGTTCTCCAGTTGTATCATGAAAAGACAGTGTTTCCGTCGTCAACCACTAGATTCCAAGGCTTGTTTCTCATTATGCTGCTGCTGATAACCGTAGCTGAAGCTACAACCTCCTTCTTTCAGAGGATGAACCCAAGCGACTCGTCTCGCTTAACCCAGTACAAAAACAAAGGAAAAGACACGATCCTGAAGAGCAGCAGAGTCGATGAGGTTCGTATTTTGCCCTCAACCAGCAAACCATCAGTGGAGTATGTGGCTTCCATCTAGTATATCTTATCCCAAGAAAACCGCGTGAAACACTATAATAAAGCAAGGAATTCATGGAATACAGAAAATAGGATCCAATCTACAAATAAATAAATCCGAAATCGGCAGCGATTGCGGTCGCGCGGCGCCGCTCTGACAAGGTCACAGCTTCTGTTTCTGCAACGATGTTGGCCCAGAGAGGGCGTCACGCGCTAGTCGGTGAAGCTTTCAAGATTCAGAGCAATTCTCATGAAGGGATGTCGAAGTAGGGAGACAACGTGCGGTCATGTCTCCAACACATAGAAAACCCGCCAGCAGAATTCAACAAGTTCTCACAGTGTCAGGAAAGTTTCCCCTTTAAAAAATAGGCTAGGTCCACACCTCGCGTACAACAACGGTCAAACGTTTTCAAATTTCGTCAGTTTGTTTTTGACATGCCGTGAAGCGGTAATGACTCCTGAACACTCAGCACTTAAACTGTTGCGCTACCTTTAGAAATATTACGTTTGTTGAACTTTAAATCACTGCTCCTGTTTTGTACCTACCTAGTTTCCAATTTTGCCTAAGAATAAATGTGGGACTCAAAGTCTTTCCTGTTTATAGCAGAACAAACAAGCAAACCTCTCTTGGCACTCCGCACTCTCATTGACGTCAATCTCGTCACAGGACCAGATAGTTGGGGACGTCGGGGCGCTGCCGCGTGATCGCAGTCGTCGCTATTTTTTTCTGAATTTTATCCAAGACTGAAAATGAACATGTCACCAGTGCTAAACTCGGGGAAGCGCGAGTGCGCGGAGCGGAGCCATTGACCATTCGCGCACCATGAGAACTCGTCCAGCCGCACCTGTACTGTCGATCACATGGCGTGGCAGTTGAGAGTCAACCTGTATCTCCGTTGCATAGTAACGTAACTGGAAAATCGGAGAAAAGGAAGCAACATTTTAACGCGGTAAAACGACGTGACGACAGTGCACCATCGAGCAGCAAATACTACTAGAGCGGGCTGAAAAGATGACTGCTGAAGACTCGTTCCTAGGTGGAACTGTGCAAAAGGATCGCGATCATGTTATGTGGAGCATATCGATCAGTGATGCAGTGAACAGATGAAAACACCGTATGCCAAACTGTATCGCGAACGTTTTCACTCCCGCGGTTTAGTGGTGTGGGGATCTACGGATTCGAATCGAATATTGATTAGCGATTGAGCTCGCAGCTGCAGTACCTACTGCGTCTGAACGAAGGATTCCATCATATGCTACAAACACCGAAAATTCATTAGAACTGATGGAATCACATGCAGTGCTGGGCTGAATTCATGAACTGGGGCCGTATGCTCGTCTACCCCGAGTCTCCCCCAATGGGGGATGGGGCGTGATATGATATGTTGATATTGATTGATTTTCCCCAACGGGGGAACACGAGCATACGGCCCCTTAACTGACATACTCCCGCGGGAGCATCCGCGGAAGGTCCGCGGACCAATGGTGCACGGCGGAGGCGGGCGTGGCGGGCCGCGACGAGTGGCCCGGCGCGGGGTCCCGACGCGATTTCCGCCCATCCGCGGAAGTTCCCGCGGGAGTATAACAGGGGCCATACGGAAAGGGAGCTGCTGAGGGCACTTGGATCGGAAGTTATATTATAGGGGCAACTCAAGAGAAGTTTCATTAGAAATCTGTAGATTAAAGTTGCAACAGTGAACCTGGTTTTCAAGCAGGGATCTTCACCATTGAGAGGAACTCCTTCACGGGAGGATCCTACTGATCGATAATAGGCTGCACATTTTAGGAGGTCAGTGAGACCACGCGCGGAACTATATGAGGAAAGACGTTCCGCTTCTTCAATGCTGGCGTCTTCCCGTTCTCCCCCCCCCCCCCCAAAAAAAAAGGTTTTGGATTCCAGGACGTAGCGCAAGGCCGGCTCACCACACAGTTGTACAAGTTTAAGTGGAACACACCATGTGCAAATTAACTTGAGCGTCGAAGAGTATGGTTGCTAGAGGTCACCGATATCAAAGTGAGATGAGCTAAAGAAGTTCTAATGGGTAGTTCTAACATATGAAAAGGTAAGAGCTCTTCTTTTCAGGGAAGAGATGTAATGTCCGTTCTCATCCTTCGGAAATATCGTTGAGTAGTACGACTAACTGACTATTAACTAGGCTGCAAGTTGTATCCCATAGAGGATCTGCGTGTCCGTCAGACATCGCGGCGCGGCACCACGATTGCCATAGATATCGATTTGCCTCGCGAGGCGATTCTGCGTCTCTGCCCCATGCTTAAAGATAGGGCTACGGCGTGGCGGCGAAAGTGTGCGAAGGCCTTAAGGATGAAGTGTCGCAGAGGAGATTTGAATGGATATTTGGCCTGCACAACGGCTTGCTATGACCAGCCGATAGATGGGTCAGTGCACCGACCCCAGAGCGATGGAAGGCTTGATTGGCGTGGGCGGAAGAGCTCACGTGACAGCCGAGGACTCCTTCGACTGCGCTGCCAGGCGCTGAGCTATAGTCGAGAAGAGGGTGACGCGTGGGTTAGCCCACGCACGAACGTGTCGGAATAAGCTGAGCCAAACTGGTGCTCTCGTGTTTTCTTGAGTAGACCTTCACAGGGCTCTACATTCTGTCGTGTTGGCATCTGTGTACATGAACAGTAGAGCTTCCGGAAGTACGGCACGGGGCGAAGCGCGTTGGCTTGCTCTTGATTTGGATCGGCCATTTTTGACGGTCCTCTGATTTAACAAATAAATAAAACCTTGACGGAAACGGATGCTATGCATAGCGTTTTTCAAAGCATTTTTCCGGCCGATGTACAAGGCTCCCGAAAAGGTACACTAATATACCTCACTATAGACCTCTGGTTTCATTAAAGCACCCTAACGCCTTTAAGAGAAAGAAAATGAGTATCTTTGTAGACCGGATGTCGGTTTTGACACGTAACTATATCCCGCTGACCATGCATATTTGTAGGTGTGGTCGTCATTTCCATCGCTGTGATGTTAACACTGATCCAAATGGAAGTCGTTTACTTCTGCTGAAAAAAGTCCTCCACATCTTCCACACCCTTATATTCATTCATGGAGTTCTTTTGACGTGCAATTTCAGCTAGGACCTTTGGTGATTTGCTTTTCTAGCGGCTAAAGGCAGCACAACGGCCAATGCGCCTTCCTCTTTACACGAGCACTGTCCTTACTCATTTCACTTCTTCGTACAAATGACAAAACTGGGATTGGACGTCAAACAGACCACTATGGTTCCTTCGTGAAAACTAAAACTTACACACATAGAAAAGCTTTTCGGTTACTTCCTCTTGAAAACCTTCTTGGATAGAGTGCTTTATCGTAACTAAAGGGATAAAAGTTTTCTAATCATCTGAACAGTTAGTTTTTTTAACCCTTCGTCATCAGGTCAGCGATCACTCCATCTTCTTTGAAGGATACATGACAGCACATCACCCTGTGGACAGGACCGGGTTGTGTTCGCAGCTTCGCACTCCCGTTAACATTGAAGCCGTTGTTCATTTCATTGTTGAAGCAGTCACTCTTTATGAGCTGTTTACTCGCGTCTAAGGCTACATGGTAGTAACGAGTTTTCCGGGGCGGCTTGGACGAGTTTTCACACAGCATGCAGGCGATCGTCGCGGGACCGACTGGCGGCTGCGAAGCGGTCGCAGCTGACCAGGGCCTCGTCGAGCTGCACTGTTCCGTGACTCGATCAAGGATGGGAATACAATGCAATGATTACACACATATAAGATCTTCCATTTCGCGAGGTAACACTAAGTGTAGCTTGGGACCAAGTTGTGGGGCAGCCTCAGGCAATCGAGATTTCCGCTTTAAAAATAGTTCGCGCGCTATGGTAGTTAGGGGAGGGATCACCATAGCATACCGTAGGGTGCAGGAGTGGCGAGTAGCTACATACAGCGAATGTATGTAGCTACTCGCCACTCCTGCACCCTACGGTGGCTGGTGACACTTTTTGCAGTCTTAACTCCTATTTTCAATTACAGGCCCGTATTTTGTCTGCTTCCGTATTAGGCGAGGGAGGGAACTCCAGGTGTAGGCAATTTTAACATGGGTGCGTCACTCCAGCCACATCCTGGAGTCCCTTCCCCTGCTCAAATCTAGAGCATAGAACAGAGCGGCGCAAATAGGGCCCGGGTGGGGTAACCTTATAAAAAGTGTCACCAGCACCAAGAAAACGAGACAAGGCACAGTGATAGTAAGGAAAGCAAACAAATAATGTTGTAGCTGTGATCTGTGCTCTCCTCCGCTGACGCGGAGGAGAGCACAGATTTAGGCAGGGGAAGGGACTCCAGTGTGCGGCTCGAGTGACGCGCCCGTGTTATTAGGTTGGAAAAAAAGTCTTTTCATTTTTTTCAAAGATTTATTACTTCACAACTACAAAGTCAAATCAATTGAGATAAACTCTATTTTGTTCTACTACACTTCTCCAAAGACGTGGTAATTTTTCTAATTTCTCTCGCGTAAAAGACTGCCGTTCTGAAGTCGAATCACCGCTGAATCCAATTTTTGAGGTCCTCGTCCGTTTCAAAATATTTCTCTCCAATTTCTTGCTTGAGAGCGTGGAAGAAATAGCATTCGGGAGGGCCGAGGTCAGGGCTATACGGTGGATGTGGCATTACCTCCCAGCCCAGCTTCTTTATTGTTTCTCTTGTGAGTCTTGCAGCATGTCGCTTTGCGTTGTCATGCAGGATCATCACCTTCGACTTCTCAGGCCTCTTTTCTTGGAAAGCTGTGGCGACTTTGTGGAGTTGGCCACTGTATGTGGCAGCAGTAAGTGTCCCTCCACTTCTGAGAGTTTGCCGATAAATCACTCCTCTGATATCCACCAAACACTCAAGAGAATCTTCCGTTCGTGAACATTGGGCTTGAGATCAGACTTAGGGCTCTCTCCCTGTTGTACCCATTGCCTTTTCCTCGGAAGTTGGCACACAGAACCCAGGACTCTTCGCCTGTCACAATCCGCGGAAGAAACGATTTTCTTCCTTATCTGGACAGAAGAGAAGCAGCGATGGAGAGCCGTCGACCTTTCTGAGTGTCTGACAGGGCATGTGGAATCCAAGCTCCAAATTTCCATGAAAGCCAAGATTCTTCAGATGGATCCCCACTATCCTATGAGACACTTCGAGCTTCTCTGCCAGCTGACGTGTCGTCTGCCAACTATCGGTACGAAGAAGATGGTGTAGTTCACTGTCGTCCAATCCAGTTGGCCTTCCTGACCATGCTTTGCCCTCAGTGAATAATTTCCCTTTAAAGACTTTCCGAACCACTCATAACAGGCGCGATGAGTAGTAGATCCCAAGCCATATATGTGGTTAATTTGGTCTGCTGCCTGACGTGCTGTGGATTCTTTAATGAATTCTTGAAGAATGCCGTGCTGAAAACGACCATGAGGTAGATCTGGCATTGAGTTCGGAAGATTGGATGGATAACGAATTACAAGAAGAGTCTTAACCTGTGTCTGCTTGCGAACGGTATACAAGTGTGATAGGATTACGAAATCAGCAATCAACATTGGCTAGTGCGTTTACAAGGGGAAGGGTAAAAAAAATTTCGAAGTGTGAAGAGACTTTTTTTTCCAACCTAATATAATTGCCTACATGCTGGAGTTCCCTCCCTTGCCAAATTCGGAAGCATATAGTGCAGACGTTTGCAAATATTTTTAGGGAATTGAAGGTTTTCTATTCCTTCCAGCTCCACATGCTCGTATTGTAGTTATGCTCATTCCTAGCATTCGTCTCCTTTTCAATGCAACTTCCATAGATTCCTGCTCAGTGCAGAAGCCTACTCATAAGAGTTGCGCGTAAGTGATACCAAATAGCACCCACTAGCGAAATGAAGGTTGGCAAACGTCCGTTGGTTTCTTGATAATTGATTGGAGCACTTGGGTCCCGCAACGATCGCCTTTATACTGTGCGAAAGCTCGTCCATTCCCCCCCCCCCCCCCGGAAAACTCGTTACTACCTTGTAGCTTTAGACGCGAGTGAACTGTTTGAATGGGATTTAGTGCTCTAATAGTTAAATAATGTAAATTGAAAGGGAACGTTAGTTTTATAGTAGATTGGTGGTTCTATTCACGGATTAGGGTACTATTGTACTTATGGTACCCCACTTGATCTTGTTCAAAATAGGTCTACTGGGGGTGGCCTGCCATGCGAAGAACGAGTGTCATAGTCGTTTTCTGCGAAAATGCTTTATAAGCCTGTTATATTAAGTTCGAACTGGCTAGGACCTTGCAAAATAGCGCGTGCTGGTAAGAGACGCAGAGACTCCGCCTTCCACCAGACAGGCAGAGACTGTCTGCGCTCTAGCCCTTCGATGAGTCATGCTGCTCGCCATAAAAGTGTGGCCTTTAGGCGGCAAACAACCTGTGTGCGAAGGTATGGTTCTTATATTGAAGTGGGTCTCTACGTACAAGGGATGGATTTGGGCTCTGTTCTCTTCTGTGCTGACGCAAAGGGGACCGCTGACTGAGCAAGGGATCGGTCTCGAGGGTTGCCCAACTTTGACTTGGGTAAGGTAGGTGGGCCACATCCTGAAGTTTGCACGAGCCCGCTTCTCTATAAGAAACGTAAATGCTCATGCTAAGGCACAGGGGAGCATGTGAGCAGTGTTCGCACCGAAAGTACGTAACTTGCTACAGGTCTACTAAAAACTGACGAGTGCAGTCTAGAAAGTTGAGGGGGGGGGGGTGCATTTTGATTGTTCTCTACAAATCCGAGTTATGTATTTAAAAAACTGAAATGAAGATGTTAAGCTCGCATAAGTAACTTACGCCTGATTTGGATAGGATAAAGCTGCCAGGCTATACAAGGTGGACCTCCCTCGCTAGGCTTGCAGACTTTTTCCTTCATATGCCATTCCCATTTCCATTTTCACGTACCAAAATGTTGAGGTCTTGCTTCCAGAAGAACATATAGTAATGTCGCTGCAGCAACAGCAAGCAGCGGGTCGCAATGATAACGGTTTCGCGAAGAGGCGACCGCGATGGGTCGTGTGCATGGCCAGTTTTCTTAGATGTCAGTGCGTTACGCTCAAAATACCTGAAAAAGCGCTCTGTGGAGAAGGTGCTCGCCTGAAGCAGAGTAGCTCGGCGGTCGCGCGGCGAGTTTCTGTTTTCGCCAACTTTCGTCGATAGCTAGCGATAGCTCGGTGTTGCAGTCATATATGGACGCGAAATTGGTAAAGTCCCTGTTCCGTTGCTGTCTTTCATATATTGTCTAGGGTGGTTGCTTGCTATGGAACCCTGTAGTTCCTTTCTTGGTGTTGGCGTAGTGGTTCAGCGTCAGCATATTTTCAGGCAGTGACGATCCGAAAGGATAAGCGAGAAGACCTTCTCTCGAAGCGACGTAACATCAATGTCCCGTACGTTTGCATTGCATCAATTGTTGCTAGATAGACCTCGGTCTTATCTATAGTTCAAAAAACGGCAGCAAATGTGGTGGCGCAGCGGCGTGCTCAAGAGTAATCATGTGCACGATCCTGTAGCAAATGGGGTGTGAACAGAGGATTTCACCCTTTGGTGATGAGCTGGAACGAGGAAGCCTTCTTGTGTAATATTCGTTGCGATGAATTTCCACCCAGGGCTATGTTAATGAGCAAAAAATTCACAAAACCAATGGAGCTCTGTGCAGTCCTAGTTGATGGTGGCCGCTCTCAAATGATTTCCCGACATAACGAAACAATAAATAGTCAACGGCATATTGAAAGGGATAAACTATGCGAACTTGGTTGCCCGGCAGACTCAGTTTCCAAGCTCCTAGCCGGGAGACGAACGCCTCAAAAAAGCCGTTCTAGGTGAATAGTAAAGGACGACCCCTTACTACATTTGCACCAAGAACGAATCATATTCTAGCCGATAAAACAGACAACATCAGTGAAAAAAGGTCAAGACATCATCAATCAATTAACGTTGTGGACACAGACAATGCAATGTACTTCACGTCTTAATCACTTGCGAACGTCTCAACCTAATTTTCAAATTTTATATATTCTCATGCTTTCTGTGTTATTTGTTTTCAATTTGTTAATGTAGTTTTTTATGGAGTGAGTGAATTCAACGTATTAAAATACTGAACACATTCAGTTCTTATGAAATCGTTTAAGAGCGGTCACCTCCAACTAGGATTGCACCGAGAGCTGTTCAGTTGTCTGTTCAGATATCCTTAAGAAGATCGGAATGGTGAAACCGTATCTGTTCATGAGGTGAGAGCGTTCATCTTAAGCTCGATATTCTCTGTTAGATTTGCAGAGAATTATCATTAGTTTATGAGCTCCTCAGTCCTAGTTTTTTGATTCGATGATTTTTATTCAATGCATACTCACATGTCCGGTGCTCCTCATTTTTCCAGTTGATACTGTCCTCAGTTCTGGTTTTGCCGTCGAAAAGGTGTCAGAGTTGAAGATGTGACAATGAAAACATAAGGTTTCTGAACCAGGGGAAGGGAAAGGGGTGTTACGACTAACACAGTGTAGATGGTGCAATACTGATACCGACGTAGTTCTACCCTAATTGTGTGGGAGAAAAGGGAGAGCTGGTTTACACCAGGGATGAGCGGATAATGAAATTTTGAAACCCTGATAAGGATAACGGATAATTTTGCTCGAAAATGACCGGATAACGGAAAAACGAATAACGAGCAAACAACGAAAATTAAAACTCGTTTTATGTTGCTTCAACGACGGATGAGGAGTTGAAGCACTGTTAACTTATAGGCCGTTCCTAGTCATTTTGATAGTGTTTTTTAAACGTAGTGCAGTCGCCAGATTAACGACACCCTACGGGATTTTCTACTGATCAGAAGGAAGGCAAACAAAGAGCAACATTCCTGCCTTTCGCCTGTTTCGAGAGGGTTGCTTGTATTGTTCTATTTGTCAGCCGCCTAGTTTTTTTTTCTGAAAAATAGAATGATCCTCGTAAGAGCAATTGTCACGATGCCTCTTGACTTTTCCGTGCTGTGATGAAGGCGGGAGGCGTCCAGCCGAATAAGGCCCACATAACAATCTTGATTCTACACCATTATAAGAACCGTTATTGTTGTTGCTGCCCTATAGCACCCCAAGATCTAAGGTACATGAACATGGAATTATCTGGGATAGATACAATACTAACTTCCTACCTGGTAATAACAGCAAGCAATTGTGTAGGCCAATCACATATTTAGGGACTCATAGCATCGACAAGAGCAGGATTATCCGATACATTCAAAAAAAAAAAAAAAAAGGGGGAGTGGGAGGTTCCTTGTGTAATAGAGAAGTTTCACTGGAAAACTCAAATATAACGAATCTGCATGTCTTGCAGCACCAGCGATTCTAAGTTTATTTAGTACACTTTGTTGCACCGCTAAAATGTTTAATGAAGAAGTCGCTCCCTCAATGTATCCGAATTGAACCTATTTCCCTTTCGCTCGTATACACTGCTGTGTTACGGTATTTGTTTGTCGGTTCACAACATGTGGCGGCGATGTCCGTTCCTCCACGTGGTGGCACTGGAAACTGTTCGCTATGCGAGCTAAGCTAAGCACGGACACTCGATTGCAGGCGACAGGCCCTTGTGACAAGCCGGCCTATGGAGATCCCATGTCACATCACATGGTTGATGGCGTTAATTGTTTGTCGATGTAATGCTACGGCGTCCACGGGAGCCGACGCGCAGTCGCAAAGCCCGGCGAGTGTGAGAAGTATGCGAGGGTCCCTGATGCGAGGACGGCATCGGGGGGCAACTGAGCAAGTCCAAAAGTCCCGTAACGTAAGCAGGGCCCGCGTTGCTACGCTGAATGTGGGTACGTTGACGGGCCGCTCGAGCGAGTTGGTAGAAGCACTGGAGCGAAGACGAATAGACTTATGTGCGGTACAGGAGACGAGGTGGTCTTGTTGCAAGTCGAGGGACATAGGCCGAGGCTTTAAGGCCATTCTGTGCTGCAGTCCCAGGACCACCAGCGGTGTTGGTGTGATCGTCTCCGAACGTTTCCGAGATGCGATTGCAAGCGTGGAACGTTTCAGTGACCGCTTGATGAAGGTCGTTGTTGCTGCTGAACAGTGTACGTATCATTTCTTCTCTGCGTACGCTCCGCAGACAGGCTGCTCCGAGCGAGCGAAGGACGAGTTTTGGACCCTGCTTGATGAGAAGACAGCAGAAGTGCCGCCAGAAGACGCTGTCGTTGTCGCAGGTGATCCCAACGGCCACGTTGGGACTGCGCAAGATGGTTACAGCTGTCATGGCGGTTTCGATTATGGAGCACGCAACGCTGGTGAGCGAATTCTTGAGTATGCGGTCTCGCATAATCTCACCTTCGCGAACACAATGTTTCGAAAGCGTGACTCCCATCTGTCTTTCTATAGCGGGAATACCAAGACACAGATTGATTTTATCCCTGTCAAGCATCGCGATCGAATGCTGGTTACAGATGCGAAGGTTGTGCCTATGAGACTGTCGCCACGCAACACCGTCCGCTGATCTGCACACATCGCCCCTCCGAGGCTGAGGCAGGTCGAGCGAGGATCAAGTGGTGGCGGATGAAAGAGAAGGACGCAGCTGTTGTTGCTCGTATTCGGTTGTCGACGGTTACCACGGTTGAGGAGACATGGAAACGTGCAACCGATTCGATGCTACAAGCTGCACGTTCTGAACTGGGCATGACGAAGCTTGGACGGCGTAAGATTGAGAAGAAGACTTGGCTGTGGACTGACGACGTCAAGGAAAAAGTCAAAGAGAAGAAAAGACTATCACGCTTTTCTCAGCGACAAGACAGCCGACAATTGGCGTATGTACCAAAAAGCGAAGAGAGCGGCTAAGAATGCTGTTGCCGTTGCAAAAGCTTCCCATTATGAGTATGTCAACGAGAAACTCGAGACGCGCGATGGTGAACGACAACTTTATCGGCTTGCCAAAGCATGCCAATGTCAGAGCGAGGACATCGAAAAGTTCTTTGGCATCAACGATGAGAATGGCCATCTGTTGATGAACCGCAAGAGGGCTATGGAACGATGGCGTGACTACTTCGAGAGAATTTCAACAGTAGAGTTTGCCCATCCGCCTATCTCTTGCGCCCCTCCTACGCACGGTCCTGTGCAGAAAATCACTGTGGTGGAGACGGAAACGGCGTTGAAGAAGATGAAGCCAGGCAAAGCAACGGGCCCTGACGACATAGCGGCCGAACTGTGGAACTCGAGGTGCTGGAATCCTGCTGAGTGGCTAACGAAGTTTTTCCAACCAGATTGTTGTGGATAAGAAGGTTCCTGGTAGTTGGCAGCAAAGCATGACGATCCCGATCTGGAAGAAGATGGGCAGTCCCGCGGACTGCACAAGTTACCGTCCAATCCGATTGCTCTCTCACAGTATGAAAATATTTGAGCGAATTGTGGATGGACGTATTCGCGAGATCGTCCTGCTTTCCACCAACCAGTGTGGCTTCGTAGCCGGCTGTGGCACCATTCATGCTGTTCGTGACGCCATTTATGCTGTTCGTCTTCTTGTGGAAAGACATCGCGAGAAACAAAAACCGGAGCATCTTGCTTTCCTCGACCTGGAGAAAGCATTTGATCGAGTACCGCGTGAGGTCATATGGTATGTCTTACGACAGCACGGTGTCCCTGAAGAACTGATCGAGTGGATACGCATTCTTTACCCTTGTCCTAAGAGTCAAGTGCGAGCTCGGGCCGGCACATCCACGGAGTTTCCAATCTCCGTCGGTGTTCACCATGGTTCCACGCTTTCTCCACTCCTTTTCATTGTCGTAATGGATGCCATTTCGCGAGACCTTCAGAAGCCTGCTCCTTGGACGCTGCTATATGCAGATGACGTAATGCTTGCCAGTGAAGACAAGGCCGAACTTGAGCGACAAGTGCAAGCTTGGTGTGACCGCTTGGCGGCGTTCGGGCTCAAGCTAAACGTTCAAAAATCTGAGTACTTGACGACAGACGTAAACGAAGCCGGGTCCATTGAGATCAGTGGCACTGCGCTTGTACGAGCGACACATTTCAAGTACCTTGGATCTGCAACTGCGTCTGGTAGTTTGACGTTCGAGGTGAACCCGCGCGTGAGCGCAGCGTGGTCCAAATGGCGCTCAATGACAGGCGTTCTGTGCGACAGAAAGATACCGGAGCGCTTGAAATCAAAGATCTACGGAACCGTCGTCCGACCAGTAGCGATGTACGGTGCTGAGTGCTGGCCTGCAACGGAGGAGGTTGAGAGCCGCCTCAGCGTAATGGAGATGAAAATGCTGCGCTGGACGACTGGTGTCACGCGTTTTGATCATGTTCGCAATGTCTCCATACGCCAAAGGTTTGACGTCGCTCCAATTGCTGACAAGCTACGTGAAGCTCGCCTACGGAGGTATGGCCATGTTCTTCGTGCGGACGACGACACCGTTCGGAAGATTGGCCTCAACATAGATTTTAGATACACATCCGAAGTCATGGAGCCATACATGACACGACGCAAATGTCGGCGATAAAAATTCGGTGAGCTAGGCCCTGCACTTTTAACGGTCGCTATTAGCAGTTTGTATGCCTTCTTGGTCTGCATGACTTGAGATGGATGAACAATGCTATGCTTAGTATGCCTCGGTATGGTACGTGCTTAGGGAATCTGGAGAGATAGAATGGAGGTATCTTTAAACCTATGTAACCAGTTCTCAAGTGAGGAAATGCCTCAACTAACCCTCCTGGATTTGAACGACTTCCGTTGTTTGTAACGAGCACTCTTACAATCGTGAAGGATCCTTTACATAGTCCACCCATCACCACGTTCAAACCTAGGAGTCATGTAATTTGTTGTTCGTTATCCGGCCCAAAAATCGCCGGATAACGAGCAACAAAACGGATAGGCCAAAACCCCCGGAAACCGGATTACGGATCACGATTAATCCGCTCATCCCTGGTTTACACTCGGCGCAAAACGGGTCTGGGAGGTGGGGTATCTCCCTTAGGCTGGTGAGTTTCTTGTCTTTTTCGCTTATCAGAGTTGTTCCTGCGCGGTCCCAGTGCTGGGCCGGCCCATCTTGTCTAGGAGGCTATCCCTCCCTCCCCCCACCCCCCCCCTTCCACCCAACGCTCACAGTATCACTCATTAGCTTGCCGGAGTGTTACCTCCAGAATTTTCCTACGTTGGACACTAACGAAAGCTGATGCGATCCAGAAGGAACCAGCGCTTCCCATTGTACTCAACTTCGTTGTTGGAACGGACATATGATTACTCACGGGAGCGCCGTTGAGCGTAGTCGATGCCGATCCTTGATTTCCTGATATCTTAGCATCTTTATGGTGATGTCTGTTTTTAGTGATGAGAACTACGCGTGGACATCAACTCAGAAGGGGCCGTTTGACAGCAACCTGTTGCACCAGATTGTCGATATGGCTCGCAGTGAGGATCCAGCTGTCAAACTGGGAGCTGTGCAACAAGTGCGAGAGTTATCCAGTGTTCATTATATGAATTGTTACTGAGTTACTATTCTGTAATTGGTTTAAGGCTCGCAAGATGCTGTCGTCGGATAGAAATCCTCCGATAGATGATCTTATATCCAGTGATATTCTTCCTATTCTTGTAAACTGCCTCGTTTCCGATGAGTAGGTTTTTGAGAACCTTCTGTTACTGCCGCAATTCATCGTGTGACTTTTTCCCATCCTATTTGTTTTTAGTGTTAATCTGCAATTCGAGGCTGCATGGGCACTGACGAATATCGCATCAGGAACGTCGGAACAGACGCAGGCAGTGGTAAGTTGGTAGCTAATCGCTCTTCACTTATGAACTCATCAACCTCCACATCTTACCTATTTTCCCAGGTAAATGCTGGTGCTGTGCCGTTGTTCTTGGAACTTCTCTCCAGCGGAAATATGAACGTTTGTGAGCAAGCAGTATGGGCCCTTGGGAATATTATAGGTAAGCAAAAGTTCCCGAATATTGTATTTTTCAATTAGTTTCTCCGCAGGTATTGGGTCGAACTGAAAGTGTCTGACAATGCGGTCTGGGAGTTTTCCTCGCCTTCATAAAAGCTTTATCTTCTCACGACTCGACGATCCGTTTGAGAGCCATGTTTGAAACGACATGCTAGGGAGTAGCATGTACGCGGCATCCACAGTCGCGTGTTAGAGAAAGGTGGAGTTTACGCGGCACTCTTCCCGCTCGCTCAATCGCCAATGCGGCAATGCAGACGAGTGATGTAGCTGAATGGTACCACTCAGGACCTACTCACCCCAGTCACAACGTGCGCCCCAATCGCCATCACAGAGGCACCACACATAAACATCGATGATGAGCACTTGCTATTCCTTCATCAACTACTTCCCCCATCGATACAAAACAGAACATTCCAAAAATAGAGAGCGAGAAACGAAACAGCTGATCGGGGAGTTTTAAAGGACTTTCATTCTCTAGATCCCCGCAGCGATCAGCTAGAGTCCAGACACGGGCGCGCGGTGCTGGCAAAGCCATGCGGCAACCGTGCCTTGATGGATTATTGCCGCTGCCTCGTTTGCGGCACCGCGTCTGCCGCATAGGCGGCACATCAGCGGCAGCCCAGGCTGAAGTAGTTTTGCCTCTCGCGGCGATTCTGCGTCTATGCCTCATCCTTAAAAAGCCCTTAAAGTGCCCTCAATGTCGCGCCATCAGCCGCATCGCGGCGGGCGGTCGGGCGACTCGCCCCTCCACCAATAGCCGGAGAGCGGAGCCGGCAAAGATGTTTGAGAATCAGCACCTTTCATTAGAGCGTCGTAGCGTCGGACTTTAGAGTTGTTTATTTTCCTCTCTACATCATCGCAAAGCACCACAACATTGATTACAGCAGCTGTTATTGTACCAATATTGTTAATAATATTTGCTCGCCTACTAAGGAACACTTAAAACAATACAACGAAAAAAAAATCCGTTTAGTTTCTATCTTTAAACAAATGTAAGAGAAATAATGATAATGATAAAGCCCTGCTGCTAATTGGGAGCGGTCGTCCCCAATTAAAGCAAGCATAAGAATAAATAGTTTCTCAACATGTCGAAACGTTCGTGCCACGATGTTTCAACCATAGAACCATACCGTCAAGGCTTCTCGGCACGCGATATTCGCCAGCGTCTTGAGGTTCATCGGAGGATTCTACATAGATCGATCAGACGCTACAAAGACCTGGGAAAGACCGAGGATGATAGATCCGGAAGAGGAAGACACGCATCTGTGGCAACTACGGACAACATCAGGAAGGTACGTGGACGAATTCGCAGGAACCCGGCGCGCTCGGTCCGTCGGATGTCGCGATCGCGAAAAATGGAAATCAAGAGAACTATTTGGACCTTCTGAAGGACAAACTGTTACTCTGGGCTAGTGCTCACTTTGGAAACTGCTCCTGGACTTTCCAACAAGGCAGAGCTCCAACTCACAGAGCGAGAATGGTGCAGGACTGATGCAAAGAGAACTTCTCGGACTTCGTCAACTTCAACGAGTGGGCAGCCAACTCTCCTTATTCGAATATGATGTACTACACCGTATGTGCAGTTTTGGAAGCCAAAGCTTGCGGGGATCCTCACCGTTCCATGGATTCTTTGAAGGAAGCTCTCCAGAAGGCGTTGGATGAGCTCGTCGCGCCATACTTCGTGGGTGCCTTTCCGAAACGTCTCAAAGCCTGTATCGATGCCGATGGGGATATACTCGAATATCAATGTTGTGTATAGTTCACAATAGACTAATAAACATCGCATGGTTGGTATCTTGAAAGTCCTGTATTTTCGCTTTCGGCGATTTGAATATCTTGTCGCGATAACGCACCCTGCAGTTCAGCCACATCCCGGAATTTCTTTCATTGCCTTGTTCTTACTCTCCTCCGTGTCAGCAGAGGAGCACACGTACTATTATTTGTAAACCCACTAAATTTTTGGAGATAAGTGATAAGCTAACTCCGCATTTCTTTTAGGTGATGGTCCACATTTCCGGGACTACTGTCTTGGCCTTGGTATACTGCCGTTGCTTCTCAACTTCATTACTCCTGAAATTCCACTAGGCTTCCTTCGAAATGTCACCTGGGTTATTGTGAGTTTACAGCAAGATCTCATATATGTTCGCCTAGTTAAAAGAGGTACCAGTTTTGACCTGAATAAACTTATTTGGTGGTTCAGGTTAATTTGTGCCGATCAAAGGATCCACCACCCACTCCAGAAATCGTGAAAACAATTCTGCCCGCACTGGTTTTGTTGATTCACCATGACGTAAGTGCTAGTTCCATAGCCACTGTTGGACTGTTACTGAATGCTTGGCTTACAGGACCCGAATATCCTTGTCGACACCGTGTGGGCGCTTTCTTACCTTACCGACGGTGGAAATGAGCAGATTCAGTTGGTCATTGATAGCGGTGTAGGTGTATTTCCGATGTTTTCTAAGCATTGCTTGACTGCTAGTGAGTATATTGTTCAGATCGTTCCTTCGCTGGTTCCAATGCTTGGACATTCTGACGCAAAAGTGCAGACTGCAGCTTTACGAGCGGTTGGCAATATCGTCACAGGGTCTGACGAACAAACGCAGCTCGTTCTCGACTGCGGCGTGCTGCAAGAAATGCCGCAACTTCTGTCGCATCAGAAAGAGAAGATCAACAAGGTATGTAATCTACCGATGATTAGCGGCTCTTACTTTGGTCATCTCATTTGTAGTTGTTTTGCAGGAAGCGGTATGGTTCTTGTCGAACATCACTGCCGGAAACCAGAACCAGGTTCAAGCTGTACTTGATGCCGGTCTTATGCCTTTGATCATCAACCTGCTTGGCAAGGCCGACTTCCCTACACAAAAGGCAGGTTATTTACTGTCAGCTCTTGTTCTTATTTTGCATCGTTGTCTGCCGCAGCGTGTTCCTCTACATCATCGAGGAGAACTTGATCAGTGTCATTTGGTTTTGCGACTTTTCATAACATGGTGTTCGCATTGTTTCTGTCAAAAGTTCTTACCCAGTTGGGGAGGTAGTTTGAGAGGAAGTGGTGTTTCTAACACAGTGATTCCAAAGATGAATGGGAAAATGGTGGGCACGAGCACACAATAAGAGTGGACGAGATAGCACTCCCAAATTTTGCTAAACTTAGGCAATATGATACAGATTAAAAAATCGCCGTGCTGTTGTTGGCAACCGCTAAAGTGTTCGAAAAATGAATTGGTTAACTGCTATGTTTCTACATTCTTGACACGGCCTACTTTTTGGAGCTAATCTGTTCTCATATTCTCACATAGGAGTTACATTTGCTCCTTAGCTTTGGCTTCACTTTGTTGTGACACGTTAGCTAGTGGGCATTCTTTAGTGGTTACCTTCGATTTAATCTTTTCACTCCAGGAGGCAGCATGGGCAGTTTCCAACGTTACCATCTCTGGACGTCCGGATCAAGTCGAGCAGATGGTGAACTGTGGCGTCATTCGTCCGTTCTGTGCCCTCCTCGACTGCAAGGAGCCACAAATTATTCAGGTGAGGGACAATTTATGCACATTCAATGGACGTGCCACGTGCCCGCAGCTCTTGCAACAGCGGAAAGGGATATAAACAACTTAAACTTGGCGTCAGCAGCAGGTCGTGAGCGACAACTCGCGCGACCGCGGCGGAGCACGACGCAGCAGTCGTCGCGGGCGCGGCGACCATTCGTACATAGAGACCGCCCCACGTGTACGTATCGCGATGCTCACTGTACACTAAGCGGCCATTGCTGTGCTTGCCACATACATTGCAATTCAGGGATTTATTTTTGCTTGTTGTCTCAAATTGTTCCTTATTGCAGTTTTTGGAGTCGAGGCTTAAAAGATTGTATTAATATTCTTGACCAAAACTGAGTTATCTTAAAAATATGGCCTTTTTGAAGGCTGCACGATGTACCGTCGTTTCGTGGTCCAACTGACCACTTCCAGTAAAGAAATAAAAATAGAGAGGCAGCGCTTGGTCTCTGTGTTGATGCCTTAACTCACCGAGTTTCACTACCCTTATTACTTTATGCAGTTTTATGCAGTTTTATGTTTTAGTTAGTTTTATGCAGTCCTACTCAATTGAGGCCGAAATAGTGTGGAAAAGCTAAAAACTAGAATGAATCCGCTGTAGTATCAATGTCTTATAGTGAGGGCGTCTCGGATGTTGTGCTAAACGATGCGTGAGCTAACCGTTCTTCTTTTTGTAGGTAAGACAGAGTTGTTTGTTTGTCGTGTTTTGAGGACGACGTCGTCGATGCGTAGTGCAAAACTGGAGGACTTCTTCGACATTTATACGTTTCCTCAGATTTGAAATAAGGCGACGTTTTTTGAGTGTTCGCTCCAAAGAGTTCGTGATAGTTTCCTCTACACGTAGGATAGCTTCTCGTACTTCACAGCCCAAATAACATTTTCACTGCTTTGAATTGCTGAATAAGAAAGGATTGATTCTGCTTTTCTGAATTTTGAAATGAGCAAGAAAATGTAAAATACGAACAGAATTTCTCCGTCACTAAAAAATTTGATCATTTGATCCAAATTTTGCGCCCACTGTATAGTCGGATTTTCAACATAAGTTCTTCGAATGGAAGGTATATTATTTGACATTCTTAAGACCTCTTCAATTTGATGTATGGACGTCCACTTTTACTTAGAGCGCATTCAGTTTGATCTGAAAGCAGTCTAGTTTGAGTTGCTATTGGCGGTTTGAATTGAGAAAGGCTTACTTTGATGTGTAAAATGTCCATGTTAGACGTATAATGGGGAAATGGTATACACACAGCTGCAGGAAGGCACTGAAGCATCCACTTTTCCTTATTAGGAGGGTATCCTGCAATGAGTGCGCAATGGGCGAACTCACAAGCTCCGTTAATCGTGGAACGGTTGTGAGAACAATCTTCTCAGCGTTGAGTGCATTGTCGTTTTCTGAAACAAAGGAGCGCCGTTCGAGAATACCAGTCAATTATTTAGAGCGCGTGACTTACGTTGTTTGCAAGCTTACTTCCACTTGTCCGATTTCGGAAACTCCGATATTGCATTACCAATAAATAATTGGTAGCCTCGGTCGGGCTACTGTTTGGAAGGTTTGTGAAGATCGCTTTCTTTCCGCTGTTCACAGCATATCAAACGGATTCCTTGAGTGGATGCGATAATCCCTATCGAATCAATGAAAAATAACACCATCGGGCGAAGAGCACTTCGACCATTTCTTGAAATATGTCACAAATTTTGATTTTGGTTAAGGGGAGGGGCAAAGTGCCGCTGCCAAGTTCGTGCATTTCGCGCTTTCAATGAATCATTCGAGATCGTTCGAAAGCTGAGCAGCTCTGCGAAGAAGCGTTATTCTCTTGTTCTAATTCTTTGTCGTTTAGGTTGTGCTGGATGGCATCAATAACATCCTTAAAATGGCTGGTGCGGGAGTGGAAGCGATATGCACGCAGATTGAGGAATGCGGCGGTATGTGTGGGGCATAATGAGGTTACGTTCTCCCACCCACATGGACTACTTCGAATCCCTTTCAGGCCTGGATAAGATCGAGCAACTGCAGAATCACGATAACGAAGAGATCTACAAACTCACCTACGAAATCATCGATACATATTTCAAGTACGCTTTCGCATTACAGGGTTCCCGTCTTTTTATCCATGTCGTTTACACAGTGGGTATGTTTCGTTTTCAGTTCAAATAGTGACGACGAGATTGCCACTGGACAGGAAGGAGGCGTCGTGCAACAGCCGGCCAAGGGGTGGTCGTTCAACTGAGGTTGTCGCGGGGCAAGCCTGATTCCATCACCCCAAAGCCCCTCCTCAGGCTTGGTGCCTACACCAAGCGGCCCTTAACGTAACGAAGATCGGATTGCTCTTTGACAAGAGCACTGCAAAAGCAATTGGATCTTCGCGTAGAAAAGATGGCCCATTTGACCCCGGGATATTGTGAGAAGGCACTGCGAGGAAGAAAGTGAAGCTGATTTTTGTTCTATCCATTTTCGAGCTTTTTAGATGGAGAGAGCCGTAATCAATGTGTAGAACGATCTTTTATTTTTGGACGAGTAATCTGTTTAGTAGGTAGTGTTCTGTGATATATAGTCCTGTCATATGAAAAATCACGTTGCATCTGTTCTGCTTTGCGTTCTGGTGTCGCAAAAATCGACGTCGAGCGACGCGGTCACGGTGACACGATTTTTTATGTGAATCACTGTAAGCATGGTTGTTACGTGTGGTCATCGATGCTTCCGTGAACAGTGCGTGTGTAAGCGGTGATACCAAGTTATGTGAGCATTGTGCCCCATCTCGTCGACGGGTTTGAGAGCTTTTGATTGCCAAAAAATGCGCGAATTCGCCTCCTTGTTACACACACACACACGTTTTTCGTCTTGTATCATTGTCGTTTGTCATAGCGCGCGAAAAGTTCCATGGGTTGCTCTCAAAAGCGGACGAGTTCGCCGTCTTCGTTGTTATTCCCCTGTGAGGAAAGCGTACATTTACGTTTGTTAAACCGAGTTTGTTACTGTTGATGTTTTTTTGTGTAGTGTGCTCAATTGTTCAAAGTTTCCTTAGCTATTCAGCAACGTGCGTGTATGAGTTGAGATTCAGTATGTGAAAGTTTGCGTGAGAAAGTTCACCTACTCATTTGATCCCGCCCGACCCCCGTCCCCGTCCCAAATGTCCAGTAAATCTTGTGGTTAATTCTGTGAGTGTTTCGTTGTTTTATCTGGCGTTTAGAGTAATGTTTATTCTTTCACGGTGAGTGTACGTTCTGTCGAATTCTATTCAGGCCAATAAAATTGACAAGCGTCTCACTACAACTCTGTATGTTTTCAAAGCGAGGAACGGTGGTTCCGTGGAAGAAGTGTGCAGTTGACAACTGCAGTTCTGTGCAGTTGTCTAAATATCTGTCGAATCCTTACCAGACAGTTTGTCCAAAATTTACGAAGACAACCGTAAATGACAAATATTCAATGTTTTTGGCCATTCTAAATCACACAATTGATATGTTTGTACCATGGGCCTACACAAATTTGGATAAATCTCAGTTGCCTCTCCATCTTCGCAACATGTTATCACATAAGGAGTGCTTGTTTAATCACGCAAAGCTCAGCGGTGACTGGACAGGTTATCATCGCTTTTCTAAACTTTTTGCAAAACAACTAGGTAAATTCAACCGTAATGTTGAAAAAAAAATAGTTGAGTCTCGTAACAAGAATAAATTTTTCAGATTCATGAAATCTAGGCTCTCAAATCAAACCCATTTCTGCAATTTACAATTAGGGAGTAAACCTCTTCTCTCTGATTTTGATAGGGCCAACGTTCTTGCTGATGAGTTCTCTAAGGTTTTCTTATGTGATGATGGAAGACTACCAGTGCACAGTTTCAATTGTGCTCACCCTATGAAGGATTTTCCCTACTTCGATCCTATATTAATTTACCAGCACATTTGCTCCTGGCCACAGTCGTCAGCCTTCACTCCAGATGAGATTCCATTCATTTTTATTCGAAATATTGCACATGTTATTGCAAATCCGCTCTCGCACATTTTTAATCAGTCAATTATGTATGCTGAGGTCCCTGAGCTATGGAAGCACTCCTACATTACACCTGTGCTTAAAAAAGAACCATCATCAGATCCAGCAAACTTTAGGCCTGTCAGCATTACATCTATCTTTTGCAGAATTTTCGAAAAGATATTGAAAAAGCATATTATCCAACACTTGGAAAAAAATCGTACTATTCCTTCCACTCAGCACGGCTTTGTTGCAGGCAGATCTGTAGAGACTAATCTTTTGGAATGCATTAATGACTGGACTACAATACTGGATCACAAAAGCTGCTGTGACGTTATCTATTTTGATTTCGCAAAAGCTTTTGATAGGGTCATTCACACCAAACTCATGCATAAAATCAGTTTCCTTGGCTTTCATCAAAATGTAGTGAGCTGGATTCAAAACTTCCTCAATGGTAGAACTTTTCAAGTACGTGTTAATGGTACATTTTCGATAACTAAGCCTGTAATCAGTGGAGTACCTCAAGGTGGTGTCTTGTCACCTGTATTGTTTAACATTTATGTGGCGGATATCCAAAACCTGCTCGAAACTGACGATGTATCCTGTAAGCAGTATGCGGATGACTTAAAAATCTATAGACAAATAGAAAACAGCGAAGATATCGAGCTTCTACAGCGGGCAATAGGACGGCTCGCCCGTTGGGCTGATGAATGGCAACTCCCCCTGTCTCACGCTAAAACCCTTCATCTTAGACTTGGATGCTCTGAACACTCCAGTGCATACTCTATTCAGAACTCCCCTATTGCAACAGTATCGGAAGTGAAGGATCTTGGGTTTCTTTATAATAACAAGTTAGACTTCGCAAATCATTATAAAAATATCTTCAGAAAAGCTATTACTCGTACCTATCACATATTTAAGGCGTTAACTACTAGAAATAAGAATGTACTGCTAACGGCGTACAAAACATATGTCAGACCAATTCTGGAGTGCGGCAGCACGGTTTTCTCGCCACATAAAACAATGCACGTAGCCCTCCTTGAAAAAGTTCAAAACAATTTTACGAGAAAAATATTGATTAGATTAGGAGGGTTCTTGTATTCTCGTATACCTCGTGCGAAGATCCGCAATGCATATCTTTGCCTACCTTCTCTGGAAAGTAGGCGAAGGGTTGCTGATCTCTGCATGGTGTTTAAATTACTCCACAAATTAGTCTCCATTGATTCTTCCCAATTTTTTGAATTGTTGCCCTCTCGAACCAGAGGTGGTGGAACTAAACTCTCATTTTCTAGACCTAGAACATCAGTCAGACATAATTCATTCTCTGTTAGGGCAGGATTAGCCTATTTAAAACTTACTAAGACTGCTGCTCCTCCCTGCTCTCTTCCCTCATTCAAAAAGTTTGCGCATACAGTCACCACTTAACCTAGTTTTCACTTTACTTGGCGGCATTATGCAATATCTATTTGGTACTGCTTGCTTGAGATACGTTGTTAGTTGTTCGGTTCTAGTTGAGTTTCTTGCGTCTGTCTTATACGACGTAATAAATATCATATCATATCAACTTTAGGCATGTATTCGTATGTTACTTTTGTCGATATGCTTAAAAAATCCAACTTAAAGTCTTGTGCGAGTTTATTACTGCATTATAGAAGTGTGGTGGTTAGTGATGGTCCGATATATTCTTATTTCCACGCTAGAAGCGCTTCTAGCGAAATCTTCTAATGAACACCTACTTGTTAACGGAGTTTATATACGGTGACGGCTGAGAAAGTGCTCACGATATCAGAAGGATTCTATTTCCCTCAGTTGACCTCTCCACCCCCTTCGAGACATGGTACGTGTCGAAAAATCCATTATGTAACGCGGATACGACGAGCAAGCTGTATGTCCTTGGGCAAGATCGTGATAAGCTTGGCGATAGAATGAGTTAGGTAACCGTGTAACATGCAGTAGAGCATAAGCAATCCGTCGCTCGTCGCTGTTCACGACAACTCTTCCTGCAAAATTGGCTGCGCCGTCCACCACTGCAGCGAAGGTGATGTCTCGTGTGGAAATACCGCGCTATTGCTTGCGTCAGTGGCAGTTGCTCGCTCTGTCGCCGGGCCCGTCCCGGCGCTTCAGTCCCTGCTTTGGAGGGTTGATGAGCAACTCGGCCCGTTCGTCCCCGGGTTCGTACGTTAGGTGTGAGGTAAAAAATAAAAAGGAATCAGGTCCGGTATGGTTCTGTACGGAATCTGCCCACGGCAGCACCGCGCTCTGCTCAACTCGCCCTATCTCGTAGTGTAATCTCGTAGGTGGTGAGCGCGGCACCAAGTCTGCCTACGGTAATCGAGCGCATCGCTCCGCCCCCACAGTAATGGGAAACACCTAACATAACGCACCCCGGAATTTCCGTTTCCGCGTTCCGAATTCCGGTTTCCGGCCATTTTGAACCCTTCCGTTCCGTTCCGTGTTCCGCCCGTTTTTTGACCGGAAGGCGGAAACGGAAATGGGCACTGTTCAACATTAGTTTTCTATTGAACACAATCAGCTTAAAGGATAAAGGACGGCGTTACTCAATCCCTTCTGGGATGCGCCAGCGCATTCTACTTCTACGGGATGTCGTGGAGGCGATATGAATGCGTATTTGGCCATACAATGACTTGCGGTGGCCAGCCGATGAACAAGTCAGCGCTTTATCCTTCCCAAACAAGTCTGGTACCAATTCACCGACCCCGGAGGGTTGGAAGGCTTGGTTGGCCTGGGCGGGAAATCCGAGCCAGGAACCTGGTATCGGGTGCACGCGACAGTCGCGCCTCCTCCGACTGCGCCACACGCGCCCACAATCAGCTTATAAATTAGAAAGATCAAAAATCAATTAAAAAGAGTTCTCCTTCGTGTAATTGTGAGCGAAGCCTGTTGGACAACTCTTGTATTAATGTTCTTGAAGTTAGACTACCAAAAAACACTTAAAAATGGCAACGGCTGAGTACAGGCCAAAACTAATGTGCCAGCAAAGGCTATGCCTGCATTGTATGTTAGGAAAATGCACTCAGCATTTGAATGATCATAAAATTCTTGATCCATTAGTTACAAATAGCTACGAAAACTTTGTAAGCATATGGCGTAGCATCATGAAGCAAAGGGTTCAGTGAAGGTTGTGTCATGCGCTTGTCTGTTCGAAGATTACACCATATCCCTGATGAAAAGTGAAAATTCAATTTTTAATTTTATTAGGTGTGAATGATATTGGTGGCGATGTCCGTTCCTCCACGTGGTGCCACTGGAAACTGCTCGCTCTGCGAGCTAAGCTAATCACGGACATTCGAATGCAGGCGACAGGCCGGCCTACGAAGACCCATGTCACATCACATGGTTGATGACGTTACATGAGTATCGAGATAGTGCTACGGCGTCCGCGGGAGCCGACGCGCACTCGCAGAGCCCGGCGAGTGTGAGAAGTATGCGAGGGTCCCTGATGCGAGGACGGCATCGGGGGGCAACTGAGCTAGTCCGAAAGTCCCGTAACGTAAGCAGGACCCGCGTGGCAACGCTGAATGTGGGTACGTTGACGGGCCGCTCTTGCGAGTTGGTTGAAGCACTGGAGCGTAGAAGAGTTGATTTCTGTGCGGTGCAGGAGACGAGGTGGTCCTGCCGCAAGTCTAGGGACATAGGACGAGGCTTCAAGGCCGTTCTATGTGGAAGTCCCAGAACCACCAGTGGAGTTGGAGTCATCGTCTCCGAACGATTTCGTGACTCGATTGTATGCGTCGAACGCTTTGACGATCGATTGATGAAGATCGTTGTTGCCGCTAAGAAGCGACTCTATCAGTTCTTCTCTGCGTATGCTCCGCAGACTGGCTGCTCCGATCAAGCCAAGGATGAGTTTTGGAGCCTGCTTGATGAGAAGACAGCAGAGGTGCCGTCGAAAGATGTCATCATAGTCGCTGGTGACCTTAATGGGCACGTCGGCGCGATGAAATACGGGTACAGCTGTCATGGTGGATTCGGTTACAGGTCGCGTAACGCCGATGGTGAGCGTATCCTTGAATATGCGGAATCGCATAACCTCACCATAGTAAACACCGTATTTCGTAAACGCGACTCCCACCTCATCTCATACTATAGTGGGAACTCCAAGTCTCAGATAGATTTCGTCCTTGTGAAGGATCGCGACCGAAGTCTTGTCACAGATGCGAAGGTCGTGCCGTATGAGACGGTCGCCCCACAGCACCGACCACTGATCTGCACCCTAAAGATTGCCCCTCCAAGGCAGAAGCAGGTCGAGCGATGCGGTGCACCGAGAATCAAGTGGTGGCGAATGAGAGAGAAGGAAGCAGCTGTGATTTCTCGCGTGCGATTACCGACAGTCACAACTGTCGACGAAACTTGGAAGAAGGCTGCCGACGCGATATGTGAAGCTGCAAGGTTGGAGCTCGGCATCACGGTGCCTGGACGACGCAAGGTCGAAAAGCAGGCGTGGCTGTGGACAGATGATGTGAAAGCAAAAGTTTGAGATAAGAAGTCGCTCTATCACGTGTTTCTCAGCGACAAGACAGCCGATAACTGGCGGAAGTACCAAGAAGCGAGGAAAGCTGCAAAGAAGGCCGTGGCTGTTGCAAAAGCCACTCATTATGAAGATGTCAACGAGAAGCTTGAGTCTCGCGATGGTGAGCGGTATCTATACCGACTTGCTAAGAGCCGCCATCGCCAAACCGAGGATATTGAAAAGTTTTTTGGCATCAATGATGAGAGCGGCCATCTTCTGACAGACCGCAAAAAGGCGCTGAAGCAATGGCATGATTACTTCGAGGAAGTTTCCACTATGGAATTATCTCACCCAGCCATCCCTTCTGTGGCTTCTGTTCACGGTCCCGTACACAAGATCACCGTGGAGGAGACAGAAGCGGTTCTGAGGAAGATGAGGTCAGGCAAAGCGACTGGGCCCGACGACGTGGCAGCTGATCTGTGGAAGTCAAAGCTGTGGTACCCTGCTGAGTGGTTGGCGAAGTTCTTTAACCAGGTTGTGGCGGAGAAGAAGGTGCCTGAGTGTTGGCGCCAAAGCACGACGATTCCGATTTGGAAGAAGAAGGGCAGTCCTGCAGACTGCTCCAGTTACCGTCCGATTCGCTTGCTCTCGCACAGCATGAAGATCTTTGAGCGAATTGTCGATGGTCGAATTCGTGACATCGTCCAGCTTTCCAGCAATCAGTGCGGTTTCGTAGCTGGCTGTGGCACCATTGATGCCATACATGCCGCCCGTCCCTTGTTAGAGAAGCATCGCGAGAAACAGAAGCCAGTGCATATCGCCTTCCTCGACTTGGAGAAGGCCTTTGACCGCGTACCGCGTGAAGTGATATGGTACGCCCTGCGACGACATGGAGTTCCTGAAGAGCTCATAGAGTGGGTGCGAATCCTCTACTCTTGCCCAAAGAGTAGAGTTCAAGCTGCAGCCGGAACCTTGATGGAGTTCCCCATCTCTGTCGGGGTACACCAGGGTTCTGCGCTTTCCCCACTCCTCTTTGTTGTCGTCATGGACGCCATTACACGAGATCTTCAGAAGCCAGTCCCTTGGACACTGCTTTATGCTGATGACGTAATGCTCGTTAGCGAAAATAAAGGTGAACTCGAGCGAGAGGTGCAAGCTTGGTGTGATCGTTTGGAGTGTTTTGGACATAGATTGAACGTGAAGAAGACCGAGTATCTAACGACTGACGTTAATGAGTCCAGCTCTATCAAGGTTAACGCCATCGAGCTCCCACGCACTTCGGTCTTTAAGTACCTGGGATCAGCAGTAGCATCCGATGGCAATCTGATGATTGAAGTGAACTCACGCGTGAGTGCAGCATGGTCCAAGTGGCGCTCGTTGACTGGCGTGCTCTGCGATAGGAAGATGCCAGAGCGCTTGAAGTCAAAAATATATAGAACTGTCGTCCGGCCGGTAGCGATGTACGGTGTTGAGTGTTGGCCTGCGACCAAGGAGGTTGAAACGCGCCTCAGCGTCATGGAGACGAAGATGCTGCGCTGGACGGCTGGAGTCACGCGCCTGGACCGCATCCGAAACGATGTCATTCGGCAGAAGTTCGGAGTCGCGCCGATAGCGGACAAGAGGCGCGAAGCTCGCTTACGATGGTACGGCCACGTTCTGCGCGGAGAAGAAGACAGCGTCCGCAAGATAGGCCTTAAGTTCGAGGTGGTAGGAAAGCGGCCTAGAGGGCGTCCGAAGCAGCGTTGGTCCGATACGTTACACACGGACATGAAAGTAGCTGGAGTCCACCCTGATCAAGCGCAGGATCGGGAAAGGTGGCGTCGTAACACCAGAAGAGCCGACCCGCGACGATGCGGGACAAACGCTGAATAACAATAATAATAAGAAGAAGATGAATGATATTGATCCATATGGTATTATTCAATTCATTTTTTAAATGAAACCTCACGACAATCTATCATGAGCTGTTATTTTGATTGACTAGGGTGACCTGTTGAATTCTGAAAAAAAACTATTACTTCGAGAACCATCTAGGAACTGTCCAGCTGTGTCACCTTCATATCAGGGAGCTTATAGACTGGCATAGACTGAATATTCCTGTGGAAGTGTGGATCCATCATGACTAATCACTCATCCAGTTATCATCTACCAAAGGGGGCCTCCAAACTTGAGGTGAGCTTGTGGGATGCAATTTTTACCGGACTAGGGTTCCGTGTGGAGAGTCCAACACCATGGTTAATTTTTCTCGAAATGGTCTTCTGCGGTTGAAGAAAGGCGTGTGAAAATGTGAGCGCGAAGTTCACCACGCCCTGCTGCCACCCAACGAATGTGGTCAGTTGGTGCAGCGAAAAGTGGCGTTGATCGGGCGGGCAAGGTCGCAGGTCCTGTTCTTCTGCGATGAGAGATTTTTGCATTTCAACTGATTGGATGAGATTTGAGAGGTTCTACTCAATTTTCTGGCGTTTTCTGCACATTTTTTCTAGCTATACGGTGTGGAGAGGATCTTTCTTGCGGATTGTTTATTACTGACCTTCTTTTAACCAAAAGGCATTGAGAAAGAGCCTAGCATGCTGTCCTTCTACGCTATTCTACTATGCTCATTTTCTTTGAGCATGTCTTCGACCCTCAGATGATCCATAGCTGTACTTTTATTCTCATGTGGCGGCTTCTCGAATCACGTAGCGGTTTAAGTCACTATAGTCTGACGAAAGACTTTGATTGTTCAGACTCTACATTCGTGTGCCATCGGCCAGATTCAGCTAGCCGACATGGGTTTCTTCAGTTACATTGAAAAGCCTATGAAGCGATTTCACTCCTGCCCTCTAGGACCTTCCCTTTGATCTGACAACATTCTGAAGGTAATTGTCTTCTGCATCATGCACTTTGTGCCTGTGTATTACCGGTGTTTTGGTGTTGAACGTCCACACACTTTTATGTTGAATACATTTCCCATTTTATTTTGGTTAAAAACCGATCAGTAATAAACAAGCCACAAGAAAGTTACTCTCCCCAGCACACTGGAAAGATGCGCAGAAAACGCCCAAAAATCGTGTAGGCGTCAGGACCTCTCAAATCTCAACCAGTCAGTTGAAATGCAAAAAATGTTCCGTCGCCGAAGAACGGGACCTGCGACCTGAAGCAGCGCCACTATCCACTGCGCCTACCCACCGCATTCGTTGGATGGCAGCAGGGCGTGATGAACTTCGCGCTGACGTTTTCACACGGCTTTCTTCGACCACAGGGGCCCATTCCGAAAAACTACCTATGGCTTTGGACTCCCGACACGGGACCCTACATCCTGTAAAAAATGCATCGCAAAAGCTCACCGCAATTTTGGAGGTTCTCC
>OX377206.1:73846786-73928319 GCA_947396885.1 Heligmosomoides polygyrus polygyrus | reverse complement strand
TGGTACCAAATTTCGACCGATTTTGGAAATATCGATTTTTTGACAGTCGAGGACGAGGCCACTCGAGGCCGCTGCAGACGGACGTTGACGTCATTGAAAATCGATATCTTCAAATTGGGCCATGCTTGATATCATTCGATAGAGTTTTTCGGGCTGAATTGTTATTGGGTGATAGAAAAACTCTAATATGGGCGAGTAAGAGCGAGGAGAACATGGACCGTTGTTGATTTGCATTGCACGCGCAACCGTGTTCTGAGCGCGATAACTCTGTAATGTGTGAACCTTTACGGTTGCACCTCGTGTGTTTTGTAGGCAGCAAAATGTTCTAGTAGTTTGCTGAAAAACAGCAATATAGCTTATGATTGGACAAAATTACAGCAGTGGGAAAATGCAGGTTAGCCTTCTGGGACACCGATTTTTTTTCCCAATTTCAGTCGACTCCTGCGGGAAGAAGCAGAGAGCTAACGGCCTACAAATGCGCCCGCGAGCAGAGCGCTTAAATTTCTTTCCGACGACATGCTCACAACTCCCTAGCTGATTAAACTGTCATAGCACCAGCTGCCATTTTAGGGCGGCGGAGTTTTAGCGTTTGAAGTTTCCTGCGCCATTGTTCGCCCAAGAGTTCTCGACACTCGCAATAACATCATTTTGTTCACCACGAAAGGCTCTATCGAACGGTGTCACTCTTGACCAATTTCAGAAAAATCGATTTTTTGACAATTTCCCATCGAGGACCGGGGCGCTCCAGGCCGAGCCTGCTCGGACGATGACGTCATTGAAATTCGATATTTTCGAAATTGGCCAAAATTTCTCGTCCAAAACCATGTAAGGTTTGTTTGGACCCTGATTACAAATCCGACGTCCGTTTTTGAAAAATTGCCGATTGCGGTAGGTTTTGAATTTTCATCTGGATAATTGAGGGTGATCGGGTCAAGATCACCTATTTTGCTCAAACTTCGTATAGCGGCAGGGATTATTCGGGGTGCCGAACATGATGCCGAAGTTCACTTTTACGATTGCGGCAGGAGACCGCCCATACCGATAACTGAGGGTGATCGGTGATCCTGAGCCGACCACCCTCAAACGGGAAGTAACCTACTTTAATCGGCGGAATTTTCAAAAACGGACGTCGGATTCGTAATCAGCGCCCCAAATAACCGCCTAGATGACTTTGGACGAAGTTTGCACGAGGAAATTTGCCAATTTCGAAAATATCGATTTTCGCTGACGTCATCGTCCGCGCAGGCTCGGCCTAGGGCGCCCACGTCCTCGATGGGGAATTGTCAAAAAATCGATTGATCGAAAAATCGATTATAAAATTGATCAAGAGTAACACCACTCGATAGAGCTTTTCGTGATGAACAAAGTGGTGTTATTGGGAGTGTCGAAAACCCAAATATAGGCGAGTAAGAGGGCAGGAAACTTCAACTGCTATGTGCGCCGCCCTAAAATGGCAGACGAGGCTAAGGCAGTTTGGGCAGCTGGGGATATCGTCTGCGAGCATATCGGCTTAAAGCACCTAAGGTGTTCTGCTCACCTACGCATTTGCATGCCGTTGGCTCGTGTCTTCGTGCAATGATCGACCGAAATCGGAAAAAATTGGGTCGCACAAGCCTCACCTGCATTTTCGCAGCACCGCAATTTAGTCCATTCATGAGCTACGCCGTTGTGCTTTAGACCGCGTCAAGAACCTTGTGCTGCCTACAAACTTCTCAATTTGCAGCCGGAAAGATTTGAACTTGATCGAGATATTGCGCTACGAACTCGCCGTCGCGTGTATTTGCGAGCGGTCGCCCCACTCGATTGAATGGTTCTATTCTATACGCATTGTTCACGGCGTATTCTAAAGTCTCACCGGAACAGAGAAAAGCAATTCCTGAGTAGAGCGGGCAGAAATTTCTAGTTTAATCTAATTTCAAACTGTTCTATCGTGTATGCATTGTGTACGGCGCACTCCAAAGGCTCGTCGGACTGACTGGAGCAAATCCTGAGTAGGACGGCCGGAAATTTTTGACAAAACTCTCCACACGGCGCAAGATAGCCTTGAAGGCTTTATATTTTCCATTAAGCGAAGATAGAAACCCAGTGGACATGCCTCCGCCCATTCGATTGATAGGTTCGATCCTATATGCATTGTGCACGGCGTACTCTCGGAGTATTCCAGGCATGACAGAACACTGACAACGTACGCCAAGCTTGAGATACTCCGAAAGCATGCACTTCCTGGGGAATAAAGTGCTCTAATCGCAAGAGCCTGCTTCAGTCATTTTTTAGGCCACCCACGACGAGAACGCGGTGGTTTGGTAAAGTTTTATATATGTTTGTGTAGGTCTTGAGGAGGCGAATCAAACGGTGCCAACAGTTTCTCAAACAACTTAAAATTGGAGGAGTTATGAGCATGCGACTGTCTGCGACGGATTTTTTCGTCGCAAACGTCTTTTTGACCGCGCGACGTGGGCGGTATTGTATGTGTTGGCGTTGTTAGTTGATTTTGATTTCTGATGTTATTCAGGGCATTAAAATGATGTGTTTAGAGGAAATCAACTTTTTTTTTACCTACAGCACCTACCCTTTTTGTTATTTTTGGACGGGGTTGTATGTTGTTTGAAGCAGAATGTTTTTTTTTCTATCAAAGTGTTTGTTGCTTTTATTTGTTCATGCTGATTTCTGTCAACTTCGGGCGGAATGTTAAGCAAGAGAAAAATGATCTTTTGCAGGAGTTCTTGGTCTTCAGTAGTTTTGAAAAAAAAAGGCAGGGAGTTAATTCCCAACCTACAATACCAGCCCTATCTTTTGTCCATTCGGCGCAAAACCGCGACTTTTGCGCCGTTTTGGGCGATAAAGCGCCGCTTTGAACCGAGTGATTAAAAAGTGATAGTGATAAAGCGCCGCTTTTTAATCACTCGGTTCAAAGCGGCTCATTCTAGAAACGGTTTGCATATTTAGACTTGTGATCACATTTCCTACCTGACCATATAAGTATTTTCAGATAATTTTTAAATTGAAATTCAGGCCGGCTGAGCATTACTGTAGTCCTCCAGTGGCCACGGTAGGTTTACGACCGCTCCCTTCTCTATCGACATAATTATCTCCTAAGGACTTGTTACCTCCTGGTGGCCGGCGGCTGCGTGTTGGATTCTTTCTGGGTGTGAGAGCCCTCTGGTACTTTATCATGTTGTTAGCAATTGAAATTTTCAGATTCTGAAGAGTTAATTGCTAAGCAAGCTTTTTGTAACACGGTTCCTTCACTTGTCCTTGAAGAGCGTTCGGCTTTGAACTTTAATTTTGCTAAATCTACGTGATTCGGCTTCCAAGCATATTCCATTCTAGGGTAACTAAATCAGTCTGTTTCGGTAGCGATTCTACTTTATGGGATGTCATGCAGACAATTTGAATGCGTATCTGGCCTAGAATTGCTTTGGTGGCTAGCCAATGAACAAACCACATCATACCCAGCCCTAGAGGGATGACAGGTACGATTGGGTTGAAAATCCCAATCAAGAGCCTTAAATCGGAAGGCACAAGATAACCGACGGATACATCGAATGCGCTAACCTGCGCCCACATCGTACGGCAAATACAAGAATGTTCCCATTACTGAAGACGTTCGACTGTCAAAAAAATTTGGAGTCTGTCTCGAACAAGACTTTTTCGAGACCGAAAAACAGGATGGCTATCCTATTCTCATGTTCACCTCCATGCATTGACACTGCTCGAGTCTTTGTGCGTTATTCTTTAAATTTCTTTAAATAAGTAATCAAAATTAAATACTAGAAATGTAGGTTTAGCGAAGGCAGATATAGAGAATGGTGCATTCTCAACTGCGAAGCTTAGTCATTAGTTAAGTGAGCTAACAGACAACAGAAGAGATGGAGCTTACTCAACAGAGAGAAGCTGTTTTGGAATTGGGTAGTCACACTCTATGCAAAAGGACTGGTTAGAAACTGTGCAACCGAAAAAATACGGGAGCGGAAAAATTATCGAATTAGGCATATAAACTCTGCTGCCCCCTCCCCCCAGTAATATTAGGTTGACCTGAAAGTTGTTGGTTTTTCTAAGAGCGGTCATAAATTGTTTTAGGAGTCTACGAAGCCGCGCTGGTGTCCCTTCAGGGTATGGCATAGATGGAATAGTTCGAAGTTAAAAAAATTGCACTTTTCTCATCAGATTCGTTCTCTACATGCTGTAGCCGTCACATTGATAGGAAGCCCTAGTAAAGTAAGTGAAACTGGATGCGATCCAGAGAAAATGGGAGAGACGTTTTCGCCATATTCTGACCTTCATTTCCCTAGTCAGCAGGTTCTTTCACCAAAAACTTTTCTAAGAATTGCATGACGAAGGACGCTGTCGGAATAGCCTTCATAACCTTATTGAATACCTTACTTTTTAGCTCTAATTCCTTTGAATTTCCGCCTTCAGCGAAGGATTTCTGTACCTTAAATGATCTATAACTTCCTACAACCAAGAGCAAAGGTGCTGAGCTTCTCTCCATTTAATCCTTTCTTAAGTAGCTTTGAAGCGCACTGAACTGCATCAATCGCTACCTCAAGGACACGGTACATATTGCAGCGGTATTTGGCATTTTAGTACAACTGTGCGCGAAGCTTGCTTTGAATAAATTTAACGTATCGCGAACTTTGTTTATAATGTATTTGTAGTCAGAAGAAGTCAGAAAGATAGAAAATTTTAATTGCAGGGGGGGGGGGGATTTCGTGGGCTGATCCAGTCTGTGATGGTAACTACGAACTGCATGTAACCCAACAATGCAAAGAGCTGTTCTGTTGAGAAACCCAAAACAGAGTTATGCCTGGCCATAAAGCTATTGGTGACGGCGACAACCCCCTGGCACTGTCACTGGAGGTTACGCATTTTCCAGTTCTCCGCTGTTGCGCTCTTTGTTCCTCCCTCTCTTCCCAGTTGATCTCCATAATTTTTGGTAGATTCTCTAAATTATTTAATTCTATCGTATGCCTAGTAATTACTTCAAAACAATTTATCATAGTATTCACATCTAATGACAGCAGGAGTCCAGCTACTTCGTTAGGTAAAACTTCATTCTCGCTCACCCCTCTTACTGATGAGCTCAGAGAAGGTTGTTTTTTTTAATCTAAGGGTTTGTACAAAGTGAATGCCAAACCACAACTTGCCTTTTCATTCTTTGATTAACAGTTCCACTCGGAGTTACTGTTCAATCATATATGGCTTTGCTGTGTACCCTATAATTCACAAATTGCGGGCTTAGTAGAGTCTTAAGGTGACTTCTTTTTGAAAGAAGGCTAGTTTTTAAAAATTATTCCTCGATTTTAGTGATCCTGTCTCCCTCGTAATGAAATGGCTTGGTCATTTTATTTGAGGCAGACCGAGAGGTTCGCGTTTCAAAATTTTCCGAAAACCACACGCTCAATCTCTCTTGCTTATAGGGATGCAGCACCTATTAGACATTGGATCCGACACCGATTTTCCAGATAATCGGATGATTCGGATAGGCCATTTTTTCAAACCGCGGATCTTCGGATGATTCAGATGAGGGCAATTTCGAAAACCCCGGATCTTCGGATGATTCAGATGAGGGCAATTTTAGAAACCCCGGATCTTCGGATGATTCAGATAACGTCATTTTCAGTCGAGCCGGATTTCGGATATCCGATTCGGATACAACCGGATAAGTGATATAATAGGGGCACGCAACCTCTTAAAAACGGAACACATCAGTAACTCCGCGTTTATTTCCTTGACCAATTGAAGTCACTAGCGCGCAAAGCAGCTTGGAGCGCCTCATCTTGAATTAAATGTCTATATGCCCTGGTAGCAAGGCACATGAATGCCCAGTTACACTATATCTGGCCTAGCTTAGTTCACCAATGCAAATGGAACACACCAGCGCTACGTAAAAAATGTCGTATTTGGTTGCCTTACGGAGTCATCCCACCATATATAGGAATAATCGCCACTCCTCAATTAGTATAAAAATGTGTTTCTTTTTTGCCAAATCGATAAGCCCGAGGAGTAGAGGATCCTTGAAGTTACAGTGGAATCGGCGCCTCACGAGTTCGGGAGTCTTGTACGCCCGTAATGCCGCCGGCGGGAAGCGGCCCGTAGCGCAGTGGATAGCGACGTTGCTCCATGAGAGGGAGGTAGAGGGTTCGACTTTTCTGCGCTGCTGCATCTTTGCATTTCAACTTATTGTTTGATTTGAGGTATTCTGATATCTGCACCATTTTAGATGTTTGCTGTGCAGTGTTTCCAGATGTATGCCGTGAGAGCAACTTTGTTGCCACTTGTTTATTACTAACCGGTTTTTTAACCAAAACTCAATTGGAAAGCTGTTCAACATAACGATGTATGAACGTTTAACATCAGTGATATACAGACACAAAGTTCCTGGAACATAAGCACTGGTCACAATACGAGCAGCGCATAAAGGCTGCTGGCTCCTCACAGTTTGCTTCCATATATGGACAAATGAGATCGGCTCCATAGGCGAAATCCAATTGAAGACGTTCCCTTTCCTCTGAAATAAGAGTTCCAGCCGAAAACGTTATCATATGCCCACTGCTTGCCAGCCTTTCCACGTCTATCAGTTCATTTTGCGGATCCCAACCTTCTCCTGGTTTTCCACCACTTTCAGCCGTTCGTCTTCGTAAACTTCAAGTTGACGTGATTCGAAGTCCTTGGGTATGCTAGCCATTCGTTCGGTCAGGTTGGTGTCATTCCCATGAAGGCTGCTTATCTAAAGGTGGACCACACTTCAGCATGAGCAAGTGGATCACCACTCGAACATCGGCGACTTTGTTGGTGTTAGGTTTTAGAGAACCTCCAGCACACCTCTGATTTCCAGATGACAGGCAAAGATGAGAGAACGAGTGTATTGATGCCGTTTAGGTCAATTTCCGGGATCCACAGACTTTCTCGTTTTAACCACATGTGACGTCACGTCATGGTCTCCTTTGAAAATCCGAGCAGGATGGTTTTACCCGAGGTCATTGGCCGATGTATGGAAACAGACTGAGAGAGGCCTGCAACATTTATACCTTGCCCATTGTGTCCAGTGCTGCTTCATGCACGTTGTACCTGTGTATTCACTGGTGTTGAATATTTATGCATCATCCTGTTGAGTACCACAGCATGCAGCTGGAAAGTGCGCGGAAAACATCTGAAAATGGTATAGACGTCAGAAACCCTCAAACCTCAACCAATCATTTAAAAATCATTTAAAATTCAATTAAAATTAATAATAAAAACAATCAATTAAAATCAATTAAAAAGCAGGAATGCAGCAGCGCATGAGGATCGAACCCCCGGCCTTCCTCCCATGAAGCATCTCACTACCCATTGCGCTCCGAGCTGCTTGCCGGCAGAGGCATCGCGGTCGTACAAGAACCCAAATTCGTGATGCGCCGTTCAATTGTGACTTCAAGAACCCCCACTCCTTGGGTTTCACGACTTAGCAAAAATGAAACACATTTTATGCTAATTGAGGGGTGGCGATTATTCCTATTTAATAGGATGACTCCCTCTCCCCGTTCAGATATATGCTATCAGACCCTTCCCTTGTGAGAGAATTCCCGCCAAGTGATTGCAAATGTGCCCGAAAAAGTCAGGTTATCAATGACGCAGAATTTGCCAGCAAGGCGCGCTAACCTCCTATTATCCGATTTTTATCCGATTTTATCCGAATCATTGCGTTTTTCAAAACCCCGGATCTTCGGATGATTCAGATGAGAGCAATTTTGAAAACCCCGGATCTTCGGATGATTCAGATGAGGACAATTTTAGAAACCCCGGATCTTCGGATGATTCAGATGAGGGCAATTTTCGACCGAGCCGGATTTCGGATAATCCGAAACCGGATAAATCCGCCGGATATTCGAAAATGCATGATTCGGATCCCATGTCTAGCACCTATGTTAGTGTAAGAGATATCTCTCTGCTTTGTGTTTATTTGTAGCAGCTGTGAGCATAATTCAGTTTAAAGGAATGTCGACCAGCATTCAACATACCTATTGAATCGTCTAAGATTTTTTAGGTGTCCCTGGATCGGACTACATCTCAGCTGACCTTCTGCACCAGGGATGAGCGGATTATCCGTTATCCGTTATCCGGTTTCCGGGGGTTTTGGCCTATCCGCTTTGTTGTTCGTTATCCGGCAATTTTGGGCCGGATAACGAACAACAAATTAGCTGATACCTAGGTTTGGACGTGGCATTGCATAGTTGTGTAACCTTCAGAATAATAGCAGTGATCGCGAGCAACAATAGAGGGCATTTAAATCTAGAAGGTGAGATGACTTCAGGCACTGGTGGCGCAGTTGAAAAGACGTCTAACTTCCATCCTTCCAGGGTCGTTCATTTATACCATACATCTATGAAACCTACTATGGGCTGATTTCTACATGAGCTTTTCACCACAAGCCATATGAAGACCAAGAGTGCATACAAGCTGCCTTGATAATATTACTGACGGTCACAAGTGGAGGTCCTTTCACATACAAGATGAACTGTTTAGTGCCGAATTTAGCGTTCTTTTCCATTGCAGTATGTAGGTAGCATGCGACAAAGGTATTTTAGTTCTTTCTGATAGACTGTTGTAACGCATTAAACACATACCGCTGAGCAGTAATGAATGCAAGCAAAATGGGCACAGGCTCAATCTATATGAGAGGAGAAAGCTACGCTCCTACAAATTGTTCAGGTGTGTTTATAGAAAAATTTTCTGAAAGTATTTTCTGTACGCTGGTACTGGTGGTACCTCCGTAATTCTAAATAATGCAATTGAACGGAACTAAACTGATTTCCCACTGCGCATGTTGGAGCTTCATTTTGATTTAAGATTGCCTTTTAGGGACATCCTACTTCTGCTTTTCTAGTTTTCATATCTCTCTGCATGTTCATTTGCAGTGCACAATGGCTTATATGTAGTGGGTAGCCTGTAAAAAGCTGGTATTTCATCCATCTCATTCCACGTTCTTAGATCTTGGGATACTGTTGAACAAGAGCATCTACCCGCGTGATGCGAAACCAAGATTGTTATGCAGACTTTATTCGGCTGAGTCGGCCTAGCATAGAAAAGTCAAGAGGCGTCGGAGGAGCCATTCATCCAAGTATCATTCTGTTTGGTCACAGTCTTAATTCAAAAAGAAAACCTGACGATTGATCACTAAAACAACCCAACAATGTAAGCTTACAAAATGCCGGCAGGTTGCTGTTCAATGAAGTGCGAATGAATGAGTCGCACATTCTATCCCTCCAAGGGCGACTTATGAATGTTTCCATACTGTTAGTTGGGCTGTTTTACGCAGCCTTTGTCTCGTTCTTCCAATTCCTTTTAAACGGCAAAAATATGAAAAATTGTAAATTGTACTGTGGAAATGTGCTTGGATGAACAAATTCTCAATCTCTCCTTATCTTTTCCAGACTTAAATTAAGGTGATCATAGCGAAACATCAGCAGAGTTTGCAGAACAGTTTTAGTTTCACAGCTTGGTGGTCTTGCTACTTGTCCTCCATGATGAGCTTGATAGCAGTTCGCCGAACCTGGTGAAGGAGTAGTGGTTCGCAAATCGAACTCGGCATCGGTTTGGATGGCAATGAAGAAGCGTTTCTTTTACTGAAGTTTGTGAGAATCCCATAGAGCTTTGTTAAGGTGACTGCACTATGTTTAAAAAAAAACTCCATTAAAGTCGTTAGAAAGGACCTATAATTTGACAGCAGTTGCGTTCCATGTCTGCTATTGAAGCTAGAGCAGTTTAAGCCCAGTTTTATTTTTGTTGTTTGTTCGTTATCCGTTTTTCGGTTATCCGGCGATTTTTGGGCAAAATTATCCGTTATCCGTTATCCGGGTTTCAAAATTTTGTTATCCGCTCATCCCTGTTCTGCACGCTGGATGACATTCACTAAACGTCATACCGGGCATGACATTCTGTCTTCGAAAGGAACGAATCCCCGTTCAAGGGAGCAACTTGCGTTCTGCCCTCCATCATAGGAAGGGCCACAGAGAAGACCTACGAAATTCGTACCGTCCTATATGCCATCTGGAGCGTGCTTTACAAGCCCTTCTTAAACGAATATTCGTGCAAGCATATCAAGAACACTGGATGAAGCCCAACGTGTGGAGCAGGCTGGATTCCACAAGAGATTCAGATGCACAGGCTACACCTAGACCACCTTGGGATCATTGAAGTCTGCCAGGAACCGTGTGCCCCTAGTTCTCATTTTCGTCGACTACGAAAACGCATTCGACCGCGTTGAAACAAACGTCATTCCGTCTGGGTTTGTCGAACATGAAGTGGACTCTTTCTTACGTGAGAGCACTAGACGATGGCTCGCAAGTCGACTGTTCAGCTGTTCACCTCAGCGCTACGGTGGAAACGAAAGGAGCTGGCCGATTGGCGCGAAAAGGCGATGAATGGAAGAGCCCTCCCAAATCTTCGTCTTGCTAACAATATCGTGCTTTTCTTGCACTCCCTTCACTCCGCTTGTCTTCGTCTCGAGGATAGGAGACCATTGTCGTTGTTGAAGCTTAGATACTGTTGGTGCCGGATACCGACGTTCATCTGCAATGTTTCCCTGGAGAAAGGGGGCATACTGACAAGGCTTCAAGTGTTTGGGCGTTTGCCTTCCTCCTTGTTCCAGTTGTAGGGCGGCTTTCAACACTGAAATCCTCTTCAGTTACACAACAGCTCGTCGATGGGCCAGAGCGCCATCACCACTTCATCACAACGATTTTATTTTTGTTTTGGTGGAAGTTTGCCGGAATATCGTTGCTTAATTATTTATCGCCTCGCCTAATGGTGCATGCAAATATCCGTCATTCAGCTCATTCGAAGAGCTCGTCTTATGAGAACGGCCTCCTTTTCTACTGCTGGTATTTATATCCGTTGCTGCGTCTAACCTGTCCAATTGAATGAAGGTGAAGCACAAAGTGCTGGAGGAGCTATTGGCGCGGCAAGCTATTTTGCTGCCGATATTGCGTCGTTCTGTGTTCTTTTTTCTTATTTTTGCTTATCGTATTTATTTCTACGTGCATATAAGACAGACACCAGAGAAAACAGCGGACATACTCAATCAAAAAACTGCACGCAACTCCAGCCACACCTTCTCTGAAACTAATAATCCAGCAGAACACGTTTGGCCATACTTCGGAACGCACCAAAAGAGAACGATGAGCCGGGACCAGCAATCGTAAGCTTACGAAATGCAGCTGACGCCATACACGCAAGAATGAGACCCGAAGGCTAGACCTGAGCTTGGCATAAGATAGCTGAACCACTACGAGATGGATGGAAATAAGGAAAACGATTTCGATACACTACTCTTTAAACCTCCATTCAACAGTTTGAAGACGAGACAAACATCCCTTAGCTTACAAACGGATTCCAGGATATGCAAACCAGGGGTGTGTGTAAATGAAATGTGAAGTTTCGTAAATCCTAAATCGTAAACAGGAAATCGTATAGGATATCTGGCGTGTGGTGCGGTCTAATTAAATTTTCGGTGGCTTCTTCTGCTGTTGCTGATTAGATGTGATTCAATATTTATTTATTTGTCGTGTTATTTTCTCAAGCTGAAAATTTTCTTACCCAACTATTTTATTTCTTCACGTCTTCTTGCTAGTAAGACACCTTTCAAATCAAAATTTACACATTTCAAGAAAGAAAAGAAAAAACTGTAGATTCAAAAACGTTTAATTAGCCTATGTATGGTTTTTCAACAAAAAGTAACTAACTTAGTACCAAATTTCAGGTTGCTCTAGAATTTAGCAGAATTCAACGAGAAGGTCGCTGTCAAAACTAAAAATTAAACAAAAAAAGCATTTCACCACTGATGGCTATGTCATACGGTGGGATTGCGTCATGTGTACTGGGTGAATGCATGGCGCATTCCCATCGTGTGATGCACCGAAAGATCTCCGCCTTCTGTACTTTGAAATAAGTCCAGAAACAGTCACATAGCAGACGGATAAAAACGTTTGGTCGCCTGTACTGTGTGATCACATTTTTTCACGTCTTTTGCAGCCAGTTTAAAATGGAAAGGTTAACGCGTAACTTTCTTGAGGATTAAATAGACGGGGCAATCTTGCTTTAGAAGGTGACAGCTTGATTTGAAAGTAATCTCGTTTGAGTTGTGAGTTGGGAAGAACGCACTTTAATTTGAAGCAAGCTCAGTTTGAGCTTGCAGAAGTTCTTTTTAAATGCAGCAAGTGAAGACGGTATATAGACCGCTGCTGGAGGGTAGTTAGACATCCATTGCTCAAGGAGAGGGTAGAAAGCAACAACCACAGCGCGAGACTCGAGCTCAGGGGCTCTGGTAATTGCAGAAGTTCTGCAACGAAGGCATTTCCTAACTTTAAAAGTGCTCTCAAGTTCTGAGCCATGAATCGAACACAGCAGCCACAGCGGTAACCTAAACGTACCTAGAGCGCCTACGCAATTTTGTCGCTCTTTCTCGATTCTTAAACACTAAAATATGGCAGCAGTGTTTAACAATTCTCGAAACTCGGCCCATTCGAAACCATTCGATTAATCGAAAAATTTGTGAGAGCATAACCAGTGATCAAGACAGTGTTTTATTCATTTCAGTCAATCCTTGATTGCTGATACCATAATCCTATCACACTTGTCTACCGTTCGCACGCGGACACAGGTCAAGACCCTTCTTGTACTTCGTTATCTATCCAATCCTCCGGACTCAATGCCAGATCTACCACATGGCCATTTTCGGCACGGCATTCTTCATGAATTCATTAAAGAATCCACAGCACGTCGGGCAGCAGACCAAATTAACCATATATATGGCTTGGGATCTTCTACTCATCGTGCCTGTTATGAGTGGGAGATTATTCCCTCGAGGGCAAAGCAAGGTCAGGAAGGCCAACTGAATTGGACGACACTGAACTACTCCACCTTCTTCGTACCGATAGTAGGCAGACGACACGTCAGCTGGCAGAGAAGCTCGAAGTGTCAATTTGGAGCTTGGATTCCACATACCCCGTCAGACACTCAGTGCAAAACCACATGTTGCAAGACTCACAAGAGAAACAATAAAGGAGCTGGGCTTGGAGGTAATGGCACATCCACCGTATAACCCTGACCTCGCCCTTACCGACTACCATCTCTTCCGTGCCCTCAAGCAAAAAATTGGAGAGAAATATTTGAAACGGATGAAGACCTCAAAAATTGAATTCGGCAATGGTACGACTCCAGAACTGCAGTCCCTTAAGCGAGAGGAATTAGAAAAGTACCCAGTCATTGGAGAAGTGTAGTGGAACAAAATGGAGTTTACCTCAATTGATTTGACATTGTAGTTGTGAAGTAATAAATCCTTGAAAAAATGAAAAGACTTTTTCGCAACCTAATATAAACGAATTGACTAGACCTTATTACTAAACAGGACGTTAACCAAGAATACTATTCTCTCTTTTCTAAGATACTGCCTCCCATGCTTATACAGAGCTTGTTTTTAACAATGTATTGCATTTGTCATAAAAAAACAACTCAAAAGGGAGGTGGAAATGAGCTATTAGAGCAGACTTTTAGACTGGGCACATCCTTATAACCCGGTCTACATACATTTGCTCGTCACTTGGTTTTTGATCGATGATCCCATTCACGAAAAATTACGATTTGCGACCCGAAATGTTGTAAATCGTAAATCCTAAAAAAAATCGGCAAAATAGCCGTGAATCGTAAATCGTAATTACACACACCCCTGATGCAAACTTAAATAGCTATTCCTTATTCACACGAGGAATTTTAGAGTGCAAAAACTACCTGCTCTTATAATCGCTCTTCGAGCAAACTTTCTTTAGGCAATTTCGAGCAACGCAACATCTTTCCTTTCCCTGAGAGGAAACAGGAAACAGGAAACAGGAAAACTACATATTGATATATATGACACAATGCCACATAGATCCCTGCTTTGGATCCTTGCTTTTCATTGCCATGAAGAGGTATGAATACCTACAGTTGCTCTGTTTACAATGCTTCGGAAATGAGAAGTGAAGCATAAGAAGTCAGAAATCAAGAAGCCATGATCGCACTCTTCTATAACACGGCCCAAGTTCATCCCTCCATTTCGGTGGAAAGCTTGGAAGGGGCTATTACCAGTAGGCAAAACATGGCGTTTCCCAGTGCAAGAAGAAGCCCACGTCTTGTAGACCATTCCTCTAATTGAATAACAGCCAGCTGTAATTTTTTAATGGCTTTCTCCGCGCTGGTTACTGTGCGTGATTACTGTGGTTCTTGACATTATCTGGCTGAAATCAAGGAAGGAAGATCAAACGTGTACATAAGAAACAATAGGTCGGAACAACCTCTTCTTAAGGAACATCACATGAGAGAGATAGGATTGTGATAATGATTCACCTATCATAACGTGAAAGATGTGGTTGGATGAAAAAGAAAACTTTGGAACCATTGCACAATAAGGGGGTTGAAGGATTGCCTTTTTCAACCTGCCAGTTAAAATTGCATGGGGAACAGCTTTGGCAAAGTCAAAGTATATACATACTAGGTAAACCTGCTTATTGTGTCCTTTAGCCAGTGTCCAATATTCAATAATTCGACGTTGCCAGAAGAGCAACTTCCGAAAACCGTGCTAGAAATAAGGATGATGTAATGTTCCTCAAGATGCAGAAGAATGTGCTTTTTAAGGATTTTTTCAAATGCTCCAGAAAAGGTGGGTTTCTGCTTATATGGTACAAGGCATGCTTGCACTATGAATTTCTGCTGTCAGCTTCTTACAATTTGGCTAGGCCATCAATTTGATTGGGGTGTGAAACTCGCCAGCGCCACGAAGCAATCCGCTCCGTTCACATCCCATTCACGGTCCAACAACGAAGTGCGTCCAAGATCAGTGCAGTGCTGGAGAATCCAGGGCTAACTAAATCCGCATTTCACTGAAGAATTTGTTTGGACCTGTTCATGTCGGAAACTCCTTCTACTGACCGATTTGTGCTGATGTGCGGCGCCAGATACTGCGATCGCCTTAAAACCACCTGTATCTGCTACCCAGCAGTTTTTAACTGTATAATCTTTAAAAAGCTATGTTTCTGTATATAGTCAAACCACTAAAGACGAGCGTTCATACCTTTCTTTATGTGTTGCTCAATCGTTGTGGTGTGCGACTTTGCGATTAATTTAAGCCTCAGTTTGATTCCTCTCGTTGAAGAGTCCTCGCTCATTGTTTTTGTGGACCTCTCTTCATCCCGCTGCACACGCAAGCTTGAAAGAAGCACAGTTGCGTGACAGTGGAAAAGCACGGTAGGAAATATCGAGCACGAATAGGCGACACGAAACTATTCACGTTTAAGCAAACTCCAGTTACATATATCGTTGTTAGGTGAAGAACAACGTAGATGACACTCAGCCTTTTCAACCAAAGTCTCTTCATAATAGGGGTCTTTTACGTCATAAGGTTTATTCTAAAACTGCAAAAAATGCAAAAGTTTAATCTGCAGCCTTTTCGTTGTTGAAACTGTTGGACTTGTGGAGAAGAGCAGGGGCGCAGACTTAGTGGCCTCCCACAGGAGACGTCAATGTCGAAGCTGCCTTTCCTCTTTTTCACAGGTTTCATACTGATGAAGCGATAAGTCCGCATTGTGAGGTTCGTCAAACAAGAAGACACCTAACCGAGCACATTTTCTCCTTGAGAAAATAAATAAATTTAGCCGACGTTCTCGAGAAGGTGGATTATTAGGGGGGGGGGCAAAAGTAATGAGGCACCCCATGCCGTGTCCACATATCTCGTGGCTGGGTCTGGTTTCGTGCTTATCGTATTTGTATGTTTGTATGCTACTTACTGAAGGCTACCTCAGAACTTACCACTTCCGCCCTTTCCAGAAGCATGCCAAAACCCCAGTCTGTCTCATGTCGAAACCCCGGTCTGACGAGTCGACCTGTGTCGCGCAAATCTCGCTCAATTCGCAACCCCGAGCAGCCTGGGCTCAATATTCACGCAAGATGAGAAGTACGTCTTCTACCTTAACCCTGCCAAGCAGCGAGTCTGGGTGAGGCCTGATGACCTGTTACCGACCTTCGTTCGGCGAGATGCTCCGGCGACTCGCTCTTATTCATTCGCAGCGCTTCAAGAAGGTTCTCCTCTTCGACAACGCCGCACCTCATCGGGAACAAGTAACCACGGATAAGCTTGGCCAGCTGGGCTACGTTCACATGCCTCACCAACCGTGTTCGCCGAACATCTCTCCATGCGACTACCACTACTTCTTGAGCCTACAGGACTTCCTGGTCGGAAGGGACACAAGAATCCAAGCAGTCCTTGACAACCATGTCGAGCAGTTGATCAACACCAGGCCCAAGCAGTTTTAGAAGGATGGGATCAGGAAGTTGGCTGAGCGATGGCAGCAAGGTCGCTGCCCTTAATTGCAAATACATTCCTCAGCATCGATGAGTTGTAAATGAGTTATGGAGAGATAAAGATTTTTTCAACTTGTCTCATTACTTTTGCCCCCTCCCCCCTAATACATGACATGTCGACGTCACGGTTTGCCGCTATCGAGTGACGGTAGTGAATGCAAATTCTGTGTAACTGATGGTTGTCACAATGCAGGTTACCCCCTTTGTCCGATCGGAAGTAAGACCGAACTCCTACGCGTTTCCTCGTGAAGTTGCTCGAGAGTGATTCCTTCAAACACTAGAAATCGCGCCATAGCTAAACTGAACTCCAGGCTTCCAATCTATGAAGATTGTACTAAACTGATTTTGGACAAATAATTCTTAAAGTTATGGGGCATATTTCTACCATATTCCGCCATATGTTTGTATTATGCTCTACTACTTTGAACTGAAACTCTGAATATCTAGAAAATACAATTTTCTAAGCCCAATGTGATTAATAGTGATGTTTTTCGGTCCACTCTCAGATTTGATAGCGTTCTTACTAATATCGTACGGGGTGCTTTGCCTGATTATTACGTTTTTTCTGCAACCGCCTTTTTGATCTATTTAAAAATAAGTATGCAAATGTATGTTCGAATGCTCAAAAATTGAACTTGAACAGAAACTTGTTCTACCAAGGTCATTTATTTTCCGTGCACTATAGGCGATCATAATTAATAGCAATTGCCATAAAGTGCCCACTCATAAATCCACACTTGAGTACAGTTCCAGGCATGTAGAGATGTGCAACCGAATTGATGAACTTTGCGCTCATACTCGTACATGTTGCCTCCCGGCCTCTATCCTAACCTATTTCTCTGGGACATCGCAGGTATTGCGCTCGGAAAATAGTCTTCTTAGTATCTAGCATGTATGAATGTTTTGTAGGTTTTGCAACTGTTTTTCGTTTTCAAGCAGCGAATGTCAATGTCATGATTCAGCAGATCTAGTTGAATTTGCGAGGCTAATGATCATATTTGTGAGCTCGATGGGACTCGACATATGGGAAGGAAAGGCGTACGATAAGGTTTCCTCGAATGTCTGTTTTATCGCGATATGTGTTTTCGAATGGTGCCACAGCTGAAGAAATGTAATTAATGATACCTACTAAACGGATTTGAAAGTGGTTTGGTTAAAATATTTAGATTGAAAATCTTTGTGGTCCATTCCATCAAAACGCTGATTATATCAATCTTAACGATTAGCTGGAGAAAAGGGGTTTCCTAAGCCTCGTTGAAGCATAACCAGTCGGAATATTTACACATTTTTTCATCTTATTGGCGAGTCTTCGTAGCAAGGATGAGCGGATAATTAAATTTTGAAACCCGGATAACGGATAACGGGTAAAAATTTAAACCATTTTTCAAACAGCTGTTGAATATGGATCTAGATGCTTGCTTGAGATCTCCATACGTAAATGATCAGTCATACACTGATGACATGAAATTTGCATGAGTGGTTGGGCAGTCAGAGGAGGTGCAGGCTGTCGCGTTCAAGCGTTCACCTAATTCCGGCTTCTTGATTACGATTTCCCACCCAGGCCAATCAAGCCGGCAATCCCTGCGTGGTCGCACATTTGGTAGAAAAGACAAAAGGACAAAACGCGGACTTGTCCAGGTGGGCACCAAGGTATTTTGTTGGCCATACTAATCAAATTACCTGCACAACATGATGGAAGCTTATGATGCGGTGTTATTCGATGAACTACAGCCTAATGCCTCGTGATTCTCAACGACCTGTGTTTTTGGTCTTTCATCACTGAGAAATAGGAGGAGAACCGCTGACCTCCTCATGATGTACAAAATCCATGCCAACAAGCTTTCTATCAACGCACTAGAACTCTTTGATGGGACGCAGACGAGGTCCGTAAGGGTGAAGCTAGAACTTCGAGTCTCGATAGGAAGGACGCGAGTTAGGTCGGTCTTCTTAACGTACAGGATCTTGAAGGAATAAATTTGCTGTATGGAAGATACGACGATCCGTCTGCGCCCACCTGTAGAATGAATCTTGCTTGACAAACATTTCAGTGCTGTGCTATACGAGATATGTCGAAAACGTAGCACAAGAATTGATATCTAACTGAGTTGCTTACGTATTTTAGATGTTTTGCTCAGTTCTTTTGTTAGCTCGCAACGCGTAGATGCATATCTACGCTTACAATATAAAAAACATACCACAGAAATAGCAGGCGTGGCGCAACCCAAAACAGATCGGTTATCATCGTCATTTAATCCTACCCTTATACATTAATAATAACTGTTCTAGAACGATAAATATTTTATAACCATCTGTCGAAGAGTGTCCTGCTTGAACTGCGGAGCGTGGCCTAGTAGTGAGTATAGCTGAGCCTTTTATCTAGTGCAATTCGGTGATTCTCCGCCCCCCCCCCCACCATTTAATTCTCGTAACTCGGTGGAGTTACGAGAATTAAATGACGAAAATGTCAAAGTTTTTGGTGTAGCCATTCATTCTCCATGATTTTCACTTATTTTTTCTATTTTTTCACTTGATTTTCACTCCTTCCAGTGCACATATGTATTGATGAAACGGTTATTGAGGTATGTGCAGCCTTTCTGTTCTAAAATAAACCGAAATCGAACTCACCAAATTTGTCTTCATTTAGTGCTCCTTTTCAGCTCTAGGGCCTTAACACTTTGTTGTACAGACGGAGACCACTGCTGATCTCAACCGCTGCTTCGGCGTACTTCCCGGTGAGGCAAGATCTACGCCCAGTAAGGGCTAGATATCAGACGTTGCAGAGAACGTGGAGGTGGGATCCGACTGTGCTAAGATAAGTAGGAGTGGCGGATTTCGCCTATTTGTTTTCTCGACAGTGTGCGAAATGAATCCATCTTTTACCTTATGACTTGCAAGCGCCTAGTAACGTTCTGCCTTTCCGTCCGTGTCTTTAGATGTAATTTGGCAAAAATTGGCTCACTGACGGTTTTGGGCACCGATCATACGCTGTAGCGGATATGAGTTACGCATTCAAGAGTTTCAGGAATCTCCTTTTCCAATGGCGCGCGTTCGTTGAGTGGAGTGTTCTGCGACAAGACAATATCTGAGTCCCTCAAATCAAAGGTGTATAGAACAGTCGTTCGCCCAGTAGCGACGTATGGTGCTGAGTTTTGGCCCGTGACGAAGGAGATTGAAAGCCGCCTCAGTGTAATGGAAACGAAAACGCTACGGTGGGAATTACGCATTTGGACCGCGTTCGCAACGACACCATACGACAGAAGTTCGGTGTCGTCCCGATGTAGGACAAGCTGCGCGAAGCTGGTCTACGACCGTACGACAACGTCCTTCACGCTGACGACGACGCCGTCCGTAAGATTGGCATGAACCTTGAGGTCCCTGGGGAGCGGCCCAGAGAACGCCCGAAGCAACGTTGGCTAGATACGTTGCAGAAGGACTTACAAAGTGCGTAAAAAGTATTGACGCACTAAACGTGGGCGTTAGAAATAACAACACATTATAATATTTAACAAGTTCATGTACAAAATGTCGACAACGATCTAGCGAACAGAATAGCATCACTCGTATTTTATATAGGCTTCTTTGCTGCGAGTGCAGGGGCGAAGATGACGAGGAAAGGTATGGACGGTGCGCCGCAAGTAGCCCACGTCGATTTCGTTCCATTTCGTCGATGCTTCGATCAGATCAACCCTCACTGACCTCATACTTTTGTCGAAAGTAGCGCAATCCTTGTTCTCTACAACTTTCCACCTAGAGTAATTCAGCGGATTCAAATCCGGTCTATACAGAGGTCATTCTTCTACCGAAATGAAGTCCATCAAGTTAGAGCGTCCTGAACAGTCCTCCACTCTGCGCAGCAGTCTAATCCTGCTGGAAGACATACGGCTTACTGTCGAGGTGGGATTCAAGCAAGGGAACCGGCTGCTTTTTTAGGACATTAATAAAGATAGTTCTACTTATTTATCTTCACTCCTGTATCCACGAAAACGAGAAGCGCTTGTGATGAATGCACAAACCATGATACTGGCCGGATGCGCCTCCCTTGCAGCGAACCTTCCGCAAGAATAAGCAGTTTGGAGGTCCTTGAAGAGTATGTAACACTTTTACAGGTTGAATGCACAGAAGTATCAAGTCACTCAAGGTCAAAGCATAGAACGAAATCGACGTGGACTACTTGCGGCGCACCGTCGATGCCTTTTCTCGTCGTCTTCACCCCCGCATTCGCAGCAAAGAAGCCCATATAAGATTCACGTGATGCTATTCTGTTCGCTAGATCATTCTCGACATTTCGTATATAAACTTGTTAATTTTTATATTGTGTTGTTATTTCTAATGTTTACGTTTAGTTCGTCAGTACTTCTGACGCACCCTATAAAGATAACTGGTATGCATCCTGAACAAGCATTTGATCGGAAGAACTGGCATCACCACCCTAGAAGAGCAGCCCCCACTGCCAAGCGGGATAGACGCTAAGGAAAACGATGAAAATTTATTTATTTATTTATTTGCACTCGTAGGTACCCTTTAGAAGACCTAATATAGTTCTTTCCTTCGCATCAGTGCATAGTGATAAATCCGCTCGTTAATGGTCATAATATATACAATCATTCCAGCAGTCGATAGTTTGCTGATCTTCACTTCCATGGTTTACAGTCGTTCTTTTGTCCTGTATATTGCTTGATTACATATATGGCGAAAATGTCGCCACGTCAGAGAGATTTGTCGGGATAGTCCGAAACCAGAACCCACCACACACATCCTAAACAATGTGAAGTTTGTACTATTTAGGTAAGCGCTTTTTTAAAGAAAATTTAGATTGTATCTTCACTTAAACTAGCGTTAGTGATTAGAATAAGTGAAAACAGATCACTTAGTTAACATCCTCAATCCGAAGCATTTGTAATACATTTAGTTTGCGCAACTTATTTCTGAAGTCCTTAGAATTCCTACATGAAATCAAATCCAGTGGAAGTTGATTGAGCCATCTGCTTCCACTGGATTCGATTTTACCTGAAAATGATGATTCAAGGAAACTCCAAAGCATACTGTCTGTTCCTCCTATGCGTAGTCAACCTTTTGCCAGTCCAGCGAAGCTCTTGCTACACTACCGAAATACAAATGAAGGCTTTCAAATAGCATATTATGGGTTGCTTTCCTCACTGAACAGCACAAGTTGTTTGTAGCTGCCGATTCCATGGGGCTTCCATTTGCCGAAATCTCGATTTCCACCAAAATCTTCATAACTGGCTGACTTGGACAGCTAGGCTTTCCTGGACATTGAAATGTTTACCCGACTACAAAGCATCTTGCCTTAGTCGCTTGCCTGATCGCCATAGCTGACTAGTGCAAATAGGCAGTTTTTTGATTGAAGTTACCTGGAAAAACTTCGTTTTTAGCTCTAACTTGCACTGTTTACCTTCGGGAAGTGGCATAATTATGTTGGCCCTCGCAACCCAGTTTCTAAAATTTTCGCTTGATTTTTTAACGTGGCCGTTACGACTTCCTGTTGTTTTCTAGCTCGAATTTCTCAAGCACATGGCCTATTTTTGATTGTTTTGCTATCTCACATACATGAAAGATAACAAAACAGTGTGCATCCAAGAGATGTAGTTAGTTAGAAAAATAGGCCGGTGCGTTTTGTGGACTACGACAAATGCAGTCGTCCTCATAACTACATGATCCTATTGTAAGCAAATCGAGCGAGTGGACCTTGTTGATCATGAATGTAACTAAAAACTCCCTGCAAAAGACAAGGTGAGCTGCAGATTCGAGTCTTCTTGTTTACACAAATTTTGATCCCGTCGTAGTTTCTCCCTATGCTCCTAAGCTTGATCCATGTCTCGTTGAGGAGAGATGTCTGAAGGAAAAGTGTGAGGCTAAATTGAGGGTATCAGACGAAACTGAGTATGGCCTGAAGTCTGGCCGTTTACTACTTGAGAAGAGACAACGTTTTTGCACGAGGAAGTCGGAAGCCTAAACCGCAGCCTCCTTCAAATTGTAATCGATATTTCTGAGCAAGGGTCTGCTGAAGTGATAGCTTTTCTTAGGGTGACGGTGAGGAGGTACATGATACATTTATTTATTTATTTTATTTATTTATTTATTTATTTATTTGCACTATATAGTGCGCCATGATCAACAGTTAATAAACATGGACACGGTGAAAACAAGGCAACGATCTTTAGAAAATGAGAACAAAAGCAAACAACTAAACTCCTCATTAACTCAACCTAGCGTTTAGTGATGATAGCTCACAAGAAAAAATTGACTAACAGGGGTCGACTTAGAAATAAAGGAAGAGGAAAACGCAGAAACAAAGGTTTATGGAGTGGGCAGTTCAATGGGACACGAGCAGTGGCCCGCCAACACTGCAAGTCGCAAGGGAGAACGGCTCCGGATACCATCTTAGTAGGTCCGCCGCTCCCATTGAAGCCCACATGACGGCTGCTAGGGGACGCAGTGGAAAAGTGGCAAATGAGTTTACAAAGGCATTACGATTGACAAAAAACCAAGGACAGCAAAGAAAAGTGTTGAGGAAATTGAGTAAACAATAATGCCAGAAATCAGATAACATTGGGGGAACTAATTAGGCATCAATACAGAAACCAGATTAGTAACTTAAAGTAAAGTATGAATCAAACAACAAGTGAACAAAAAACACTTAGCAACACAAAAAACCAAAGTAAGTTTTTTTTAAAGTAAATAAAAGTAAAACGGAAGTAAAACCTGCCAAAAAAGGAAAGCAATGATGCATGTATTCATGAAATGTCCTTTAAAGCAGCGTCGAGAGTAGGTTTATTTTCCTCAACCTACTACGAAAAACATTGGCATTTGGCGATTCTAATAAGCTTGCAGGCAACATTTGTAGCCAGCGAGCGCCACGGTAAAAAAGCGAATTGAACACTTTATCACGACATCTCTTTTTCACCCTAGGATAGTGAAAACGGTAGTAATTACGGTGACCCAGCGTTGGCAAGAACGTCCAATATTTGCTAGCTTTAAGTCTTGATTCGCCTTTTAGTACTTTAAAGCAGAAAACTAGGTCGCTGAAAACACGCCTATAAAACAGGCTTTTGAGGTTAAAAAGTCTAAGCCTTTCCTCATAGTTGGGAATCATTCGTGTATCGTTTGGAGTACGTACGCATCTATAAAATAGAATTTTTGTGAAGGCCTTTTGCACTTTTTCAATTTTGGTTTGAGACTTTTTGGTAAAAGGACTCCAAACATTAGAACAGTACTCTAGAATAGGAATGACAAACGATTTATATAGAGTGATCAGTATAGAGTGGTCATCACACTTAATATTTCTGCAAATCAGGAAAAGTGTGGCAAAAGCTTTTTGCACAACTGTATCAATGTGTTTTTCAAATGTTAACCCACGATCTAGAAACACTCCAAGATCCCGTACCTCTGATATGGAGGTTAGAACACAGTTGTTGAAACAGTACTCGTTACTGTCCGAATTTCCAACGTGAAAAACTGATGTTTTCGAAAGATTCACAGGTAGCTCCCAAGCGTTGGCCCACACCATCATATTGTTGATGGACTGAGATAAAGCTTGATAGACCTGAGCCTTATTGCCATCATTGTAAGCGCCGTAAATCTTTATATCATCAGCATACACTTGCACCTTCACACAAGGATCTGTAATTAAACAGGAAGGAAGATCGCAAGTATATACAAGGAACAAAATCGGAGATAATACACCTCCCTGAGGCACTCCACTTGTACAATCATAGCAACTAGAAAAGGAGTTTCCCACCTTAACACGCATATGTCTCCCACTCAAATAAGAGCGAATCCATGCTAGAAGAGATCCCCTAATGCCCTCTTGATAAAGTTTGGCTAGAAGTTTCTTATGACACACCTTGTCGAAAGCTTTGGACAAATCGAAGTAAATGATATCAACAGAATCTCCATTATTTATTGCAAGGTTCCAGTCAAAAATGGAGTCCGACAGTTGAGTGGCCGTGGAAGCACCGGCAGTGAACCCGTGTTGCTGGACAGGAATAGATCTGTTCTTGAATAGAAGTGAGATCAGCTTCTCTCGCAATATTTTTTCCATGACCTTTATTGGGGTAGGAGTTATGCTTATCGGTCGAAACGAAGAAAGTAGCACGGATTTAGGACTCTTTGGAATTGCGGTTATAATAGACTCTTTCCAAATTTCGGGAACCTCACCATAAATCAGAGAAACGTTGAAAATCATTGATAAAGGTTTATAAAGCGAACGAGCACATTTCTTGAAGACTATTTGCGGAATACCGTCGAATGGTACCGATGTAGAGCATCTTAGCCCCTCCATTACCTTTAGTACATCTCTTGCTCGTATGGTGATCTCGTTCATATTATCTGCGACCAAATAATCAGTCGTGTCTATTTGCTCCATCGAACTAGAAGAATTTGGTTCCTCTTCAGAAGTTGAGGTGAAAACAGAAGCAAAATAGTTCGCGAGTGCTTCTGCCTTTTGATCATCAGCTGCATAAAGAGTCCCCGTTTCATCTTTTAGAATAGGAAGGTCAGCGTGGGTCTTTAGCTTGCATCGTATAAGAGAAAACAACGCCTTTTTGTTGTATGTCCTAGAGGCAAGCTTTTCCTTATAGGCCAAAAACCTCCTCAAGTGGTGATCCAATTCTTGGCATACCTTCTTATATTGTGGGTGTAGAAGAGGATTTTTCAAATAGCTAAACAGACGTGATTTTTGTGCTATAAGATTGAAAATCTGTTTCGGATAGCGGCTTACAGGAATATCTTTTGTATCAAACGGTACGAATTTTGCTAAACCAGAGTAAACGACGTTGCAAAATCTTTTATATAGATCGTCAGTGTTTACATAGGATTGAAAAACTATCCACCAATCTATGGAATTGAAATAGCGCTCTAAACCGAAATAGTCAGCTTTAGAAAAGTTTGGAAGAGGTAAATTTCTTCGGTTCATCAACGGCGCATGAACTTCAAAACCGACTGTATTATGATCAGATGATGCAAAAGGGGGAAGAACGACAGTGTCTTTAAGGATTGGTGTTGAAGTGACTATGTCAAGAATTGCATCACCTCGGGTAGGTTTCCTCACTTGTTGGGCTAAACCACAACATTCAAAAGATTCCACGAACTTTGCCATGTTCTGGCTGAGAGGTCTGTTGCAGTGAGCCCAATCAATGTCAAGGTTAAAATCACCCAGAACAATCAAGTGATTGCTGGAGAGGCACAATTCTAGCAGAGAATCTATAAGGGCATCATCATCATAAGCGCTTGAATTTGGTGGGCGATATACCAAAACTACTCTGAAAGCTACCATAAGAGTAGAATCAAATACATCAAGACTAAGGATGTCAGAATTGAGGCAGGCAGGGACATTAACAGCAATTGAACTAAGCGTATTCTTGGCTAAACAGCAGATACCGCCGCCTTTGCGACCCTTGCGATCCTTTCGGAACAGTTTATAGGGAGAATCAGCAGAAACTTCAGAGTCCGATATTTTGCTAGAAAACCAAGTTTCTGTAACAAACAACAAATCTGGTTCGTAGCTTGACAAAAATAAGTGAAGGTGGTGTAGTTTGTTCGCTAGGCTACGGGCATTGAACAGAAAGCATTTCAAGGCAGTGGGTGGTACACCGTGTCCAGTCATGCGTTTCCCGAATCCCTTCGCTTAGGAAGGTCTTCGATCCGCCTCAACTCTCCACGGTATACCACCCAGACGCGGTCGTTTAACTGCTTGTTCCTTTCCCTGCATTCCTGCCTCAATTCATACTCTCGCTGCCGCTCCTCGGATGACATGCTGCGGCGAACGCGAACCCTGCTGAAAGTAGCAGACCCCCGAAGCCTCCAAGAATTTGAAAGGGCAGCTGCCCAGTGCGACTTCGAGGGTAATACTACCTTTACCTTACGAATACGTCCGCGTTCCTGTTTTCCCATGCGATATACCTCCAAGGGGCTGCATTCGAGATCTAGAATATCGAAAACCTCACTCACCTTTTCCTCGAGGTCGCGCTGCTTAGCCGAGGGGGAGAGATCTCCGGCAGCCTCAGGGAGCCACTCAATAACAATACTTCTCTCCTTTTTTTCCACCTCGATTTGTTCGGACATCTCCTGAGGTAGTTTCGATATTAGCGCATACATGATTTTTTCAATAACGGGGGCATGCGATTTTTTCTCATCCCCCCTGCTCACCCATCCCCAACCCGCTAGACTTCATCGAGAGTCTAACGGCTGCCATACGAAGCCTTTGAGACGCAAAACAAAATTTCCCGGCAGAACAGTAGTTGTACCTCCTGACGCCACGCTCCCAGCAGAAGGCGGATGTACCTCCTGTTGCACTGCGCTTTTCTTGCTGCCGGTCTGCGCTTACAAAGGCTCCCAATAAACGCTGCAAAAAGCGGAAATCGTCCGGCTTCGAATCGTAGCTCTGTTTACACAACTGCTTAATGTTCTTCGCCATTCCGTAGGCCACCGCTTGAATTTGTTTACGTAAAAATTGTGCTCAGCTGAACAATCAGCGATTTTTGCTGCTATAGGGTTCCCGCCAGGAAGCGTTTTGCTGAGACGTAATTGCTCCGACGGCCTTCCCCTTTCAATAAAGAAATGAGCTTTTGCTAAAAATCTCGCATAAAGAAAAAGTATTCCGTCGCTCCCGTTCACTACTAGGAACTTGAGGACTATCTTTCGTATCTTTTTATCCACATGGCTTCGCATTTTTGCATTTTCTTTTTAGGTGCTGAACTTCGCAAAGCGCTGAAAATCCGTGTGGCAAAAAAAAACACCAGCTCTCACCATGTAGTTTGATTTTGTATCATTAGAACTGCAAGACGTGCGGGTTCATCAAGCTTGTCAAAGCATGCTACACTGAGACAGAAAATAAACGGCAAATTGTGTTGAACGATACAGTTTTCTGTTGGTCCTGGAGCCGTGTCTATCCTCTGCGATGTGGCAAAATAGCAAATTCTTATTAGTTGTAGGATAAATTATCCGAGAAGGTTTTATTTCACATGGCCCTTCAACTTTGTGGTGTTCTTTTTGCTTTTAGATGGCATGATTCAACTCATACTCGTCTCCTTTGCGACAGACTGGTGCATCGGAAAACGTCGATTTGTCATTGAGCCGTATGCACACTCCGCAGCGGCAGCGCGGCAGCCACGCCGAGGCCTAGCGTGGAGGGGCGGGGTCGCACTGCAGCGGAGGCGGCAGTGGAGTATGGGCGGAACTGGTCTCCTCCCACATTCCACTGCCCACTGCTTGCTGCAAATTGTGCATGCGGCTTAACTTGGACAGCGGCTCCAGGACGTAACTCCAACGCGACCCCGCGCTAGCCGCATGCGACGTCGCGGCGCTGAAACGCAGACGTGCGCTCGGTGACGCGTGGTTAGCCGCGGAGCACGAGATTCTGCCAGTGCTTAAGCTCCACGACTAGTTTTTTTTTTACCACAGGGAGCCCCAAATGAAATGGAAGAAGAACTCTCTCGGTGGAGGCGCTTGGAAGAAAAAAGCAGTAAAATACCTCTGCTTCTGCTGGTTAATTGGAGAAATAAGGAGATACATAGCGTTTGCTAAGGGGGTGCTTGCCAGCAGCATTGCACGTGAACTATGACAAGTGAGTTGGTGACATTCAAGTGTAGCGTAAAATTAGAATTAAGGGAAAAACTGTGGATTAGTGTTCTCATCCCCCCCCCCCCAATAGAAACTTACAAACACTTGCTTCCGAAACTTCTAATTAGTAATTCCCTCCCAGTTCTTGTTTCGAATTTCTCTCACTAGACCCTTGACCCTTCTCATTTGAAATGGATTGAGTATGATTCCTCCCGAACTCTGTTAACAGTTACTCCCACTTCCCTACCATTAGACATCAAACTTGTCTCATCCTCATCTCCTGTCTCCTTCCGTGTTCGACTTCGCCGGTGCGCACTCTGTCACTAGCCGTCCCTGTCGGAGGCGGTCGGACCTCGACAACTGGTCCAATTTCGTCGCGCAGCGTGCGCGACGCCAGTGGAGTTCGCGTGGCGTTGGAGTTATGTCTGCCCCCGTTGGACAGCGGGACAGGAGGTACACCCGCCCCCTGCTGGGGGCGTGGCGTTAGGAGGTACAGCCGCTGTTCTGCGGACCGGAAACTTTTGTTTTGCGTGTCAAGGGTTTCGTAAGGCAGCCGTTAAACTCTCGGTGAAGCCTGGGGGGTTGGGGGTGGGTGAGCAAGGGGATGAGAGGAAGATTGCACGCCCTCCAGCAGGGGCGGGTGTACCTCCTGACCGTGCTCCCTTAACTTGCTTAAACCCACTTGCGCGGTTCGGTGAGTAGCACGCGATTCTTTCCCCTTGACGGATCCAACAGCGTTCATCCACTGCTCCCTAGAGCATTTGCTTCTTGAATGAGAATTACATAATACATAATTCACTGTCTGCTAGAAAGCATTGTCGTCTACTTAAGTCTTCTGCTAGTGGGGCTCATCGAAACGCAGCTATTGAGCATTGGACTGTCCACCTTCTTCAGCCAACTCTCATTATTTTTCGAGCATCAAAGCACACCAAAAAACCAAATTTGAGTGGAATTTGGTCAACCTTAGGTTGGTAAGAACACATGAAATTTTTGAAAATTAGTCGATAATTTCTCAATTGATAATACCTGGAGTGGGAGGAAATTTTACATTCCGTTTTAAGAAGCGCCTTCTCTACCTCTCCTGTGGGTCGCCTTTCACGCTGGCATTGTATTACTAGATTTCCTCCTTTCAAATAAGCTGTTAGCTTAATATGCAAATACCGCATAAGGTTTTTTTCTATCTTCAATAAACTTTGAAACATAATGAATATAATGAGCTTCGTAGCTGAGTTTTTTGCCTATAATGGAGCCAGTACTCTGAGCCAGAATTAAGAGTAAGTTTTGATATGCAATTGAAGCGTTCCCTTTTAGGACAGCTTTTGACGGAAACTCACGAGAGCAAATTTTTTAGCTCTCAGCTCTTTAGAAAAAACTTTCTTTGAGGTGAGATAGACAGCCTTCCGGGCTACAATATAGGCTTTCCAATGACGCAAAGTTGTCGAAATTCAATGTAGAAATATATGCACCTCTAAAACAATTTCGCTGTACTGTGCTTGAGTTATCGAGAGTGAGCAATTCATTCGCTACTAATCATGACATGACAAAACGAAGTTCTTCCAAAGAATATGAGTATGGTAAAGAATATGGTATTGTAAGCGGAGAAGGGGTAGGTCGTTTTGGCACGGTTTTCGTCAACACTTCCGTATGTCAGATCTAGCTTAGCTCACAGTCAGCTCCTTGCTGTTACATCAGCCATTCTCTTCGAACGTAACTCGGATTCGCCTCCTTTTTTTTCTACATCAATTATCCAGAGCTAAGTAGTCTTTGTAAGTATAGTGCTTGGCTCAGGGACGGCGATCAATCCGTTGTGAGCCGTACGAAATTCTGCTGAGGGTGGAGTGTGCGCTTCGTCCAGATAAGGCGCAGAGGGCGAGGCATGTTTAAGTCAGTGTTGACTCGCTCCTGGGGACGTCTGGTGCACAGCCCGGAGGCATGCAGTGCCCGGTGTCGTCTGTGAAGTTCGCCGTCATTCTGCTGCAGCGCCTTGCTCCGTGTCGCGTGCCGTAGCACCTCCAATTCTCCACTCCTAAGAGGCAGAAATAGTGCTCCAGCCCTTTGTCTCAGGCTTTCTATGAAAATTCGATAGGGAATCCTTTTAGCAGCGTGTGGGACCCATCTTTCACGACACCTGTTTAACGCAATATTACCCAAAACTGCCTCATGAAGCGGTGCAGATTTATTCGCCGATGAATATTGTAAATTCAGTTATAAATTCAATTCAACCCACTTTCTCTCGGTCTCACTTCGCTGGTACTGAACTATGATCTCAATAAAGCGCCGTTATGAGAACTGCAGCATAGTTTTGAATTGATGGAGGATTTTTCCTACGAATTTCCACTGGTGTCGAACAATACCCTCATCTTCCAAAATAGTCAAACAAGTGTAGTGCAACGCAAAAACAAGCAGAAATATCTTTGAAAGACACACTTCTACTCCCGTTCTGTTCCTGCTGTTTCTTGTCTCCCTCTTTCTCTCCGTTTTGCCCAATTTCGTTAGTTTATAAGGTTTCTAAGCTTTTTTTGTTAAATTCTCAAACATTTTCATTTTCTTGGCGGTATCAGCACTGGTTGAGTGATTTAGCGAGACAATCGTTTTAATCGAAAAATTATCATCGCGTCTTAATTCGTGAAGTTACAAGAGGCATTTTATTGGATTTCTACTAGTCGGGTTTTGTTGAACCGTTGAGATAATTATATTCGATTTAATTATTCTCAACTTTCGGTAACGTGTTAAAATGTGTCTTTGTTTTTTTTTAAATGATAAATCTAAATGATTTTTATGGTGACTAATAAGGGTTTGTTATGCTTTGAAACCAATAATTTTTGTACAAAGCCTGTACTGCTGTTCCTAAGATGGAAATTATAGACAAAAATTTATCTTTGCCCAAGTTCTCAAAATTCACCACATTATGTACTAGTTGTTATTCAGTTCACTTCAGGATAATAAATTGCGACGCACGTTATTGAATACTCGTGCATTTTCAACAAATCACATTTTTGACCAAGTGATTATATCTCTTGGTACCGCTGTGCAAGTTATGGCAATTTAGTTAGTTTAGCCATTGGTCTAATTAGCTAGGGTGTGCCAAACAATCGTATATGGTGGCGATGTTCATGACCTCCTGTAGCCCGGAAGTTTCGCAGACTGTCTCAGACGTGAAATGTCTTGCTTCATCGAGAAATAAGGCTGGCTATCCTACTTCTCGACTTTCCGATTGACGTCAGAGCATTAGTTCTAGCTCAATGCTTAATATGCGATTTCAGGAAATGAAAATTGTCGCTCAGTGTGAAAGCCTGACAAATGCGGTCGCAGGAACTCCACATTTCCCAGTAGCAAAACTTCGTGTGGTAAACGCTTCTACTATGAAACTCTAAGTGAGCATCGTGACATACTGCACAACGGCATTGAGTGTTCTCACCATGAATCTGTAATAGCTGTGAAAATGTGAAAAAATTTGGACGAAGCGCGGCCTCCAGCAAAGGGCGCAGAGACACACGGCGGTCGGCTCGCCTATTGTAGAAAAAATCTGGATGTGACAGAAGAAGTCGTTTCTTGTTGTTTTGGAACGAGGAAAAGAGATGCGCCCACGGTTGGAAGTCATCGGCCGTGTTATCACTATCATACAGTAAGTGTGAGATTTTCGCTTTGCCGATCTTCAAAATAGGCTGTTCAACGTTGTCGTGTATAGTTCTTAATCCCCATCTTCCTAACCCCACCCTCATCTTCCTATTTCTACGCTGAAAGCGAGGCAGCGATATTTACTTACTCTGCCTAGTCGCGTCGCAATATTGCGCGAAGATTTTCGCCACTTCTTAATTACATTCTCCCGATCTCTCATCCTCTAACCGTCACCGAATCTCAGCCACCAACGGTCAGCCCGAATTCGCCGCCAACCAATTTCCCGGTAACGTTCCTCTGGGAAACATCTGCGACGGCCTCGACACTAACTCCTCACATGACATCATCGACGGAGGGAGCAGGGCGTGGCCGCGGATCGGTTAGTGCCGGCTTCTTCCGCCACACAGTGCGAAGTCGTGCTCCAAGTCATACTTCTGAAATCACCTCACAGCGCTCTAATGGAGGTGAAGCGTTGACGGCTGCCCAGCGCTCTGGCCGCGTGGTTAGGCGGCGAACGCATTAGCGCGAACGGGAGGAGCATGTGGCCTTCGTCGGTGAGCCGCTGCCACTCAAAAACCCTCACGACACCTCAGTTTTTCTGAGTGACGTCCCCTAACAATTAACGCTACTACTGCTCAGACATAGCCTGTTCGGTTGCCCAGTCGCTGTTCCGAGAAGTTACGACCATATTGGTACGCCTCACTGGCTTCTGGACCTCGCCCGATTAGCTTTAGGGCTGGTTCAGCGTGCACTCTAGTTGCAACCACTGTGTTCAAATTCATGAAGCTCAGATCTGACCTAGCTAGCTCTAGCTTTCTTTTGTTAAAAGCATCACTGGAAATAAGAAAAGGCCTATGACCTGGTAGAAAAGGTTAAAAAGGACAACAAGCATCATTGGAAATAAGAAAAGGTTTATGACCTGGTAGCTCGCGCGTTTTTACGCCGCATTGGTCTCCGAAGCGTTTCACGTAGGGGAAGTCATTTTACTTTACTATAGTCATTTAAAGTCAGACGAAGAACATCAACGGCGTCCTGAAGTTGTGGATAGCCGGCAATTAAAGGAAGCTGTCGAGTGGGATCCAACACAAACTACACAAGAGCTCGAACAGGGGTCACCACCACCCTACCACTGCCGATCGTTTGCATGCAATCGGACAGTCAAATCGGTGGGGAAAATGGGTGCCAGCTCAGCGACACAAACAAGGCATCACGAATCGCTATCGCTGGAATTCTCACCGGCGAAACCAAGAACAGCGGTTTCTATGGCTCCATCGTGACGTCGGATGAGAAGTGGGCCCACTTCGATAATACCATACGAAAGCGGCAGTGGTTGAGCCCCGGTGAGAACACAGCAACTGTGAAGTTCCTCCATGACAACATTCGACCGCACGCCGCCAATATCACGCAGCAGAAAATTGAGGAGTTGGACTGGGACCTTCTGCCTCACCCGTCCTATAATCCAGACCTTGCGCCATCAGAATACCATTTTGTCCGGTCGATGTATCACGCCTTGGCGGAGAAAAATTCAGGAACCGTGACGAAGTCGAAATTTGAGTATCCAACTTCTTCGAGTCGCAGTTACCGGAGGCATCAGTTCCTTGCGAAGACGTTGGCGACATGTCTTTGACAATAATGGAGATTACGTCTTGTAGTAAGGTATGGTCATTCTTTTCTTGTAGCGAAATTTCTTTTTGAGTAAAAACGACACTTATAATCCGACAACCTAAACGATAAACCCATAAATCAGGATCGGTTCTCTAAACCAGGATCTCAGTGTAGACCTCATCTGATCATCAGATTGTTCACTACATACTTGTCGAAAAAATAACCTGTAAGTAGATTCATTCCCTAATCATTAGGTGATCAAACGTTCGCGTTTCTTGTCCGTTCTTAATCATTTGCCCATTATTTCACCAGACTTTTTGTGTGAAAATATGTACTGGATGGAGTGGGACACTTTTTACTTCAGCTTAGGCCCTAAGGGAGAAGGAAGTTCCGAATTTTTAGTCAGACATATCGTGCCTCATTGAAGTTTGCTACATCCATTGCTTACACTTTGGGTCCTGTGTATTTGAAAGCACAACCGCTTGGCACGTGGCTTTCTGCATTTTTAGAGCTGCTCTCCTTGCCAATTAGAAAAAGTTTCTGGAGCACGTAGTGTGGAACTGTGAAGACGACAAATTCTTAGAAGGAGTTTTTCATCAACCTGATTCATAAAGGGAATAATCTTGTTTTGGGAGGTAGAAAATTGAATAAAGAAGTATGACACTACCTTACTTTCAAGGCTCGAGAAGTCAAGGAGAAGTCGAGCAATTTTTTGCCCAAACCTCGCCCGGAGAATTGTTTGGGGTGCTGATAACGAATCTGACATCTGTTTTTCCTATTACGCTGGTGTATTTTAAGCTACAGTATGATGGGGTGATTAAGGTCATAGTCACCATTTTCGAATAAACTTTGTCTATAAGGGTTATCTATTGTGCAATCCTGTACCCAATTTCGAGGTCATTGGGTTCAAGGACTCAGCAAACAGACGGCTTTTCTTCTATATGAAGGGAGGAGATTCTCACAGTACTATCCATTTCCTCCGTTCAGACATACGCTTGAAACCCTAAAACCGAAGGCGGGAACTCCGGGACCTCTCTGATTTCCTTTACATTTTATGGTGCCTTGACGGCGGGCACCAGCTCACGAAGTACCGTTTACTTGAGTAATAATTGTGTGCCTGTTCTGAACACTCTGAAGAGAATTTCTTGCCGAAAGCTGGATTATTTTGGTGTTCGCTATTTTTTGGAGGAGAAATGTTTGTTACATTGTAAATAGCATGTTACGCTGCATTCGCTGAACTTTAGTTGTTGAGCTGTTGAAGTTGAGGCCTGAAACGTTTTTCATTTTAAGCAGTAGCTCGCAGCCAATTGTTTTTAAACGAAATTTAACGATTTACCGGCTAAAAACTTAACGCCCAAAACCCTGCTGCACACCCCACCAACCAGCACCTCTTAAACTAGCCCTCTTACCTCTGTGTGTGGTTTCATATGTTTCCGGTGTTGTGTTGGACCGGAATCAGTCCGAGGAGAAGGTGTCCATGGGAACGTGGTCTCCCACTGCATGACGACACTTTCCTCCCACCATAGTAGATGTCAATTATGTCTCAGCGTGTGTGTGTGCGCGCCGTAATCCGCTAATCCCTCGGGATCTCTCATCAATGCAAGAATCCCGCCGGATATCTCAGACGAGTAGGCGACTATAGGAGGTGAGAGATGGAGTATTCCCGAGGTCTCTTGGTTCTCTGGAAGCTTTTGAGCACACTGCTCGAAATCTCCATCGCACCGTGCGCTCTGGTCTCGGTTGCTCTCAATGCTCGCCCTACTCGCTTTCGAACAACAAAGCTTTCTCCACCTTACGTTTTAGTGGAGTGTCTGGGATGCGGCCACTACTGAATTCGCCCGGTTGATTTGACTCGCGCAATTTTGAGGGAGGTATGCGGCGCAGTGCACAGAAAGCGCCACAGCGCCTCGATGCGCTCCCGACTCCACTCAGCGTACGACTTCCCGCCTGGCTCATCCAAGCGCTGCTTCTGTTACCGCAACTTGGTCATTTGCCTCAGGAGTTTGACGCAATTAATTCATCTGCATCGATTACGGCTTGGAGCTCGTAAATCTTTGTACAGACCGAATGTGCACTCAATTTGCCTTTTCGCGTACTAGAATAATCGAAGACAACTCTTCAAAAGACGGAATCAACACAACAAAAATCTTTTGCTGTTTATCATGAAACGTTAATAAGCCAGGACCATGGGAATTATTGACGTGATTGTTTTTTCGAAAATTTCGTAGAATGGGCCGTATGTCACTTTTACGTTCAGTTGTCTCACTGTACATTTACAGTATATATATATATATATATATATATATATATATATACATTGAAAGTTTATATTTTTAAATCATTTTTAAGTCAAACCAAACATTTTTCATACTAAATTGGACACTCTTTTTAGCATGCAAGGCGCTTTTATTTTTGCTTTTTTTCAATCTGAGCATCTTTCCCAAGACGAGCTTTTCCAGAATAAGATAGAGACTATCCATAAATAATGGAATAGTGGCATAGTATATTCTTGTTCAAGGAAAATTTAGAACGGCTTTTTGATTTTTTTTTAATTCACGAGCCCTGTTTATTTGATTGATAGCCAAAGCGCACGGCACGATCTTTTAATACATTAAATGATTGCTGTCCTCTTGCGCGTTAAAACACAACTTAGTTTACTGTTTGCCTAAAAAAAGTAAAATTTTACAAAATTCCAAACAGGTCGTTGCGATTTAGAGGACTTGGGCTTTACTTTGGAAACATCTACTTGCTTAGAAAAGTGTCCGATTTAACGTGCAAATGGAGTATATCTCCTATACCGCCGTGTGCGTAAATTAATCTTTATCCGTTATACGTTTTCGAGTAAATTCTGGCTTTGATGTTCTTTATCCGGCGATATTTCGGCCAGATGACGAATATCAAACCTTTACAGCTTGCTTATTAAATAAAGAACGATTGCTTTTGCTCTTGCTTTCACTGAGAGTGGATCTACTTTTGCAATGTTAGGCAGTTGTTCTGTTTTAAATTTCCCAACGGAATAATTAAACTACCTACATACATACCTCGATTTGTGAGTTTTACACCTAGATGCCTTCTAGAATTGAAAAAGCAGTCGATGGGGAGATAGAAGTTTAATGCCAGTATGAATGAGGTCCTTTCGAAGTGTATGCCAAACAGTCAACTTCTATGCGATGTTTTAGCTCTTTGAATCTGATTTTGGCCCCACGCAATGACTTTCGGTGTTCACTTGGTAGAGAGCCAGTGCTTTATCATTTCCAAATAATTTGAGGATGTATGATGGTTGTTCAGTAGGGACACTGTTGAGTAGTAGCAATAGTTGTTGTCATGCTGTGGAACCAGGGTTGTTATCAGACTTTCAGCAGCTCGAAGCCAAAGGTGGCCAGTTAGGGCAAGGACTGGTGAATAGGGTGGGTGGAGGATCACCTCCCTTCCTAGTAGCTGGAGCTTTTGGCGGGTCAACTTGGAAGTGTGCTGTCTTGCATTGTCATGGACGGAATAAATCTTGTTGAGTCCTGCGTTTAACTTCGTTTAACTTTTTAATCGCATGGCTGAGTTTTTGCAGTTGGTTGCAGTACATTTGGACCTTCATGGTAGCACTAGAAGGAATAAGCTCCCAGTGCACAATGCCGGGAACATCCCAGAAAACACTGAACATCCGGTGGATTAGCTACATAGAGGAGTTGGTCTCGGCAAGTCATTGGTGGATTGGAACGGGTCTGCTTTGATGGCAGCTAAATAGTAGGGAATAACAGTTATCGACGATCGTCCAGTCTTGGGTTTGTCAGACAATGAAAATTCCCTGGTCTGAAGCGTTTCATCTAATTATCCCAGGTATAGCTTACACCGGGTGCATCCTGATCAAAAACACTAGGTGACGGTAACCTTCAGCCGATGTGTGCCTCAATTGGAACTCGTGAAGAGAACGGTGACGCAGATGAAGTACTGAAGATTCCATATCATTTGAGGTAAACGGTTAGTGGATTGCTAAAAAAATGTGGTTCGGTTTAGGCACGAATTAATGTTAAAATTGACTGCGTGTACATAAAAGCGGCTATTTTAAACAACTCTTCTAGCTGATTTCAGAAAATTCCCAGAAGCTGCTTAATATATTAAATAAAGAAAATAGTTAAGAATTTAATCACTGTACTGACTCCATTACAGTTGAGAAGCGTCAACGAAAAAAATCAAAAGTGGCTTATTTCACATTTGACGCGAGCAATTTTAGAGCCTATCACATTCGACGTAAACTGTTAGAACTCGTGGTCTGCTGTTAGAGGAAGAATGATTTATAGTCAGTTTAGATTTTTGTTGCCTCTTCTTTATTCGTTTTTCCGTTATCCAGCCATTTCTGGGCAGAACCAGAGGTTTTGAAAATTTTGTTATCCGTTCACCTCTGCTCCTATAAGGTGCTCTAGCGGAATTGCTTTGCCTTTCTTATGAAATAAAATCAAGTTCCCTGGCCACATTAGAAGGGAAGATTTCATTTGTTTGAATGCGGTGTCGAACACGACATTAACAATCGATTTGTATAGGCACATGCGGCGCATTCCTCCGCTTAACCGCAAGTCCCATTCATGAAGGACAATTTTAACAGTTAACCTAGGATGACAAGTGTCCGCTTAAAAGATCAAGCGAGTATGTGCACACGAAATGAGCTCTACGAAGTGTTGGTTCAAGTGCCAACACCCACTTCCCATTGCATGACTCGAAGGGCCCGTTCAGTAGCCTCCGTCATCACTCGCTTCTCTCTGCATCTTCTTATACGAGATTCTGTCTAGTCGCGTCGTGCACGCTCCTCCTAGAGGTGGGTCACGTCATCCGTGGGGCGTACCCAGTCCTAGATCGGAACTCCGGTGACGAATTCCAACGAATGCAGTGACGTGAACCTCTTAAATTTTATCTTCAAATTCGAGTCACGTACACGTGACTGCGCATTATTCGTGCGCCTTGTCAATTGCCCGAGCAGAGCTCAATCCCATGCTTTCTGTCTGTCGCAATGGGAGCATACCATTCGGGCCATCGACACACAAAAACACTGACTTAATTATCAGCGAGAGCTTTTTGAGTCAATGAAGAAGCAGGAGCAGCGAGCACCGTTGTGCTTGCTGGAATGACGTCAGTCTCTTTTTCCTGCTTACGCTGAAGTCCGCTTCATGTTCCGTGTTTTGTTGGCTGAGAACAGCTTACGTACAACCCTACATTTTCATCTTTGGTGAGAATCCGTTTCAGTGCATGCCTAACTGGGGTAAGAATTGATGTGGTTGAGCCAATTCTGCCAGCAAGTCTCTGGTTCCGCTCCCGCCTAGACCAGCGGAGCCTCTCATCCTCTGACTCCCACTGGCTTTTCCATCATCAGGTCACCATCTTATAACTCAAAGACATCTCCAAATTGCCACTGCGATATCCAGTAGAAGGAGTAGAAGGCGTGGCGAATCCAGCTTGGAATTACTTCTATGTTAAGCATGTTGTGTTAAATGATTCTGTTGTCTGTTTGTGTTGCTGCTTATAAAATCTACTTTCGGCACCTTTAAGGGAACCAATAAATAACAAATATTGTTGTTAACCACCTACCTACTTCTGTTAACGAAGTTCTTATTGGCCCTTTTAGGTGTGTCCTGACAGGAATCATGTAAAATTACATCTATCCGGAATCAGCCGTTTTCCCACCTTAACAGGAAGAAGTTAATTTGGAGCACCAGGATAACGGGCAATTTCGGAGTTCGACGGTCTAGAACTACATAGCTCGTACTTTGACCCAAATTTTGTGTGCCCTTGAATGATTACGAAAACTAATTTACCCTAAGTGGCAGCAAATATCCAAATGCTCCGGGTAAATATTTACAAATCGCCTATACATTAATTTGATTGCCGGAAAATTTGCCGACGAAAAATAACACGCAAAGCCGCCCTTGCAAATAATGTTGTAAGTGAGAGGAGAGGAATCTGCAGCGCGATTTCGTTTCCGAAGCCGTACTTATTTTGGACGACACCTTCGTCGCTGCATCCAATTGGGAATCGAATAAACACTAGAGGCCATTAGGAAGCGGAATCAAGCTAGCCTTTTTTCATAGTCGAACAGATCAACACGTGGGATGAAAAACGACCATTAGTTCGATGTTCAGCTGGTTTGCTGGATTTTAGGGCGTTGGATTTGCATCACCAAGCAACCCGATGGTCGACCTCGTCCCTTAGAGTGTTGCAGCGGGACAAATTATCTCGGGCTGCCTTCACGTCGGAGTCAAATCTTTCATTCCATTTTCGGTAAACTAATCTTCAACTCTAGTGCTCTTACACGCCGACAAGATGAATTATCCGATCAAGAATATGATCTCGTGACACCTCTCGGCTTTAGAGCCACCAGGAATAGACTCACTCAATCAACTTCTCTCAGTTCCACAGATGAAAACGAGAGCCTACGCCATCATCATCATCATCATCATCATCATCATCCGCAGCCACGTGCCGCTTAGAGTTTCAGTGTTATTCTAGCCACAGCTGGGCTCCATCGTGCCACACAAGCGCCTTTCATATCGTTGGACTTGTGCGCCAGCAGTTCAATGGAATTCACTCACCAACATGAAAATCGTTGCTAATGAGATTTCTCGAGTACCAGGCTTTGATGGGAAATGTTTGTGACTCATCACTAGCCTTCGGTTGTTGAAACGATCCTGCGCTTAGGACGAATAGCAGAAAGACTGGAGAAGAACCTCGCAAAGAATTTCGATACGGCGAAATGTAGTGAAAGAACTGAAGGACCTCTGACTTTTAGTAGTTGTCATCGTGCTGTTCTCAGTAGCAGGAAATATTCTTCCAGCAATTTCAGTAGTGTATTTTGTATCAAAATGTCTGTGGGAATTGTTGCGAACACTGAAGGTGCAACCCTTTGAGAGGTTCAGCCGGAGCTCGGGTCTGCGTCGTCGCACTCTCGTACCCCGTATCTGCTTCTCTCACCCTCGCTTCCGAACACACTCTTATGTGTGTCTCATCACGTTTTGCCTCATTCGAGTCGAATTAAAAGTAGCTGAAAATACAGCGCAATTAGCGTCGTCCGTCGTCGACGACGTCGGCGTCCTCGTCCCACTGCCAACGCCTTCACGTCGTATGAAGGTGTCGATAGGCGCCATGCACTTTCGATTAATGCCCTCGATTTCATAGCAGGAGGAGGCTGTTCGCCATACGAGGACACACGTACTAAATTACGCCTATTGGGAAGAGCATAGTGTGCGTGTGGTGGATGATAGTGTGCACTTGCTTCCTTCTCGCATGCCTCATATCCTTCTGCTGCCACTCACTCATCCTCGTCGAGCTAAGCAAGCTCGGTTTTAAAATTTTTCGAGCGATTGTCGATGGCCACAAAAACCGATCCTACATTCAAAAAAGAAGCGAAAAGCGTCCAAGCATACCTTCTTAACCAAACTGGGTTGGCGCTATTCGGTGGTTGTCCGGCGGTCCTTTTGTATGGGACATTCCAACGTCCTGGATCGTCCACCCTAGATTTCGATCAAGCTCTATGAGAATCTCCGTGAACGAACTCTAATATAAGAATCTCCGTGAACGAACTCTAACATGAGCATTCAACCGTCTGGTAAAAGTGACTCATCCATATCATGTCCTCTGCTTCTGAACGTGTCCAAACGGGGCTACGAACCTGTATCAAATTCCTTGTTGTGAATTGTTGTTGTCTTAACGAAGAGGCATAAACGCGTAAGCTTTTCTATACATTTCTCTCCCACCTGAAGACTGTCGCCTTGAAAGATAGTTTGGTTCACCTACTGTGTGGCTGATTACCCCACTATGCTTACCAGTGACCATTCAATGGGATTAGCTGCGAAAACACTACAAGCAATGCATCGGAGACAACGGAGCGTTTTGCTTACGGACTGCTGTCAGCTGCCAACTTCATAAAATCGATCATTAGCTCACCGTACCTCATAAAAGTGAGCAATTTAAATATTTGGCATAGAACCGGGTCATGGTAACTACATATTTCCAAGCGATATAAGCGCTTTTCACACGTGCTAGTGCAGCCGGTAAAGGCGCTTTCACTCTTTGTGAACGCTTTGGCTGCTGCAAAGGTCAAACGCCACAGTGGATCCTACAGCGAATGCCAATCGTGCGCGTGAACCTGATGACTCTTTCCGCTTGCGTTTGCATATGCGTAAACAGCAGTAAAGTCACATTGCATAAGAAACCTCAAAAAGGTCTTTGCTATTTGGATGGCAATAGGACGCTTACCCTTCAAAATATGTATAGTGAACTCTTAGGGTACGCATTATAAAAGGCAAGAAAGCGAAAATCTTTCGTTGTTTTACACGTCGAGATAGCGCGATAGATACGTACATAGTTGTGCGTTATGCTACGGCGTTTACTTGAATAGTAGGTGTGAACACTATTTTTCATTAATTTATGGAACACATCGCAGCAATGAAGTGTAGGAATTCTTGCAAATTGTTCGCTCTTTTATTTTAAGCGTTTTTGTTTTATTTGGTTAACTAGGATAATTTATAAGGTTATAAAGCTATGCCTTCCATGCTTTTTTATTCAAGCTTAGGATGAACGTGCTATTTACTTCTCACCTTTCCTGTCATCTTGGACATACCCTGGACTTGCAAGCACGGTTGAAATGAAAAATTTTCCGGTAATAAATTTCTTCCATTTATCGCTTTTCTATTTATTCATGTACAAAGAAAATGTGCATTTGTTACATGAAATGTCTCATCTGCTCAAATATTTCTCATCTCTTAAATTTTCTGGAAGAAAAAATAACATTTTGTAAGATTTCGTATGGTTTCAATACGCCTAGTACCGCATGCGAAGCAAAATACAACCGAATCTTTTTGTTTTTCTGTCTTTCACAGGTTTAATGTTACTCTTAATTCTTGTAGCCTTTTTGATTTACCATTATCGCCTCGAGGTAAATGCAAAATCCTGGAAGCTACACCATTTTTTCCTTGAAGAAGGAAGTTTTTCAGCTCAGACAGTCTTGATTTTTGAGATCATTCACTCATATCATATATAACTTTTTAATAAGATCTTCGGTCCTTCAATCGTATTTCCTTCCGGATGCTACTGACGGCGGGTATGACGCCGGCCGACGTAATGTAGTCCACGACTTGGTACTGTTCTCAAACATTTAGGGAGGGGGAAGAATATGGACCAAAATGTCGGTCTTTCTGATGAGAAAATAACGTGTCTACCCTACGCTTACGTTGATCTTGACTTACTCATGAATCAAATTTTCATAAGCAATCTTTCTAATAGAAAGTGTTGTCTAAACAGCTTATGGTGGCCTGTACAGAAAAATGTCCATTAAAACTTTATGCGAATGGTAACTAACGTCCAAAAAATTGTGCAGGCACTCTGGGCGAGTGCATGGCGTGATAACTGCATTGGTAGGGCGAATGAATTTCACATTCTTGCCTTGGGAGCTTTGCCATAGTTAAAAGTGTGAAAATCTCACGAGCAACCAGAGAGTGGGGATTTTTAAGGCACTGTGCCATTTTGATAAGTTGATTGCTGTGAACACACTAATGCAAAACACTGCACTAAAATTAACAGCCTCCCCTCATGCTTATGCAGGCGCTTACTGCTTTGAAAGGGCCACGTCGCCATCCGTCAGTCCCACGTCTACGAGTGCACGTCAAGCACCGTCGTACGGAATAGAGCGCGGCGTTTCGCGTGATTCAATCCGTCCCCACTATCCATAACTGAGCACGACCAGGGCAACTGAGACTGGTGGAGTGAGCGCGAGTGCATCCGCATGCGAGGCGCTAGAAGACGGGCAGGAGCTCACCGGTTCGCGTGACGAATTGGCCATATGGGAGTCGTCGCTCACCTCACACGCCGGCGTGAGAAATCATTCGTGACATGCCCTTTCAGATCCCAGCCCTCGCTGCTTCCTCCTTCTGCTGATGAAGTGTGAAGAACCCTCCCGAGGCACTGAGGCGGCAAAAAGCAACCGGCTGCTCGCTCGCTCTCACACTTTGCCAGTTCTTATGCGGTTGTTGGTCGAGCACATGGAACTTCTTGACCGCCGCAACGGAGCTCATCGCGCACTTTTCGCATGAGATGGCGGCCGTCCGGCAGTCGTTCGTCGGGTCAGATGTCCGACTGATTGTCAGATACACGGCTGCTGACCGAACGCAGGAACTTGTTCGTGCAGTCCGTCTGGCTCTGCATGAACAAGTTCTTTGTGACTTCTCCGCCTCTAACTGTGCCGTATTTAACGTCGTTTTCTCTTATTCTTAGAACGAACGATGCTCTAATAACATTGTGGCACGTCGAGTAATTCAGTCTGCTCAGCTCTGCAGACTGCCAACATCAGTTTCTTATTCAGTTAGGCGCATTGCTGAGAGTCGAGGTGACTTTTTTGACACATTTGTATTGCGATATTCGCATCGCACACTTCAAACCATGTTAGGCACAGAAGTGCGTCATGAAAAAGGCAACCCGTAGCTAGCAGAGTGTTCGTAGCTTCAAAGTGATAGTCGCTGTTGCAGTAAGGAAAGGAGAAAAAGGAGTTCAAAGTTAGGGCATTGAGGATCTCTTTTGTTTTATAGGTATACGCTATGGAAGAGCATTTCACGTGCAACTTTGTCTTGATTCTAGGTTATTTCTTCTATAATAAGATGAGGAAGGAAATTGACGCTGCCTCCTATTTATCAGGAGATTATCTCAACGGTTCATCGGTATGGCCCAAGTGTTGTCAGTCACTTGAGTCACTTGACTATCACTATATGGGCAGAATCGCCTCTCTCTGGGAAACAACGTACTGTAAACATCTTGACGCCCATACAACACTGCGCAGAGATAAGGACGACGGAAGGTGAGCCGTTGCCGCCGTTAGCCCTCCTCTGCCTGCGAGCAAGGGGCGGGCTCAAGTTCAAGCTGGAAACAGCGACGACGGTCGAGCAATAGTGGCGCAGTGGATAGAGGAGTGGTGTTGTGAGACGGAGAGGTTAGTGGTTCTGTCGTGGTGGATCGTTTCTGCACTTCCTAAAATAGATTCCTCACAACCAACCAAAGCAGTATGTGAGAAATCGCAACGAAAAAGGACGGCAGAAGGAAAGCCTTGCTCACATGTACTATCGTGCTTTCACGACTCCAGAGATGGAAATGTTTCTTCAACTATACATAGCCCTACAGAGGACTACGTAGGATCTTCCTTTCTGATCCCACGCTGGTAGCCTCATCATCATGTCTCTCAATGCTCTCGTCTTACTCCGCGCGCAAGATGGACGAGAAACTGCTGGCTATCTTCTACTCAACAAGCAAACTCCTCCAAAAGGCGTGAAGACATCCCCTGTTGACAGCATAATTCGCCAATTTGCAAGACAGACTGTAATACAATCAGGTGTGAGGACTACATTTCGATTCATTTCGTCTTCAAAAAATTTTCGCCCAGGGGAGCTGATATTTAAGGCACTGATCACTTATCCAAATGTATGGGTGTTAGGGCCGTAGTCATCTAGTGCGCCCAAACTTCGTCCGGAGAGGTTATTTAGGGCTGTGACCATTTATATGATGTTTGCTTTTCAAATTTCGATGATTCGAGATAACATGGGTTACGGTAGGGAAAGATGAATAAAATCACTCAACAGCAGCTAACTGTGCTCACTCGAATTTTCGAAAACACACCTTACTTGAGTGATCAGCGCCTTAAATAACCTCCCTCGGTCACGGTTTGGGCGAAAAGGCGTTCAATTCTGGAGTCGTTAAAGCACGGTAGTACCAGAGCCAGGTTTGGCACTTGCCGTCGTTTTTCGTTGCGATTCTACACAGAGTGCTTTGATTGATTGCGGCGAATCTATTTTAGGAGGTGCAAAGATGTTCCGCCACAAGGGACTCGAACCACTTCTAACCTCTCCGTCCCTCCACACCCCTCCCCTATCCACTGAGCCACCCCTGCTTGACCGCCATCGCTGTTTCCAGCCAGCTTGATCCTGTCCTCCGTGTGCAGGTAGAGGACTAATGTCCGGCAACGGTCCTATTCCGTCGTTCCTAACTCTGCACAGAGTTGTATTGGGTCGAGATATTTGCCGGTTGTTGTTTCCCAGAGAGAGCCGATTCTGCCCATATGCAACACTTGGGCCGTTCCGACCAACCGTTGAGATAGTCTCCTGGTAAGACCAGGCCGTAAAGAGAATGAGGATCGCATTTTTTCGTGCAATTATGTGTTGCACCATTAGAGTAGATGCATTTTGCACTAAAAAGTGAAAGGAGGTCTGAAACGAAAGTTCATTTTTTATCTTTAATGAAGAAGGATAAAGGCAGGCAGTAATTAGTTTCGTCGTACAATGTGCCACGCGTTCTACTTCCACCGGATTTCGTTAGGACAACAGGGCGTTACGTAGCATACAGTAGACAGTGGCTTCCGGTAGTCAGCTGATTTACATGTTAGCATAGAGAGATGAAAAGCTTAATCGATCTAAGCGAGGCGCGAACCGCAAATCGATGCTGGTTTCACGCGCTAGCTCCTCCACCGGCTATGTAACGCGAGCTTTTCATAGTTTGTTCGTTATGCGAAAGAAGCGGATATGTTAGCAGCTTCTGGTTACCGTACATTTTACCCTATCCCTTTATTGTGCTGTGTTATACTGTGCGCAACATATTTTTCCATTAATAATAGTAATAGTAATAATAATAATAGTTGTTGTGGATTTGCGTACATTGTGCAAAATCACCAGTAAAGTATAATAATCTTACTAATATCTATTGCACATATTCATTATTATTATTATTATTATTATTATTATTATTATTATTATTATTATTATTATTATTATTATTATTATTATTATTATTATTATTATTACTATTACAAAGTATGCTCGTAAGCGGCATAATTAAGGAGCGCGAACAAAAAAGATGAAATATACGGTAAACAAAAGTTGCTACATTTAATTGAATGAATAAAGAAATGAACTATGTGCAGACAACACTTCTGTGTGTGATGTTTTTGCTTCTGTGCCAGCGAGGTTGGTAGGTGGAAAAGTTCATTTTAAGCCTGACTTTCGACCGTTTCGCTGTATTCAGGAGCCTAAAAGTGACTCAAAGTTTTTTTTTAAATTTGTAGCCTACCCGACCAAACGCCCCCCCCCCCCCACCGCGCTGCCATTTTTGACCTATAGTCAAGAACGACGCGAAACTCAAGGAATGCTGAAGGTGAACTCACACGACTTTCCACCATTGAGTGTAGCGCAGTCGCTCGTTGTTAGCAGACCAGTAGCGAATGAAGCTCACTAGAACCCTCGCGTCACTGGATTTAAAGTTCAGGGTGTTAACTGTTTAGGTCAAAATGGCAGCGCAGGGGGGGGGGAGGTGGGCGTTTGGTTGTGTAGCCTACAAATTGCTAAAAACTTCGAGCCATCTCTAGGCCTCTGAAGACGACGAAACGGTCGAAACGTCAAGTCTAAAATAAACTTTTTCACCTACCAACCTCGTTCGCGCAGAAGTAGAAACATCGCAGCTGATAACGATGCCGACGTTTTAAGATGAGAGAACATGGAGACTTCTGTTTGAGTTTATTGGGTCTTGCTTAATTCCTATAAGTGCTCTTCAAATTTTTTTAATTGACCCCCGGCGAAATACAGGTAGACATCTTTACAGCAAGTTATTCAAGCGCACGGCAATGTGCTCAAACTGCTGAATTCAATGAAATAAAAAACGGTCTTATAGTTTCTGGAGTAGCGTTTAAGCACATCGCTGTTCCCGCTGACATCTATTTTCCAATTTTTGTAGTTCCTTTTACTGCGCCTTGCTAGACGATCGACGTGCTGGACATAACGTCAGTTATGCGGACTTGAATAATCAAGAATCCAACAAGCTGTGTCCTTGTCAACCTTAAAATTTTGCCGTAGCGGATTGCCCACCCTTCGCTCCGGTTGCAAGCTGGCTGCGCCTCCGCAGACGCCTGCAGCTCCTTCTGGGAAATTTCATCTCTTGTTCTCCATCAAGAGCCCCTGGCACTTTAAGAAAAGGGCCTGATCGAGCTATGCCCTCCACACTGGAGAGCGCTCGGCTGTTCTTAATAGTGAATCCCAGCGACTTTATTGTTCGTTCGTTGAAACAGGATAGGTCAGCTTGGTAGGTGTTTCGGGTTGGCACAGACACATGTTCAGGTGGAGCATTGTTTTAGTGATCTGAGAACTTTTACTTGCAATTATTGGTTAGAAGAGCGACAGATGAAATAATATACACGTTACTGAAGGAATTTAGGAAGAACTCAGGAATAGCTAATCTTCTTTAGGGCGCGACACACATTCCGTTTTTATGGCAAATCGGAGAGGTAGCCTGGGTGCATATGACTATAACTAGTCAACAGAAAACTCAGTTTTTATTTGTCATAGGTTTTCATTTGACACTAGAGGACACCGATGGCGTAGAAAATTCGCCTGACCTGAACGTGAAAGGAACCCATTCTTTCATTTCATGCTCAGGTCATCCAAGTATCCTTCTTTGCATAAAGACTTTGGAATTCGATGTCGTTCCACACAGCACATGAAATTTGATGACGTAGCTGACAGATTAAAGCATGGCTCATCTCCAAACAGTTTAAGCAAATTTAATATGTGCATTTTAACACTAATAACCGTTAGGCCGTGGTGTGTTTTTTGGTGTTATGGTCGTGTTATATGGTCCTGTTTTTGTACCTATGTTTAACACCTTATAACAAAAGGACGGCGCTATTCAATTCCTTTCCTGATACGCCATGCATTTCACTTATATGGGATGTCATGGAGGCGGTTTGATCGCGTTTCTGACCTATATGCAATGACTTGCAGTGTCCATCAACAAGTCAGTGTTGTGCCCTTCACAAACCAAGTTGGGTTCCAACCCACCGACCCCTAGGCCTAAACGTGAAATCCGAACCAAAAAGCTGGTATCGGGTGCACGTGAAAGCCAGCACCTCGTCCGACTGCTCTATTCGCGCCCTTTATGTATACTTATTTGTGTCGAATGGAAGGGTGAAGAAATATATGTGAGAACTAGGCAGCTGCGTAGGGCATTGATTATCATTTACGGATTTTGCACTGGCTGTAATTCGCTAAGAATTGGTATAATACTAAGTGCAAGGCGAGTATGTAATTGAGTTTCCGTGTGGTCGAATGCGCATATTCCCGTGACGAGTACGCGCACATTATGAGATTCGTTTGGACCAAGATTTCATGTTCTCTGAAAAAGCGGAGAAGTTGGCCGGCAGTCACCAAAGTGCAGTTCTGATATCGTTAATGAAAGAGACTCTTTGGGAAGCGTGGAGAATTCTACTACTGCAACTGCATTGCAGCGTGCTGGGCGTCTAGAAGCTATTTCGATGTCTCGATTTCTCACGACTAATCGGAATCTTGGCGGCTATTCCGCTGCCATTCGCTATCAACACCACTTCTCGGGTAATTCAACCCACACACCACATCCTCCACGGGGCTCTCTTCAGATGAGCCTTGCCGTCTCTCACTACTCCGCCGTACCGATTCTGGGCGCCTCATGTTTCGTGGCGCCAGCGGCGATGCAGTCCCTGCCACCCACCGGCTGACGCAGCGTGGGACGGAGCGGAGACGTCTTATTAGTTGGCTCGCAGAGTTACCAGTAAACTCATTAAGCCGCGTTCGCACCTCATCAGCACATTCAGTGTTTTGTCGGAGAAGCCTCGGCCGGCGCTGATTGTGGGAACCGACAGAGGTGAGGAGCGGCCAGCAAATGTAAGCGCTTACGAGGCAATAAATCGCACCCCCTCGTAATCGAGTATTTACACTCAAATACGCTCATTCACACATACAGACACTAGCATAATGTGTGAAGCTCGGAGTTGGGTAATGCTTTTGTGGAATGCGCCCCGCATTCTACATCTTCAAAGCATGGTGGAAGTATTATGAGTGCGTACTTCTCCTGTACAATGAATTACAATAGTCAGCCGAGTTGCTTGAGACTTGCAATTAAGCTCAACGAGCAGCTGCTCAAGGTGTAACGTTATGCCGGTTCAGCATTTCGACCAGCTTTGGTAGAAGCTTTTGCGCATTTAACGGTGAATGCATATTTTTTCAATGAGCTTCTTAGTTAAGCTAACCTCTTTTGCCTGCATCTAAGCCCTCTTAAGGTTTTCTGTTCAACTCCTATGGTGCTCCTAAACTGCTTAATTCAACTAACCTTGCCGTGCCGCTAACGACAAATTATTTCGATGTTCTGTTTGGACTCAATGCTTAGTTTCTTTTTTGAAAGTGACGACCTAACAGACAGAAAGAGGGATAGTGATCCCCTCTAGTCATCCCTTGTTTGGCATTAAAGGCGTGTCCTTTAATTACTAAAAAGTTTCAGCAGGAGAATGGCTTAGGAAACAGCTGGCATGTCGGACTACTTTCAAAGGGAGTCAAGCATTGGCGGTGGAGGGAGACAATGATACTTTTTACCGCTTTTCTACTGCAAGAAGTCGAACTGTCGAATGATCGAATACAGGGTGTCTCAAAAAGATGTATACACTGTTTGAAAGATGATAACGCTGCTCTCAGCATTCTTACTGAAGAAGTTGACAGCACATCTGAAGGCTTAAGAAAATAGAAATTTTCTGACATATGAGCAGTATGGAATGCGCCATGCACTCGTCTGAAATTTTGCATTTTACATTCGATTGATTGCGATTCGCTTGATAAAACCTGGTAGAAAGCATTTAAATTGTTTATTTAAGGTCCACAAATTATCTGTCTGTATGTTCTAAAATCTTCGACAACATGTTGTGGACTAGCAAATACTTCACCACCTATAGAGCTGAAAATTTCCCTGCTAACGTTTTCGAAGCGCAGCCTTATCATTTCAAAGCCATTCTAGTCGCCTGTTTAAGGTAAAAGCAACGGGTTCAGCATTCTTGACCATTACTATAGCCATTCTTACATGGGAGGGGTCTGAAGCATATGTCATATACGTAGAATCCCCACCACCCAATTAGTATAAAAATGTGTTTCAATTTTGCCAAGTCGTTAAAGCCAAGGAGTAGGGATCAGGGATGGGCGGAATTTCTGTTTTCTGTTTTCTGTTTTCTGATTTTCTGGCCATTTTGGACAAATTTTTTCTGTTTTCTGTTTTCTGGGAAAATGGCGAAAAATTGGCCAGAAAACAGAAAATAGAGTTACGGACAAAACGTTATCACAGAAACCTAATGAAAGGAATCCAAAAAGTATTATAGAATAGTGAGCTTCATTCCAAAATAGCGTTTCTAGAGCATCTTAAATGGAAGACATGTGGCGTTTTTGGATGTGCTCGTGTAGTAATTGCGCCGCATACTCAAGAACTATCACTAAAATTTTTATATTAAAACTTTAAAACTAGTATTCTGAGGGCATTAAATTATGTACTAACTAACCACTTGTCATAGAGTTACTGTGGGTAGGGTTATTCTCCACCTCCGGTTTAAAAATTGATCACTGTTAGTCGGTCATCCCCAATATCGCTTTCTGCGGAGCCTTCGTCGAAGCTGCTTTTCTAACTATGAAGATTCCTCCTTGGTGTCACAAATTAGTAAGAGACAGAAAAGTTTTAGTTACCTTCGATTTCGCTGCTGTAATGATACAGTACTGATACACGAAATTTCTCATTTATCACTTATATCATCTGTCGTCCCATTGATCATCGAGTTGTTCAAGCGGGCACCAGCAGCGTCTCATCACGTCCATGCCACGTGCCAGGGTATATAAAGAATCCTTTTCGCACGAGGGACACGAAGAACATCATATTGTTTGTTCAGGGCTTTGACGAAGTCCGTCCAACGCGTAGGTGGGCATCCTGGTGTTCTCTTGACATCCCGTGGAGTCTAGTCGGTGATCCCGTGGAGTCTAGTCTAACGCTCTCGTCCACTCTGTGTCTGCGAAGCGCATTACGTGGCCCGCCTAATTTTCGACGACTTGGCCTACGCGACAGCGTTCCTGATCTTCGAACGTCGGCGAAGCTCGGAAGTCTCGAGGCCTTCTCTCACTTGCGTAAGTCGTGTCACTCCGAGCATTGTCCTCTCGATTCCACGCTGCGCGACGCTGATCGCGTGTTCATCCTGCTTTCGTATAGCCCAGGTCTCTGAGGTGTATGATAGGGCAGGAAGAAGAGTGGAGTCGAATAGGTGGGCACGGAGTCGCACGTTCTTCGTCTTCTTCGCGACACTCTTGACAGCTCCTCAAGCCGCTCGCATCCTCCTTCCCAGCTCCGGCGCTAGTTAGTTGGTCATGTTGACTTCACGACCCAGATACACGTATCTGGAGCATTCGAAGATGTTCGTTCCATTTAGTGAGATTGGGGCGTCAGAAACTTGTCCGTTCCTCATGAACATCGTCTTCGTAAGATTCAGCTGTAGTCCAACGTTCCCTCATACACAGTCGAAGCCAGCAAGCATTTGCTATGCCTGGCTAGCGCTCGGTGTTAGATGGTGCAAGGTGCCGTCTGTCGTCTTTCACTCTCATGTCTTCCCATTCTAGTTGTCGAATGACGTTTTAAAGGGTGGCGCAGAAGAGAACCGGAGATATAGTACCCTCTCATCGAACCTCTCTGTTCACTTTGGCAACGACGTTGTTGTAGAATGGCGAGACCTTTGTCGTGAATCCACTCTGCAGCTCTCGGAGGACTCTGATGTACACAGCAGGAACGCCCTGAACGAGCAGGACTTCGACGACCGCTTCAGTTTCGACAGAGTGAATGCCTTCTTCAAGTGAACGTGCAGCGGCAGCTTGTACTCTCGCGACACTTCGATAAGCTTCGTAATGATGTGTATGTGGTCGATCGTACTGAATCCTCTCTGAAATCCTGCTTGCTCGCATGACTGTACTTCATCCAGCGTTCTGCCGATCCTATTCAGGAGGACTCGAGTTAACAGCTTATAGACTACGTACATCAGGCAGACCAGGCGATTGTTGCTAATGTCGTGCACTGTCGATGAAATAATAATGTGATAAAGAGGGTATATGCTCGGTCTTCATTATATGGTGTCTACGCATTCAAAAAAGCACCTTCACCTAAGATCTGTTGTGCTGACAGCCCCTTCAGTCAAAATCTCGTATTGTACTGTAAGGCACCAAGCCAGTGCACATCATCTTTTGTCGACTAAGCAGTAACTAGGTGCTGTAAAGAGCATTGGTAAGTTGGCCTGAGAACTTTCAGTTACGCGGAAACTAGGCTACTTACAAGGAAAGGTATGACCAAGAACGAAACGAACTAGGAATACAGATTCTAGCGGAGCCAGTAATACTCAACGAATCTCTGCACAGCTTTAGAGTATGTTGCGAGAGTGCGTCTACAAACTCAAGCAATTGAGTTGAAATATGGAAACAGTGATCACTGAATCATCGTGTTCGGTACTCTAAAAGTTTCTTACTAGTGGGATCATTATCTGATTGAGGCGTGAAACGGGGCTGATGAGTAATGTTGTGTACTTCACGTGTCGAGATTCCTAGGATCTATCAGTCCACATTTACAACTTGCTGATTGCAGTAGACTGGAATGTAGTAGAAATTTTTATAAACGTTTACAAATTAAAACGCTGGTCTACGACTACATTTCTAGTCATACAAAAGCATTTGCTACTGGAAAAATGAATCTTTGGGTAAAATAATTAGATCGTGTGATAATTTCCAAATTTTCTGTTTTCTGATTTCTGTTTTCTGATTTTCTGGCGTTTTTGGCTTTTCTGTTTTCTGATTTCTGTTTTCTGACGAAAGCGATTTTCTGTTTTCTGTTTTCTGGGAAAATTTTCAAAATTTCCGCCCATCCCTGGTAGGGATAGGGGTCCTTGAACACAATGGAATCGGCGCTTCATGACTTCTGGGGCCTCTCGTGCGCCCGCGACGCCACTGCCGCCGACGGCTTAGAGCGCAGTGGATATTGACGTTGCTTCATGCGAGGGAGGTCGGGGTTTCGATTCTCCTGCGTTGCTGTGGTCGGGGTTTCGATTCTCCTGCGTTGCTGCGATTCTCCTGCGTTTCTGCTTTCAACTGATTAGTTAAGATTTGAAGGATTCTGACCTCTATGCATACCATTCTAAGAGATTTTTTGTGCTATTTTTCAACGCCGTGGTGTTCAACATAATTCCATGCCATGGTATTCAACATAATGATGTATAAACGTTCAGCACCAGCGATACACAGACACAAAGTGCATGGAGCGGCACTGGTCACAATACGGACAGCGTATAAAAGCTACAGACTCCACACAGTTTGTTTCCCTACATAGACCACTGACCTCTGGAAAAACCATCCTGCTCGGATTTTTAGATGAACTGATAGACGTGGAGAGACAGCAAGTAGTGGACATATGATAACGTGAGGAGACTGCGTTTATGTGCTGTCCGTATTGTGACCAGTGCTTCCGTTTCATGCACTTTGTGCCTGCGTATCACTGGTGTTGAGCGTTTATACATCATTATGTTGAACAGCTTTCTCTTTGCTTTTTGGTTAAAAAACCGATCGGTAGTAAAGAAGTCGAAAGAAAGTTACTCTCTACAGCGTAGAGCCGGAAAATGGCAGAAAACTTCTGAAAATAGCGTAGACCTTAGAATCCTTCAAATCTCAACCAGTCAGTTTAAATGCAAAAATGCAGCAGCTTAGGAGAATTGAACCCCAGACGTCCCTCGCATGAATCAACGCTACTATCCTCTGCGGTCCGAGCTGCTGTCGGCAATGGCATCGTGGGCGCACAAGAGACCAATCTTTTTGCCAAAGTTGACATTGAAGCGCTCCGTCTAGCTTGACTGCAGTTAAGAGTGAGAACAACTGTGGCCTAGCCGAAATTATCTAATTACTTTGTTTATTTACAGAACAATTTTCGCTTTAAAAAATATCGCCTAGGTAACTCATTAAAGAGCAGGCTTGCCAGCACATGCCACAAAAGCATTCTGGAATGTGCGCAGGAGGACATTTTGAAAAGTGACCTCGAAGTTGGCAACAGTATGGCATCAGTAAAATGTTGCTATAAAATTGTTGCCAGGCTTCGGATTCCAATTTTTTTACTAAAACATAAAATTGTGCATTTTAGCGCCTTTCTATGTGATTTGGGCATGAAAGGAATGTACAGGGAACCCTAAAAGTAGACCACGCCGGGAGAAATAGGAGATGAGATGCATTACATATCTCTTTAGAAATCGGTCGCTCGAGTAGGAATTACGGCCTTAAACGAGTCATTTTCGGACCAGCAACGCGGAGGACCTGGTGGCCTTGGAACTATGTACACATGAGTTAGCATGCGACTATTTGCGGTGCTGTAACCTGTCCCAACAAGTTCCTTTAGCAAGTATCGGGAAGGGTATTGTATTGTTTCAAACAGTGACACTGCTCAACTACATACATCTCACTTAACGATGCTAAAATAGCGCAGTAATACAAGTCTGGGTGTGGGGAGGGAAAAGTGGAGGAGACATGACAAAATCGAATTATATGACCATTGAGATATTGGATATTCTATGAATTAGAATATTCAAATAGAAAATCTGGAATTTCGGTATTTTCTAGTGGTCAAATAAACGAATATTCGGATTTTGGCCTTTTTCGAACAGTAGAATGATGAATGCTCGAATCTTCGAAGCTATTCGGATATTCACTCAGATTTATTCGATTCGACGAAGGTATATAACTGATCCATATGATTGGAAGGTTTCTTTGTCCGGACTCGATGTGCGGTAATAGTATTTGGTTTGTTGGATTGCAAACCCTCTACAACTTTTTTTTCAGAAAAATTGATCATTCGTGTAAAATTTTACTGAAATGTAATTCTGCTTTTCCCTAGTCGTTCACAGTTGGTTAGAACACACTCCCTTTGCAAAGATACTGATTTCGAACGCTGTGTTTGGCCGCTGTATACAAATATCTGCTATCTGTGACACTACTCTATTTGTTTTGTGCTATGTGAGCGTAGCAAGACAGGTTGTTGTTGATCGACTGGTTTTAAATTTGTGCATTTGACTCTTGGGCAGTCAGCTGTTATGCGGCTTGGGCTATCAGTCTATTATAATCAGTCGTGACCAACATCCGACTAAAAAATGAGAATTGGAATTCTTCTCATTCCTTCAGCGATCATGGTTTACGTTCTGTAGTCTAGCGCTGTTTCTCACGGAAATGCAGTAATTTTTCAGCACTATTGGACTCTTCTTTTATTGCTTACCCAATAAGTTTCAGATTTATTACTGACACATCCAAGAGTGTATTAAAAACCTTGCGTTACAATTACAATGTATATTCACATTTGTTAAGAAGCATTAACTACTGTAACATAGTAGCTAACCGATGCAGATCTACGAAGATATATTGGGCAATTAATAACACAAATATTGCCTACGAACTAAATGCTCTACAAGACAACCATTTAAAACTCTATTCGACGGACTTTAAAAATATGTTTACTAACCTACCTCATAAGACAATCTTAGACAAAACAGCGGTTCTACTCAAAATCTGTTTCGAAAATGCCAATAAAAATTTCATAGCCTCTAATGGATACAAAACATTTTGCACTAATGAAACAAATTTGAATTCTCGATACAAAATATTTAATATGCAAGATATTATGCATTTTGTTAATTTCTTACTTAAAAATAGCTATGTTGTATTTAGCTCAACAATTTTTAGACAATATAAAGGTGTTCCTCAAGGAGGTAACTTTAGTCCACTAGTTGCTGATATCACAATGTCTATATTAGAATACGAATTCGCTAAATCCTTTGTCACTAGTAGTATTAACATGTTTATACCATACAGATACATGGATGATCCTACTATATATAAGCGAGGACGGTCGTTTGTCTGTGGGTGAGTTTGTTTGTGTGTGTGTTTGTTTGCACAGAAGTGCTGGGGGAGTGTGTTGGAAGGAAGTGTGGGGAAGGGGGGGGGGGGGGGGAGGAGGTTGCAGTTGTCACCAGTTTGTCAACTGTTGTAGTTGTCGACGGGCGTCCATGTTCAGGCGACATGTCAACGATGTCGCGCAAAGGACGTTCAGGTTGAGAAGAGGTGTCACCGATGTCGCGCAATGCAGGTCCGGCTTGAGAAGACGTCACCGACGTCGTTCATCAGGTGCCTGGGTCTAGAAGTGGTGTCACCGATGTCGCGAAAGGCCTGTCTGGATTCAGACGACGTGTCACCGATGTCGCGCTAGGGGTTCCGGATTCACACGACGTGTCAACGATGTCGCGCAAACCACGTCCGACTTGAGAAGACATGTCACCGACGTCGCTCATCAGGTGCCTGCATTCAGAAGAGGTGTCACCAATGTCGCGAAGGGCCTTCCAGATTCAGACGACGTGTCACCGATGTCGCGCAAAGCACGTTAGGGTTGAGAACACATGTCACTGACGTTGTTCAACAGGCCACCGGGTTTGGAAGAGGTGTCACCGCTGTCGCGCGAGGATTCAGACGACGTGATACCAGTGAAGGTGGGACCAGTAATTGGGGCCGGTGAAGGATGGGGTTCCAGTAAGGGGGAGCGGTAAAGGGTTGACCAATAAAGGAGGGACCAGTGAAGGTGAGACCAGCAATGGGGCCGGTAAGGGGGGGGGGGGGAAGCAGCAAAGGGGACCGGTGAAGGGGGGGGGGGGGAGGCGTCCAGTGAAGATGGGACCGGTGAGGAAGGGAAAAGTAATGGGGCCGGTAAGGGGGAGGGGGGAAGCAGCAAAGGGGACCGGTGAAGGGGGGGGGGGGGGAGTGGTCCAGTGAAGGGTGAACCGGTGAAGCAGGGGGAGGGGTCCAGTGAAAGGGGGACGGTAGAATGTTGACCAGTGAAGAGGGGACCAGGTGAAGGGAGGACCGCTGAGGAAGGGTCCAGCAATGGGCACCGGTGAGGTAGTGGGGGGGGGGGGGGGGAAGGGGCCAGTGAAGGGGGACCGGAAAAGGGTTGATGAGGTAAAAGGGGACCAGTGAGGTGGGACCAGTAATGGGGATCGGTGAAGGATAGGATAACCAGCGAAGGGGGGCAAAGGGAGGTCCAGTGAAGGTGGTTGCAGTAGTAGGGACCGACGAAGGGGAGGGGGACCAGCGAAGGGTGAACCGGAAATGGGCTGACAATAAAGGGAAACCAGTGATAAGGGACCAGTTAAAGAGGGTCTTGTTAAAGTGGTGGGCCTGCTTTGTCCTATTCCGCTATACCATTCTATATAGCAAAACCAGTTTTTTAATGAATGATAGAAGGCCTAAAGAGGAGAAGAAGACGTTCGGGGTGTTCTATACTCCGGGTTTGGGGCAAAGCCCCAACCAGACGTTTGGCGGCCGGCAGGCCGTTGAACGTCTGGTCTACTAATAGTTCATAACTTAAACGAAAAGCATGTGGATGACATTTTGAAACTTGTCAATAAAGATACTCTGGAATTGAAGAAGTCGCATATTAATGAACATCACTGCAATTATTTGGACATTACATTAAGAATAATCAATAATAGAATAGAAACGAGAATGTACCATAAAACAGACGACTTCAACTTTAAAGTTCTAAGGTTTCCTCATTGTAGGTCAGCGATCTCTATAAATATCGAAAAAGCTATAATTCTATCCGAAACGTTAAGAATAGCAAACACTTGTCCTGATCTAGAGTACTTTCTAAAAAATTATTGAATTGAAAAACATTTTGAAGCATAACGAATACACAAAAGAGTTCATTATTTCAAACATAATTAAATGCTTATATAAACACAGATTTATATATTATAAGTTCAAATTTCATCAAGTCAAAGACAATCTAAGTGTATTTTTACGGAAAACTTTTGATGAATGAAGATGTGTCAAAATAAAATAACTTCCAAATTTCATATGCTAAGACTGCTTTATGACAAAACTAATCTTACCATAAAATAAAAAATAAAAATATAAAATCCTTAGAGTGAGACGATACCGTCTTGTGCTGTTGCTAGTTTTATAGCTCTCTGCATTTGACGTTGGTGTATGTCGGATAACCCTCCTCAATGATGCAACCAGTTTTGCCATATTTGAATTATAAATGAGAACTAATGTAGATACCATTATATATAACAGTCGAATGATATACACTTCCTTATTCACAATTACGGAGTATGGCGGTGGTCAAGTATGGTAAGTCTTTCAATTTGTTTAAAAAGCTGCACTTGTTATAAATAAAAAGAATTGATAAAAAATAGTAAGTAATAAATAGTATAAGAAAATAAATAAAATAGGATAAAATACTAGGTAATAAATAAACTGCCTTATTGATGATAAATCTTTATAATAATGATTAAAATAAATACTATAGTAATACATTTTAAATAGTCACATTGAGTTTATAAAATCATACTAAAAAATCTAAATCTAAAATCATATTATTACTTCTTTGAATTGTACCTCATAGTTTATTTAACTTACCTTTTTACTCCTTATTTATTTTCACTTTCCAATTCTACTTCTCTCAAATGCATCTAGTTCTTTGTCTTTCCTTCCTCACTCTCTCTCATCTTTCTTCATCTGTTCTCTCTTCCATTTTAGTTTTTCTATCTTTTTTCTTTTATAGACAGATTTTAAAGAAATCTTAAAATATACTCCTCTTCTTCACTGAAGAGCCACGGGAGGAGTATAACACAAAGGTTCGTCTGAAGGCAGTGGCGAAACGAACCTTTTTATATTTTTTTATGTTTTGTGACATACCATTCTTTTAATTAATTATAATTTTAAAAATCTATTCTTTTACACCTTTCTTCATTTCTTCGAATTTCACATTTTCTTATGTTTTGTATTACGCGGAGCGCGTTTGTGCACCACACCTCCCTGGATAGGCTTTACCCAAACGTGACGAGCCCGTTTTTCATACAACCGGAATCCGTTTCAACTTTAACCAGATCTTAGTCTTCTATTCAGACGGGCTTTCGCATAGCATGCTTTTCATTTTTTTCGTCTTGTGGATTTCTCACGCTTTTCTCTATGCACCAGTTTTTCTTGGAAAGTTCTTCCCCTTCTTCACACCTTGATCAAAGACAAGAGATGGCGGTAGGTCTTGATGCTTGCCCTGGAGGAATAAGTGTTGGAAGGATAGCTGTGCACAATGGGACATTAAACTACTACCCGTAGGTGCTCCACGGTATTATGAAAACATCTATAGTGATGCTTAGACGTGAGTTTGCTTATATCTAAACATATGTGTATACATATTAGGTTGTAACGAAATAAATGGCACTGAACCACTGTAAATTTAAGCAGTTAATATCTCGGCTTGTAGGCAAGCTTATTAATCGAAATAAAAACCGTCTGATTCTACACATCTTTGCCAACGTGACCCAAGCTTTTTTATCCCAGTAGCATAAAAATCAGAAGTTCTGGAATTGACGAAATCTTCGAATGCACTTTCGGCATCCTGTTGGTATTTGAATATTTTCCCTACCAAGAAGTCGCCAAGATGCTTGAAGAAATGGTAGTCTGTTGGGGAGAGGTCGGGAGAAAACGGAGGATGTGGTAGAGTTTCAATGCTCAGCTCATTCAATTTCTGCAACGTCATTCGTGCTACATGTGGGCGAGCATTGTCGTGCAGAAGGAGAACTCGCCTTCGGTTTACCAAGGCCGGCCGGATATCCTTCAACTTTTTCATCATTTCTTCAATTTCAATGCTACAGAGTACTTCTCTGCCGTGATGGATTCACCGGGAGGGAGGAAGCTGTGGTGAATAATTCCCAGCGAACACCACCATATTGTCACTATCGCTTTCTTTTGGTGCAATTCCGGCTTCGCAAAAACCTTGGGGCTCTCATCGCTGTCCACCCACTGTGCCGATCGTCGCCTGTTGTCGTACATTATCCATTTCTCGTCACAGGTTACGATGCGATCAAGGAATGGGTCCGTTTCGTTCCGTAGAAGCAGTGCGGACGAGATCTCATATCGTCGGTTTCTTTGCTCCTCAGACAGCTCGTGAGGCACCCATCTTTCCAGCTTTTTGGTCTTTCCAATTTCCTTCAGATGCCGGGCAGCTGTGTTGTGACTGACGCCAAGAACCTTCGCTATCTCCCTGGTACCTTTGTGTGGATCCTCCTCTACCACATCTCTCAGCTTGTCCTCATCAACATCACTATGCCTCCCACGACCTTCATGTTCTTCCAAGCTCTCATCTCCATTCCGAAACTTCTGATACCAACGATACGCCGTCCGAATTGTGGAACATCCTTGACCGAATGCGGCGTTGATCTTCTCGTCCGCCTCCTTAGCTGTAGTGCCCAGCTTGAATTCATACAAGTAAATGCCTCGGATTACCCTTTTGTCCATCTGCAAAAAAGTCAATAAAACTCTAAAGTTTTCCCACTTTTACATAGAAAATTTGGTACTCACCGGTAGAGCAAAGTTTGCGCTTCTAAATGGTATGCCACATGTTACGGTTTGTTCTTGATCAAACGCGTAAAGACGCTCCAAAAAATGGCGCGAGCCAGTGCCATTTAATTCGTTACAACCTAATACATAGTTGATAAATACCCTGAACTGCTAATCCACGCATGTGCCGGGCGGCCTGACGTGCCTCTTCTGCGTATAAAGGCTAAGCATTCGAATAATTATTATTCTGCTAGACAATGCTCTTGTCAGAGAACTCTTTGCTGACGGAGCAAATTCGAGTCTGTTCTCAGGTGCGCTAACCAACATTGTTGACAATGGGGCGCTTAAAGCGTGGCCGCAAGCAATCGCAGCGTATTTCAGCCCATGAGCGGGCTTTGCACCTCATTGCAGTGACGCTCTTCTCACAGTTCACACTTTATTAGGTTTCATAAATGCTGGCTATAAGATTCTGAACGCCATTTCGCTTGAGAGTGATTCGCGTTAGGATATATGCAGTAGTGGAGAGAGCTTCGCCTTCTGTTCGTCGCTTGCGGATGGCCTCTTTTCGCACGTTGCTCATGCGAACTCATAAGGAAGGCTTATCAGTGCTGCCCGAGATATTCTCAACACTACACCCGAAGTAAATCATTTCGTTAGACCCGCGATAAAGGAGCTTTTCGATATGTCGCTGGAGTTCGGAACTCGCTGTGTAAACCAATTTTCCAATTAAAATGCTCCCGCTTAGTCCTGCAGAATGTCTGGCAGTGTTAGTGTTCCAGATCAGGTCTTTTGAATTTCAGCGCCTAGGACTATTCAGTCATATGGACGATTAAAAGAACTCCCAGTGTTAATACATAGTTGATGATGGTGAGCCTGACAGTTCCTTTGAAAGGGGTGCGGGAACTTTTACTCACTTTCGGCCGCGTGCTTCGGGCGCGACGTCGCCGTCCGCGGAAAGCCCGCGATGACGCGGCGAAAACGCGTACTGCTTGCTACCTCCGTGCGCGTGGGTCCTGCACCAATTATCGACGGCTGGCAAATTGCCAATCGTCGTCCCGGCCTTGCTGATTGTTTATTGTTGAACAATCTTGCAGTCTGTACGTATAATTATCAGATTGAACACTACTATTCCAAACAGGACTAACACTTTTGAAAAGGAAAAAGAAAAAATTTGAACGTCTTCCAATTCAAAACAAGCCACTTCCACGTTAAACTGGAGACTGTACAAAAAAGTTTCAATAATGTTTGTTCAAAGAAATTTTTCAGAATGATTCCTTCAACATTTAGTTTTAACAGGTGAAGACAGTATTTGAAATTTTATAAAATTCTAATTTTTTTGAGAAAGATAGTGGTTTAAAGCTTGTTTTAAAGAATAGAAAGGCGGCTATTTTTGTTCCATAAAAGGGATTACGCCAAGTCCTCGTTCAAGATGTCGCGATGTTGGGTTGAGTGATAGCAAAATTTTTGCTTGCATGCAATTTCACACCTGTAATGCACAAGAAAAACAATGGGGCGCTAGTTAAAAGTCCCGACCCCACCGTCACAACTTCATTCGATTTTTTTTCGCTGAAACTTCGTCTAGGAGTACGGTAGGTTACTGAAGGTACGGGTGACTAAGGTAATGGTCACCGATTTCGCCCAGACTCTTGCGTAAAACGAAAAACGGATGTCAGATTCGTGATCAGCACCCCAAATAACCTCCTGTTTGAACTTCGTGCGAAAGTTTTTTTTTCGACCTTTTCTCGTCCTCTGGAGTCCGTAAATAGTGCCTAAAAATGTCTAATAAGATTATTACACTCATTCGGGCATGTCAGCTAAGAAAATTTCAAAGAAATACCAAGATTTTCTTAAATAGACAATTATTCTGCTCTCCTTAGAGATCCTCTAGTTTAACCGAAAGACGGTCGTTTTGATTTCAAAAGTATTACGCTTGTTTAGAATAATTCTCGATTCGACGTGAGAAGTGTTAAACTTGACGAGAAACTCGTATAAATAATGTCTCTACTATTGCTCTTAGACTATCAGATATACTAATATCACTAAATTCCTACTAATAGTAAGGACCTTATCACAATAGTAGTTACAATATCAGTCAGCTATTAGCGTTAGTTAGTTTGCTGCTAGTAACAGCAAAAAATAGCAGTAGCCAGTTCCTGTTCGCACGTTCATGCAATACTAGGCAGCAAGAAGCCTACTGATAGAACTCTTGTGAGTAAATCTCGTGCGCAACGCCAGGGAAGCCCGCCAGGGAATGGCTGGCGACGTCGCGCGCGGCGGTCGGCGCGGCCAAAAGTGAGTAAAAGTTCCGCCCTCCCTTTGAAAGCACTGTCGAATGGACAGCGCCCCTTTCCTATTTTTCTTTCCTTTAAATTTCTGTGTCTGGCTGTCTAACCCTCTACTTCATTGTACACATTTCTACATGAATCTGCCAGCATAATTCCAGTATCACATCAGAGAATCAGAGCTTTGTTGACATTACTTGATTTCCCCATATTGCCCTGATGCACTATATACACTATATATACACTATATATCACTCGAGGATGCAAATACTCAACGGCTTCAGAAAGAAAACCGCAATGCAAAGAATGGTATTAAAGTGCGCCATGCCATCGTCCCTACTTTGACGAGTATGGATGAATATCCATGCGAGTGATCATATACCTTCTCGGATGTGTCTATTTGAGCCGCAGAGGGACGAAAGACATGGTTGCCTAGGTGTCGGGGCGGATCCAACTTCTCCGAGCGTATGAGGTAGCCCATTTGCCTGAAGCCTTTACTACATCAACATTTTCTAGTCACGTTTCCTTCCATGTAATTTAGCCAAACTGTTTGAGCGGCCTCTGAAAGTGTCACAACCCTGCTGCTCCAACTCGCTCCTTTCATTTGTATCCGCCACGAAACCACAAAGCGGGGCAAAGTTATAGATGGCCTCAATTGGTTCCACATTCTAATTCTGACTTGTCAGTAGAGGGTCGACTTTAGAAGCATAAAATCGGCATTAACTAATAACTGCAGCATTGACAAGGTGTACTATGTAATTCCCTTCGTTCGAGCGCTGGTGTACATAGAACGCCAAGTGTTGCACCAGTTGAACCCCTAGCACTCCGTTTTCCCACTGGCGGATTTTGTTTCACAATTTGAAAATTTCAAATGACATAAATTTCAAAAAAGGTGGCGTATTATCACATTTGCAACTTCGTTTACTGTGCTTGTTGCATGTACAGATCAAGGCACTGGAACAGAAACTAGGAGTGCAATGGCACATGTCGGCGACTCATTCGGTCCAAGAGCTCACTGTAAATTAGGCATCGCACGAGGAGAACACGGCTTTTGATTTGGCGGTGAACTTTCATATGAGCCATCTGGGCGAGCTTTGTTTGCCTACCCTGCAGTTTTTCAAAAGTACCCTCTCATTATAACAATTATGCACTCTGCATTCGGCACTGAATTGTTCCTAATTGGAAATGTGGGCATCTGGTTAATGCTCTCCGCGGCGCCAAGGACTTTAAAAAACTTGAGAAACTACTTTAGACATTTCAAACCCTTTATTTTATTTAGAAATGTAGTTTCCTTGTAGGCAATTGCGAAAGCGCTGAGGCTTATAATCCCTTATTGTGATAGCATTCAGGCGTCAGTGCTCAGTTTTATTAGTATTAGTTTAGAAGCTAAAACCTGCCGTTTTTCTATATCCTATTTAGGATTTCGCTGAAAGTTCTTTTGCAGAACGTTGTACGTTATTCGAAAGAAGACGATGTACTTTACAAGAATATATGTAGGGTTTTTGCTCACTTTAATTTTCGTTAATTTTAGGTCATTAAAGTATATTTTATCAACAGTTCCTATTCTTGGATTAAATTTTTTCAAATATTGAAAATAAATAATTCTTCATTTTGATGGTATAAAAATTTGCAAAATTTACATTGATGAAAACAAAATATACACTCGAATGGAACAGGACATTTTCTTCCAAATAGCATATGACACGATGCGAGAAAAGGGGGTTTAGAAGCTACGAAAATGGCTTACTGTCCCGATCAAGAATTATCACAGTTATCTCATTGATAGTCGAATTTGCAGAGCAGGCGACAGCAACGTTTCCAATTGTCATGTCCGGCGCCAAAGTGCCCCAATGGATTCTCCTCGTTCGATGGACACGAAGAACGTCATATCGTTCGTTCTGTGTTTTCAGGAAGAAGTCTCCCTAGCGCTTTGGTGGACATATTGCTGTTCTACTAATATCCCATGAAACCCACTCAGCCGTCGAACCTCACTCCTCTTGTCTTTCCTTTCTAAGTCATGGATGACGAGTTGGAGTGTGGCGCTGAAGAGTTTCGGAGATGTGCTATCCCTCTGCCGAACCCTCTTCACGCTGATGACGAGGTCGTTCTAAAGTGGTGAAATCCTGGACGTGAATCCACCGTATACCTACATATACCTCTTGAAGTAATATGTATATACTGACCATGAAAATGAGCGCCCTCTGCAAGCAGTCAGTGGCCGCTTCAGTTTCGACAGAGGCGAATGCTTTCTGCAGGTCGAAGAACAGAAAGCACAGCGGCGGCCGCTTGTAATCCCGCGATATTTCCATGACGTTCGCCATGTGTGCGCTTGGTCGATCGTGCTGGATCATCCCCGAAATCCTGCTCGTTCGTATGGCTGCTCTTCGTCCAGCGCTTTGATGACCCTATTCAATATGACTCGAGGGAGCAGCTTGGGGACTGTGGACATCAGACAGATCGGGCAATAGTTGCCAATGTCATGCACGGTCTCCCTTCTTCCACAGCAAGACTGTGGAAGAGGGAGACCGTGCATGACATTGGCAATTCTACAGATATGGGGCGTTGCATATCGAGAGTTTGGCTGTGAACAACCACACCAGGGTGTTAATGAACTCTGCCGAGAAGTTCTTCATGTGCGTGGCAGCGCATCGTGGATAAAACCGCCTTCGATATAACTGCATTGTGGGCGGGAAGACAGCAAGAGGAAGTGCCCATTATCGCGTGCAGCCTGGTTCTTGGTTTTGGGTACTTCACAGGCCAACCATGTCTTCCGTCTTTCGTCCCTCCGGGGTCGGTGAATTGGTACCAGACTCGTCTGAGCGGGATATAACATTGACTTGTCCATCGGCTAGGCACTGTTAGTCACTGCACAGGCCAAGCATGCCTTTAAGCTGCCCGCACCCCCTCCCCCCCCCCCCCCCCCTACAATATTTCGTTGAACTGGAGTGCGTGGCGAATGCTAAAAAGGCTCGAGCATGGCGCGTGGCTACAACAGCATCTCACTTTAGACTAAGGTCCGTCTGGCTTTTACTCAGGATTCGAAAATTAAAAGGGAGAAAGCTCTGCATAAGAAGTTTAGCTCGACTGCCCATTGCGTTGCATGATGTGCCCAAAGATGACTTTCATAGGATTACCACTCCAGACAATAATCCGAATGGCTGCATTCAGTGTTACTAAGTAATTTCGCTTACGCTTCTTAAGAATTTTTCTTGAAATGTTATTGCTGCGGCCCGTGATAGCGCAGTCGGAGGAGGCGCCGGCTGTCGTCTGCATCCCAACGTGATGAGCCGTAGATTCTCCTTGGCACCGTCGACAGAACCTATTATTCGCGCTCTCTCCATTCATTGCTATTCAAAGTGAAAAGAGCACTGCTGAAATCAATCTCATTTGTCTTTAGGCATCTGCTTAAGGCCTTTACCTTAGAAGCACTCAGCTGTGCTTGTTGTTCGAGTCCTTAACGCGGTTCTCAGTATTCCACCTCATGGTTGTGTGACTTCACACAGATGCAATGGCTAACAAAATATGTGGTTGTGGAAAAGCTACGGAAGAATTGAATTGTAAGTGGTAGAGTAGATAGGCGTATAACCGGCTTAAGAGGCAGCACTTCATATAAAGGCTCCCAAACCAACTGATTGAAATTGTGGCAATAATGTCCTTATATTATCCGTTATCTACGATCAAACTCAATAATATAGCGATAGGTTTTTTCATTGTACCACTGCAAACCATTAAATGATACGACTAATATTTTAGACACTAGACTAGTAATGTGCTTCTGAGTCTCGCTATTCGGTGTGTTTTGAGCACCTACCTGTTTTTTGCTCCGATACACATTTTAAACTGACCGATTAGGAGGTGGAATAGCAGTGTTGCTATGAAATAATAAATGCAGTATTAGCTAATCTTTTTTGCTGGACAGATTTTACTTGCACGTGATATGTTTGAAGGCAATTTGAAAGACCTGCAATAACCGTCGACCGGCGAGTCTGCAGTTTATCCTTTCCAGACAAATCTGCTTCAAATTTCCCGAATGCAACGACATGAAACGCTTGGTTGGCCTGAAAAACGTTTCAACAGTCTTTATTCGAAAATCGCGCGGGTGTCAGCGCCTCCTCCAAGTACGCAGTACACTGCCTAAGGCCCTGAAGCCCTCTCCACCTCTCATCTTTTGCTGTTATTGGTGTTGTTTTCCTTTGTCACTGACTGTTTCTGGTACATAATTTCAGCACCACTTGCTGACGTATTTGAGCGTGTATTCGACAGTTACAGTCAATTGGGAGCTGTTCTTGTCACTGATCGAATTTCCTTTTTCAGGCATGTCCGGTGTCACTCTGTCTAATGTGAAAGGATGGAACAAACGCACGGAATGGGCGTGAGCGCAAGCTCCGTCCTGGCACTGTAGCGACTGAAGCTACACTCGGACCAGCACCCTTGAAGCCGTGCAACCCTCTGACACTTGCTCATGCAGTTCGTACATCCATGTCTTGCAACCAGTTCCATGTCCTTTACTTCATCAAACCCACCTTCCTCCTTAGATCGGAGCATCACCTATTATCACGTTCTTTACAAAGCGGCCAGCGGAGTTTCAAATAGATTAAAAACTAAAAGAAATATGAAAAAATGAAAAACAAACGTCAACAAAATAATGTGTTCGTTTCGATACCGTTTTAAAGACGAACCATAGTGCTATAACATCTCCACGGTGGTTCGTCAGTGAAGAGGGAGATGTACAACTTTTTAGGATTTCAAAACTTTTTTTTGTTGCTCATAAAAATCAAACTATGAATTGACTTGTTTGATCCCTATTTTGTGAAATAATTAATTTTTATACTTGATTTCTCGTGTATCTATCATCTATCGTCATCATCTATTCATCTATTGCTAACATTTAATTTAATTATTCCCTAACAACACGGATAACTATGAAGACATAATAGAGAAGTATGTAGTTGCGTATGCCGTTCCATTGATGTTTACCATGAGCGACTTCACTGTTTCACAATCGTCAACGCTGTTCAAGCCGCATCTGACTAAAGAATGAGAGGCTCTCTAATGGAGTCACTAGGCGGTGAAGTCAGAACTGTAAAAGAGGTGCCTAATTTTCAGGCATCGATACGTTATGCAGGTCAGGCAAGCTATCGCAACTAAACAACAAAAATGTCGGCTGTACAAAGAAGTTATGATCCAGGGAGACTATGTACTGAATATTGAAAAACTTGGAAAGATGAACGTCTCCATCAGAAACAACGACTAAACACAAACCGGTGACTGGATTGATTGGATTGCTTTAAGGAGCTGCATAGGAACCTAAAGTTTTTCTATGTGACTTCACACATGTTGTATTCTACGGATTCGTTAGAAGTTTAGCTTTAAAATTTTGCCGCTGTTAGGATTGATGACGGAGCCAAATATGAACTTTGTCGAAATGATTCAGTAACTGTTGCCCAACGGTAAAATTTTTTAGGGATTGTACTTTTCACGTTTTTTTTAGAATTATTGCTCGAGAAGCAGCAAGCCAACCGCATTGTAAGCAATTGTATTTTAGTCACAGTAGAGAACTCCAGATAACAACTAGGCAAGAGCCTTAAATAGAAGACAATAAACAGGTGGTGGAATTACTCAGTCTATGATGGAAATGCGCCGCGCGTGCTACTTTACCGAGATATTGTAGAGAGAATTGAATTCGCATTTGACTCATCCATTGTCATTATTCTGTCCTTCCCAGACAAACATTATGCTAGTTCATTGACGGATAGAAGATTTGGTTGCCTCGGTTGGACCTTAAGAATCCTGGTTTGGCCGCGTCAGTCGGTGTCTCTTCTTATTGCGCTGCCACGTTTCAAGAGCGCAAACTCTCCCATTTACGGTCTTCCACGGTAGAATTTGGCCTATGCGCTCTGGTTGATGGCCCTAAAAATGGGCAAAGGTGAATGCGGGAAGGTAGGTAGCTATTTACAACTTGAGCAGCACCCACTGATGTCCTGGAAGTCTCTTAGAAAGTGTTTCAAAGATAGGGAACTTGCTCTGGGGAGCTTCCGATGGCTATGTACTGTTCTTACAAAAATGATTAGGATATTGAGCGATTCAGTTCTTCAGTGCCACACAGGTTTTTTTTAGTGGAAAAACGTTTACTGCGGTCTGACGCTTCCACATAAATCGCCTTTTTGAAGGGCCTTTTCAAAAACGTAACTTTTTTCCAAAACTATAGACCAGGCCCGTATTTCGTCAAAGACATGCTCCTTCAATACTCCGGTAGCAGTGGGTTGCAACCAGTGTAAAAGAGTCTCACTCCAGCGCATACGAGACTCATCGCTGTTTCATCGGCGCTGAAGAGCTCAGCCATACTATCACTATCGCACAACTGAGACGCGTCATGCATGCACGTTTTTACTAACGCCATGTGTATAGGATGAGTACTTTCAGTGCTCTCACAACGAGATGAGCGTTGGGAAGACGTCGGTGATTGGAATTTTTTCGATGGTTCATGTTTGGATTGCTCTAACAAATCCAGCAAGCATCAGAAGTCCTTAAATAAAAAAGGATAAAGGACGGCGTTACTCAATCCCTTCTGGTATGCGCCAGCGCATTCTACTTCTACGGGATGTCGTGGAGGCGACATGAATGCGTATTTGGCCATACAATGACTTGCGGTGGCCAGTCGATGAACAAGTCAGCGCTTTATCCTTCCCAGACAAGTCTGATACCAATTCGCCGACCCCGGAGGGATGGAAGGCTTGGTTGGCCTGGGCGCGGAAAATCCGAACCAGGAACCTGGCATCGGGTGCACACGACAGTCGCGCCTCCTCCGACTGCGCTACACGCTCCCTCAGAAGTCCTTATAGCACAATAAGGCGACACCGTCATTCTGGCAACTTCGTGAGCGATTTGGGCCGTTTCTGTTCTAAATTTCGAGTAGCGCTCAAGGTCCTATGAACAATAACCGCAATAGCATAGATCGTTGGACGAAATGGTGGTGTTAGCGCAACTCTCCTCGCTTTCAATTTGGTCCTTCAAACCGAAGCTTTGGACATTGAAGCAGGCATGTTCTAACCTCTGCGTTGTACCTTCTTTTGTTGGGAGCCAAAGAGGACGCCTGTTCTGTAGCTCGGTTGTCTCACCATACCGTTTCTTCTAGTCTAAAACGCGGCGCCCCTCTGAACTCCTATCGTCGTTACCAAGGAACAAAGTGCGCTGTTTACGACGTTACAGTCTCAAGGACGACTTCATGTAGGGAACGTATATGAACCTAATCAGATTGAAAAAGGACCGCTACGAGTCATCTTTACAATTACATGTCACTGGCACATGAACTGCATAGACCAGTGAGATGTAAATGTGTAATGTTTCCTATTTTTCCCATGTTCTAGTGAATGCTATCAATTGCTATCCTTGGACCAACTGTGATTGTAAATAAAGTGTGTCTAACCTCAAAAATTCTCTTTGAGTTTATCTACAGCTATGACGTGCACTATGTAGACTACTCGAATGTGTAATTCTCCCTATTTTTCCTTTCCGCCAAAGCTGCTGATCCATCTTCGTTGCAGTGGGGTTCATGTAGACACCAACGAAGTACCCTCACGAAATTACGTTGTTGTGTAACTTGTTTTAAGAGCTCTAAGCGAATTGGTCCCTGCAGATACTTGAACCGGGGCTAACATCGATGCAACATGCATCTGTCAATCACCCCTGTTTGAGCGGACATTTTTGGTTCAACCAAAAGTTTTGAGCACTTCGAGAAGCTTATCTTAACCGATTTTAACGTGGTGTGCCAATTCTCTCCTCGGATAAATGCAAGGATCGACAGCTTTTGAGTAATGCGCAGTCCTTCGTGTGCGAGTAATCCTCGCTTGCAGTGAGGCAATCGTGCTTACCATCAGTTATGTACCCCTTGCTCGACAGAGGTAGCAATCTTAAGCGAGCTCAACCTTTTTCTTCTGCTCCCAAGTCTGGACCGCAGGGGAAGAAAATTCAAAAAACGCCAGTAACAACATGTACATAGAGAATGGAGGAGTCGAGCTCTTGACTTCTTTAACAACACTGCAGCTGTATCGCCAGCTGTAAGAAAGCTGTAAAAGCTTCTCAGCGTCAAAGGCAATCCTGTCTTATTTCTCCTTCTGTTTGCTTAAATTCAACTAAAATTTATTTTTTTTTTTTGCTCAAACCTGCTTTAATCAGCTTAGCCTTTATGGTAATAAAGAAACGCTGAAACATCAAACGTGAGCTATCCCGAACCCTCTAGAAGATCGGAATCTGTGAGGGCATTGTCTTGGTGGGATCCATCAAGTGCACTCCCATGAGCTGCATATTCTTGCAGCCTAGCTGAGAGTTCTGAGTGCCTCTAACTATGAAGCGAAGAGCTGAGCGCTGGCTGACTAAAGACACTTTGGTGGGCAAATTCCAAGGCACCTGGTTCTTCCTTACTCTCCATCTTCGAATCGTGGTGGCTTCTCAGTAGCTCCGCTTCTCAATCCCGGAGTGTTGAAAGTGTGAACACTCAGAGATTAATGGACGCGAGGAATGCTATGGGAACGACGGCCTTCATCGCGTAGGCGAGGTTGAACGTTGTGGAGGAGGACGGCGACGTCCCATCGTCAGTTAGCCCCCAGACTGCGAATCTCGTCCGTCTGATGACCGACCGCCCTACGCACGCTGTGCCAGGGGAATTGAGGATCAAATTTCGGCAAATTTGAAGATTTCCGCATGTACGCGGAGTCGCCTCAGCTGCCATCAACACCAAATCTGCTTCTTGGTCCCTTGATGGCGATGTCAGCTCGCTTAAATCTGCTGCTAGTGGTAGCATGTCGCCTTTTAGGTCTTTGGTGGCTATGACGTGGGAGTAATTTTCACGCTCGTGTTTTTCGCAATCTCACCTTTCCTTGCCTTTCATGAAGTCCTATTTTTTAGACGCACTTCTACTTTCCCTGAAAATACGTTTGTTTCCACCTTCCCTCTTGTGCAAATCCCTTTGCGCTCGCCATTTTCTTCTTTTTGGACTGTTTCAACCTTGAATCGATTTCCTTGAAAAAAGTCGCTTCCAGTGTTTCAAATTCTACTTCACGACTTCACGTCTCCCCAGCGGCATCGCAGAATTAATGGCCACCTTTGGTTCAAAGTTTAGAAGACAACTCAATGCGGCACCCGCGTTCTACGTGGCCACGTTCTATATCCCTAGTACGTGGCCGCTTAGAATGCGAAGAGCTCAGTGCTATGTCAGTCGTGTTAACTACGTAACCAACCATGGTTAATCAAGTCTTCCATGTCACTCTTAGGTTCAGGCCCAATACGCATTCAAATTGCCTCCACGATACCCTTCTGAACTAGAATGGTGCATCCCAGACAGTAATTCCTTAACACTGATCTTTATCGTTTTTCATTTGTTACCAGCGAAGTCTAGTATAAATCAGTCCTTCACACAAATGAGAGGATTGTGAGAGAATGTGACCTCACTAGACTAATGCTTTAAAAAAGCCGCGCTGTTGAACTCTCTTAGAATACAGATTCGTCTTAAAGGACGTGACATTCCTTTCATATTTAGTTATAAGGAATATAACGACCGTTTTTTGCAAGTCTGCTTTTCAATTAACAGTTGACGACGCATGGTAGGGAACTTCTGAAACACACTTTGCCGTGAATAGTGGAGTTTGAAGAATATCTGGGAGTTAACTTAACAGGAACATCTACAGTGATTTAATCACAAATCAAGTTTGCTCCGTTGGCCTGCAGTTCTGGCATTAGCACTTCAAATCCTATGATAGCGCTTCTGTGGTAAAGTGAAGTCTGATGAAGTCAACGATCAGAAATCTTGGCATAACGACTGGCAGCAACAATATAATAATTGGAAAATACATCTGCTATGTATTGATTCGTTTAGCAACTCTTCCCGTTTCAAGCGGCTCAAAAATAACATTTGTGACACATCGTCGAAATCGCTCTACACTCATTGTTGTCATCAGTTTTCTTGTGTACTTGAGGTGAAAGTCTTTGCCGGGAGACAAATTCCGCTTAATGAAGTGGTAGCGGCGCGAAATTTTTGCAGGAAACGATTTCAAGACGGTGAATGACTTCGGTTGCGTTTACTTGCAGCTGCTTCTCTGAACGTCATTCGGACCCCTTTCCAGCAAAAATCGTGCACTTGAGGGATACGACTCGTCGCTCATTACCGCCTCTTCAATTGCGCCCTTGGGATGGCCGCTGCCATTGATATGTTGCCATTCACCTGATGAATGCATCTGTAGATGAATGATAATGAAGTCGGACCCTATGGCGCGTTTCATGCATGTAACAGCGCCATTTTTCACTCCTGGGATCTCTCCGCTTCGTCCTCATTTTTCCTTCTCGAGCATTTCCGTTTTCTCTCTCTTCACTCGTAGAGTTGCTTTTAAAGGCAAAAACATGAAGCACTGGTGTCGGAAATGTTATAAATTCTTCTAATTACCTTGCACTTCTTGCTCCTAATTAATAACAAGACTAATAGGTCTATTTTGTGTCATAAGCTAAATGTGCCTAATGTGTCTTTTCCACGTATTGGTCTGGTCCTTCAATTCGTGACTTTCACATAATTGATAGTCTGAATGGTATACACGCAAAGCATCCAGATGATTTTTATTTTTTTAATAGATCGCGTAGCATTTTTAGTGAACATTTGGTTGTACCCGATCCATCTTCACACTTGAACGAAAGGAAACTGCAGCTTCAACAACACCCTGCCTTTCTTGTAAATAATTACAAAGAATCCCAGAATTTTTTGCAATAATCAGTGAGAAACATAAAAAATGGGAATCGTCTAACTCGTGTCCGTAAAACCTAGAAAATTCTTCTTAGGCTTTGTTTGAGATGTTGAGATCGCGTTTGCAAACGACAAGTTTATCCCATTGTTAACGTGATTGTGGTATAGTTGTTATTTGCAAACAGCTATACGGCTTGGGAAGAGCGCATGTGGCGCAGTCGCAGGAGGTGCGGGCTGTCGCGTGAACCCGATACCAGGTTCTTGGTTCGGATTTTCAGCCCAGGGCAACCAAGCCCTCCTTCATTTCAGGGTTGGTGAATTGGTACCATACTTGTCTGGCAAAGATAATCCGCTGAATTGCTCGTCTGTTGGCCACCGCAATTCATTGTATGGCTGAATACGCATTCAATTCACCTCCACGACAGCCTGTAGAAGTAGAGCGCGTGACGCAGCCCATTGAGTAGGGCCGTCTTCTATCGTTTCTCTTCACGTTGCTTGGGGGTTGCCCTTCTTTCGTTCTTTGCGATGACCCTTCGGCTTGAACGCAGTTTCACTGCCTTGGATAACTATTAAGAGCCGGAGGTTTTCAAGGATCTAGTTAAAAATTGGACAGCTGCGTTATTTCCTGATCAAGTGTTGAACGTCTTTGAGTAGGACATCTCCCAATTTTTTTTTTGAGAGTATGGGTTCATTAAAAGCAAATTGATCATCCGCATACCCACCTCAGTGGAAAAAAATTTCTGCTCTGTACTCGAATGTTGGACACAACGATGCGGCATAAAATATCACTGATGGAAAATGTTGTGTTCATGATTCTGACCTCATAATTTTGTTACATTTTGGGACCCGTTCATACCTGTAGACTTAGTCCATAATTAAGGGTAAATCTTTGCATTGCCAGGTGCAGAAATTATTAGGTCTTGAAACATCGGATTTATCTTTTAATGTTATAGACTGTTGCAGGTAAACAGGATTAAGCACGAGGCTGCGCCCAATAGAAATCTGCTTTCGGCTCTAAGTTTTGAAAGTTATCCAGGGCAGTGAAAATAGCTTTCAAACTGAAGGATCATCGCAGACGATTGTTAAAAAGGCAACCGGGTAACCCCAGAACCGGATCTATCCTAGTCGGGTGGGGAGACATAACTAAAAATCATGCAACAAATTGACTTGGGATCCACGAAGTGGGCTCTAGAGGACAAAATATGGTCCACGCTGACAAAATTCATTTAAAAATAGAAGAAAAACAAAAAATTTCACCATGGTTGTAAAGCTTTGTGCGCTCCCATGACGGATCATGGGTAAACCATGTCAGGCGGCGGCCAGCACGCGGTATGAGGCTTCACATGACCCTCTCATTATGATAGATCCTGGTTAGGTGGCGGTCAGTTGAATACGCCTTGCCCGCCGGGACATCTTAACAACCGTAGTGATGTTTCGTTTGTTTTTTGTCTTTTCGTTTATTTTCTTGCTTTTTCGATACTATTTTCTCTTCTAGAAGCGTCTCCTTGGATCCCAAGCTAATTTATTGCACAATTTCTAGTTATGTGCCCTCTCCCCGATTAGGATAGATCCCCAAAACCATGTAGCTCCTCGCAAATAGCACTTAGACCACATCCAAAGAAACAACGCGACATGCTTGCTGGCTATGGGCACGACGCAGTCTCAACATCTGGTAAGAGAATTTGATTTCTTTCTCTTCAATCAAGTCTGAGAACAATAGCGTATAGCAGCTCACGATATAGGAAGTGCGGCAAAGATTATTTCCGCTTTCTGTAGGTTGGCAATTTTGGTTAGCCTTGACAGTGGATCGTCATACTTTCGCATCGACTAACAACCATGCACAATATGAAGTTCTGAATAGATAGGGTCCCTATTGTCTAACCAGGTTTACAAGGGCGCAGAGCTCAAGACCTTTAGTTGTTGCAAGCTACGGTGGTTTTGTAGGATATTCTGAAGTCAAGCTTTTGGTTTTGCAACATCCCTTTGTTCACCTACTTGTTATAAGCCACATATCGGGATTGCCTGACGAATTCTCCCATTCTTTGTTTGTTCCTTCGTCTTCTGTCACAACTCCTGCCGACGTGCCCCGCCGGCTACCACCGTGGCGTTGAGCTTCGCTCCCCATGCGTTGGGCATAAATGTCGAAGACATGTGTTTGTGTCGTAATAATCAGATGTCGCGCCATTATCAACAAACTCATCAGCAGAAAACATAGAGATCGATCTGTCCGGCTGATTGAATGGTTTCGCCTCTGAAGACGGGGCGAGGCGAGGAGGCGAGATGAGAGATTATGCGACGACGGATTAGTTAGTATTCATCAGTCGACGTTTAATGTCGCCGGTTTTTGCAGCTTTCCTGTTGCTACTCAGCGTTGGCTCGTTCAGCTCTTTGGATTTTCCTATGCGCGTATATAGGAGTTCTTGTAGGAAATGGGAAGCAGACGTTGGTCCTTGCCTACTGGTTTTTACGTCATTTTCAGCGTTTCTCATGAGTCGCCGACGAACTCACATTAAGGCTATCATCAATCACTCATGCTCCACGCCTCGTCGTTGTAGATAATTGCGATTCCTACGGGGCACATCTTCTCATGACCTACCCTATGGCTTTGACACTCGCTAGACGAGTGGGGTACCCCTGTTTAACCCACATAGATACCTGCTTGACCCCGCAATAATAGTGGCCGTATTTTTCTCCATCAACCTTCAGGATTCGCCAATTCTTTTTTACTCTTTTTATACATGGCACATACACACATACGTAAAATTGAATAAGGAAACAGGAGGAGTTAAGTAATACTAGAAAACATTATACCACAAATCAACTACTAGGCGCTGCTGTAGAAGTTCTTTATAGCTCCGAAAGAAACTACGGCTACTGCTTAGTTAATACCAATTCTTCAACAATGTATGCACAGATAAACATCAGATTTTCGTTCGGCACAAACGTGGCTCCTTTATGTCAAAGATGTAGGCTTCTTCCTACCACCTCACCCTCCCCCATGGCCCTTGAAACTATGTCATGTAGCCGGAGCCAACTTTTTCTTGTTCTCAACACATGCTGGCTAGAAGTCTCAGTGTTTATGTGGACTTCGCCGTTGAGAATCTTGAGCATCTTTAGGTCAACGACATTTCATTTTACATGGAACTTTTACCAAGCATCCTATTTCTTCCTCAGTGAGTAATTTATGCCAAGGCTACTCATTGTTGATTTTCGTGTGCATTTATTTAGAACGCTCTCCAGCGCAATACCTTTTTGTTGAAAGGATTAAAAACCGTTGTTTCGAATGCAACTGCGGGTCGTATCATCTAAAAATGTAAAGGGTTTTTGGTTCAAGCAACTTTCACAAGATTCTGTGAGTTCGTGCGCCTTGCTCCGTTCGATTTTCGGTAACCCGATTCTTTGCCTTGTCTTTTGCGTTGTTTTCTGGTTATGTCCTTGTTCATATACAATTCCACGTAGGCGGAATTTTCACAGTTAATCAAGAAAACATCTTGACGTGCTGCCCCTCTGTTTCTCAATATGACCCTGAAAACACTTCTATGGCAAAAAGATTACAATTTCTGGATCACTCCTGCAGTGTAATTAGTTTTTGGGTATCCTGCGTGGGCATCTAGTACATTTTCAAAGATTGTCAGAATACTTTTTACTCAAAACTTATTTTTTCATCTTCAGTGGTGTTTAGTTCATTCCGAAAGACGTCTATTCTAAGCGGCTAGGTGTTCAGTTTGAAGGTGAAGAGGAAGAAAAAGATTATATCAGCTTTGAAATGGAAGCAGTTTTTTGACTTCGTGAGGAATCTTCACAATGAATTGCCCTTCCGTCTAACCTCAACGCCACAACAATCTGTATCTGTTAAAGGAAAAGAAAAGAGTCCAAAGAAAAATTTGGAGCTCAACTGGAACTTAATATGTTCTGCATTCGCTGAACAGCCACCAATTCATGGAAGTATTCAGCGCATCAATCCCTATCAATATTATACGGCAATGCTCTTGCATTTGCACATACACAGGAAAAGACGTAGAAGACTCGTTAAAAGTTTTCAATTCTATTGAAGCTCAAAATGCAATCTGCCTCGAGACACTCATCGTTTCTAAAGGAACGAATTACATTAGAAACGCAGCTCCTCATTTACTATTTTAACACAATTTTTCCCCTCGAGAATTTTGAAAGAAGCAGTGGCGAATTTCGACAGTGAAAAATCGTTCAAGGATGCGCCACGTTTTCTGCCGCTACACGAAACTGACGATGAGTTCCCTAAATTGTTCCTCGCCGATTTCTCCCTGCTCATCCACAAATCCAGAAGGAATGGCAGGGGAGAGAAACCTCAGTAGAAAACTTCAAATTAACGGCTTCTTCCGAGGAAACAATTAAGAGGAAAAAAGGAAATTCTTCCTTCGTTGAATTTCCTGTAACCACATCTTTGCTCTAATCGATAAATCGATATGAAGCAAAGGCTTCATCTTCCAAACGCCAACCTTTGTTTGAGTGTTTCTTTCTAGCGACCTTTCGAAATTACGTATCTGTTCAATTTGGCTTTCTCGCCATTTTTTGTATTTGAAAAAAGTTCAGTTATCGTCGTGTGATAAGATTAGCTGAGCCAATGTGATCGCTAGCGATTTTAATAACCTTACGATTTTCTCGTTTTCGAATCAATCCCTTCTGCATCCACTCAACATGTTTCCGAATTAATGTGAGAATATTATAGAACAATTATTTTCCCCGGAAACCCTGTAGTGTGTCCTGTTAGTAGAAAGCTCATGACGCTGTTTTCCTAGCTGCGAGGTCTTCATAATTCCACAACTCTGAAATAATTCTAACTCTGTACACTGGTCTATAACACGCATCAGAGCAGCCACTTGTGAGATCCCGTCATTCTGCAGATGTCTGCTAATAATAACTTTATGCATGTGTATGGCGGAGGTGTCAGCGTTCTCATCATAGACTCAGAGCACATCTGAGCGAAGAAAATGTACGAGTCGCATCTCCTCGTCGATCTCTACCCTCGCTGAAGAGCCTGACGGCGGTCGCGAATTTCTTCGGATCATTTGAGGCGCGTTTAGACGTCGATCTGACGACGTTAGAGAGTATCTAACCGCATAGCCGCCGAAGCGGAGCTCCTATGCGAGCTTCTTCCAGCCCGCCACAATCAGTGCGTGCTGGCAGAGGTCACTGGGGGAAGCCGTTTTTCATATCCAGTACAAGCCATCAACACTGCCGCCCAGATAATTCACGGGAACGATTACGACCTCTGGAACGAGGCGCATCGCGAATCAAACACCTCATCCCGTGGGACAAAGGGGCATCGCAGCCCCGAACGCACTTTTCCTCCGTTTCCAATAGGGAATATAAGGCCGACGCCTAGGTTGACCATCCAGCCGTCGCTCCCAGTTATCTCAACACCACTTCGGCTCAATTTCCTTTACATACTTGCTTTCTGGCAAACGTTACCTTTCTTCCCGGAATTCCCTTTAGGTATGTTTTGCATCCCAAAGGTGACTGCACTAGCATGTCATCCGTGCTGCGCTTCTATTATAGTATTTAAATAATAGGATAAAGTTCGCAGCAATTCACAGAACCTTGACAGAGTGTTCGTACACCTCGGCATAAAGTTAAGCTTTGTCAGTTGCCTGTTCTCAAATTTTATCAAATTCAGTACGTACAGCGTCTTCGCTCATCACCTGCAACGCCACAGTCCAAATCAAGATGAATCCAGTTTCAAAAGTCAAGTATGATAACATTTAAGCTGAAAGCCTTGTGTAGTGCTCAAGGAAAACTATGCGCAATTATTATTAATTGAAACCAGTTTCATTGAGCTTCTCTTGCTTGGGATTGTTATAGAATCCTTGGGTTTACAAATAAAACGGATTACCATGAGTGTCGGACGACGAGCCGCAGTCGAAAGAAGCGTCGACTGTCGCGTGCATTCCGATTCCAGATTCTTGGTTCGGATTTCGCGTTAATGCCAGCCAAACCTTCCATCACTTCGAACCATTGAACTGGTCTTCTGGGAGAAATAAAACACTGATTCTTTCTATAGTCACCGAGAGTTTGTACGGCAAAATACGCATTCAGATTGTCTTCGAGACATCCCGTGGAAGTAGGAAAAAAGAGGAATTGAAGCCATGTACGTACAGAGAGATGGCTGACGCGCTTCACATCTGCCTGAACAAAACACTCTTCGTCAAAAAATCTACCAACACAGTTGCCGTTTCCGCTTTATCTGGCATTTTTGCCTCCTACATGATTTCCCTGCTAACTCCTTCAAGCTCAGCTCCTGCTCTCTGGGACGGCGAAATGCTTTGACCAACCCTGTCCTAATTCTCAAAGTCGATGTTAATTCAAATTATTAGAAGCAACAAGGCACTAACGGCGGGGTTGTAGTAACTGCGCTGAGAAAGTCGTTGAGCGCTTTTCCCAATTTCTCCAAAAATTGTGCTTTAATTGAAGGATTGAGTAGAGTTGCGCTCTGGTATGCGCCTTCGGAGTGCGGCACCATGAGCCATGTAGTTTGTGTTGCAAAACCACACCAACACGTACTCGGTCTGGGACATTTTTCCAGAGTCACGAAATCATCAGCTCTGCGTTTTCTTCATATCTATGTTACTATAATTGTCATTTATGTCAGTTAGGTTTGCTGGTTACCAGGTTGATATCACCTCTGATCCGCATTACCTCGGTGTGGAATCGAACCTGTTTGGTTGACAGTGCCGTGTTGGAGCCTACGATCCAAATGTTTGGAAAGCTTTCAGTCACGCGGACACTGCAACGAACGTGTTATGGAGCCGTAACACCAGCATTCATAATTACTTCAGGTCTCTGGACTTTGAGTTGATGTTGAGTTGACATAATCCACAGTTGTGCTTTCTCCTCCGTAGACGAGAATGGGTCGTGTATGACGAACGAAGACTGACGAAGGCAATTGAGCTGCATAACCTCAGAAATCTGTAAAAACAAAGACGGCAAAGGCGTGTTTGAGTTCCTAGAAAAGTCGCCACTAGCTCACTATGGCAACACCATTTCTAGAAATCAATTTCTTTTGCGACGATAAAAATAACTGTCCTCCAGTTTCGCTCAATCTTATTTTAAAGGCAACACTCGTAAAACCATTTCTTCCAGCACAATCTGCATACAACTCACCCACCATTTACGCTATACAACATTAATTTTTATGTTAACCAAATAGACGTATTGCGTATTGTGCAAAAGGCTACAAATATATACATATTACTGTGACATTAACGCGAAACAAAGGATTGGTTTCGTAGCGACACGGGACTTTGTCTAGTGGATACAATTTCCTCTGAAAATCAGATGCGAAAAACAAATCCACTGATACAAATGAAGCACCACTTAGCCATGATGCCAAGCAGCCGAGAAAGAAAAGGCGCTGCTGTGTTTAGGTGGATCAAGCTCAGTTCTGCACTCAAATTAGCGGAATCTTCCATCTTTTCTGGCACTTGATAAGATCCCGAACTTGTACGAAGAGTACGAGCCGCCGACTATTTGCACGTACAATTAAATAAGTCGAGGCAAATATAGAAAATAACAAATAATTACAAACTAATCGAAGGTGTGGTGACACACAGAAATCTGTAATCCTAAAAACGCAGCAACCTATTACGGGACCTGTGGGAGATACCGGTTGATTAATGTTCTCAGTTGCTCCGTTGTGTTAAGTAAAGTGTTTTTCTTGGAGAACTTCAGGAATTCAGTGCCAGCATGACTGGCGAAAAAAACTGCTCTTGCATTACATTTCGCTCTAACCAGGGAATGCCGTCAGCTTCCCATGGAACTTCGGGATGAGACCTATATCACGTGAAAGAGCTCGAGACGCTGATCACAGATATGTAGACCAAATTTGCTAAATGGATCTCCTAAGCGAGTTATGGCCGGCGGAAGCCGCCGTGTCTTCCATGTGTTAGGCGCGCTCAATGGGCGCAGTATTGCGCGGTAATCAGCGGTTCGGCTATTAGCGCCGTCAGCAGCGGCGGCGGTGCAGTGGTAGGGTGCTCGCTTCACAGGGTTGAGGTCATTGGTTCGGTTCCCGTCGCTGACGGATTTTTTGCATTTTGTAACTTATCTTCGACGAGGACCTATAATTCCATTTTTAGC